>JARHVA010001281.1:3200000-3602500 GCA_037957365.1 Torreya grandis | reverse complement strand
AAATGTGCTCACCTATTTTAATCACCATGTGTTTGCTCTATGATCAGAAAGCTCACTAGAATCAAAACTAAGTGCACTTCAGCTGGGTGAAACCTTGTCCATGTGTGAAGCATAAGATATTCTTTGATGCTGACACCCATGTTGTATCTAGTCTCAATGTCATCAATATGAGTCTTCTAAGTGATGTACAAATAATCAAAGGCTCCAATTATGGAATCTGATTTCCCCATCATAGCCAATATGCCATTGCACATTGAATAGAGCCTCACTAGAAAGTTGAAAGAGGTTTGAAAAAATAAGATAATGTTTTTTTTTCAAAACTAGAAATGGATACTAGAAAAAAGAATAAATTCTTAGAAATATCCATGGTATTATCCAAACAAAACCCAATACCCTTGGGTAGGTGTTTTATAATCCTCCATGGTTGTGTATAATAATCAAATATTTCTATGATTCCACTATAACCCATAACCACCACTTTGTATAAATCTTTCTCTCTCATGATTACTCCTAATCCAACATGCTTTATGGATAAAGGTGGAGGAATTTCTAATGAAGCTATTGTAAGTAGATTGAATATTATGACTCTTGAGCTACCTTTCAAGAGTTGGTATGTACCTGATCCTCTAGACATGTAATAACCACTTACAATTTACTTCCACCTCCATGTGGAGAAACAAAAGTGTCAAGTTATGATTATGGTATTAACCAATGATAATGGATCCCTATTCGTCATTTCATTCCATATACAAAAGAATTCAGTTGAGGATAATAATTTTTTACACCACTTACACACTGTGAGGAACTGAAAAAATTTGTTCATTATATGACACACCAATACATAATCTATTATATCATTTGAAAAGTTATAATACATGAGTTCCCCCTCCATCTAACATCCTTTCAATGCTTCTCCTTTGCTAGCTCCTTGATGTAGAGTCAAACCTTGTATTTTGCTCTTCAATGAAGTAGAACCCTATATACAAAGAAATCAATGCACCATACTGAATGCTTGAACATACCTTCTATATTTTAGTGGGATTTATTTGCATGAGATTTTTAAAATTTATATTATTCATTATTTTGTGTATAATATTTAACTAGAACACCCACTTTATAGCCACATCAAATGTTCCATGGCTATTAATGAAGGGGATTAAAATGGAAATGATGATTGCAGTTAACATAGAGGTTGAAGTTAGAGATTTGATGAAGGTTTAAATAGAGGATTGATGAATATTGATAGTTAACATCAATGCATTGAGCATTAGTGTGTACTAGTTAAGCTCACCTTCCTACAATAGCCTTAATCTAATTAGCACAATTTTTTCTATCAACTGTAGGCCTTATGATCTACTCCATAATTTCACTAAAATAGGCCTAAGAGACTCAATATATCATATAATTTAACATTCATGTCATCAAAGAGAAGAATCTTAATATCATCTTTGTCACCAAACCATACAAGCCTAAATCCTATGCATTTATCAATTCCATGCAAATCATATCCATCTCAAATATTCTATTTTGGAATCCCATCATTCTACTTATTTTGAAATCCCACAATCCATTTCCCATAACCTTAAAAACTTCCATGGAGAACATTTATAGATTGAATGTAGGTAGGTAACCCATATCTCCTGCTAATAATAAGTATGGCAAAAGTTGGGATAATGATTCAAACTACATATTTAGGGTTGTTAAGGTTACCATAGGGTATCAAAGTTGTAATTGAATCAATGTTGCATATACTGTGGCAAATATATTTTTACCTAAAGATGTATATGCCACTTATAGGTCAATGCTTCTAGACTCCAAAATCAACCTTAGCTTTAATTTAACCTAGATTTTTGGTAATATCGATGCCAATTTTAGTTACCTACTTGGTTTTCACTTAAATGAGATTCAATTATGTAAGAGTAATCAATTATTTCTTCCACTTTCATTTATCTCCCACCATATTTCTTCCACTTTCATTTATCTCCCACTTCCACCATTATCTCCACTGATGGTCTTTTATAGCTATATGTTGTCTATCAATAGTCCTCTAGATGCTTCTAAGACCTCTATTTATGAGGCAAGTATAATGTTTTTGGTTACAAGGGACATAAGTTGAAGATTTTATTATGTGTAGATGAATGTCATAGAATTTTATTTGATTGTTATTGTTAATGCAATAGATTTATTTGCTTCCTTATGAATGCAAAAACATTTAGTATATCATAGGAGCAACTAACAATTTAGTATTAGAGTAGTAGATCATGAAATAAGATCATGGGAGAAGAGAAAGAACATAAGCATGGGAGAGCCAAAACATAGTCAACACTGCTATTAGTGTAGGTAAAAGAACTTTAGATGGTAAGTATGGATATAGAAGATGTTCAAAAGAGTATAGAGATAGTTTAGCATGAGAACACATGGTTATCTCTAGCTAGAAGCCTAGTCAATAAAAATATTGTCCAAGCCACCAAGGCTATGAAAATTATGTTTTTGCATGGATAAAATTGAGCGTTAGGTTTAAAGAGTAATTTGGGCATAGCATTGGAAGATATCCCAACATGAAGAAAGACAGAAGATAAGAGTGAAGCATGACTAACAAATATAACTAGGTAAATGAGTTAAGTTGGAGAAGCTATCCAGACTCCAAATTCATAGCATGGTTGGAATAGATAGTAAAATTTGGTATCATCCACCAATATTTGATGGGAAAAATTATGATGTTTGGGTTGATAAGACGAAGATTATAATGGTTGTAAATGATTTTTAGGAGTTATTGGTCAGTGTATTCATTGATGTGACTAACCAAGCTACCTAAAATGCATTAATAAATTCCCATAAGACCTAGATGAAGGAGTCAAAGAGGAAGGATACAAAATCCTTGAGTTTGATTGAGATGAAAATGGTATAAGCTATATATCCTAGAATATCACCAACAAACTACTCAAAAGAGGCATGGAAGATTCTTCAAAACACCTAAAAATGCACTGATAATGTGATGTTTTATTCAAATTCCAATTGCTTAGAAGAGAGTTAAAAACTCTTCAAATGAATTATGGTGAATCCATTTCATATTTCTAGACTAGAATTTCTAGCTTAACAAATCAGATATGAATAAATGGTGAAACTATGGAAGATTAAAGGATTATTGAGAAGATCTTGAGGAGTTTTCCCTTAAGATTTGATACGGTTGTGATTACTATTGAAGAGTCTAAATACATTTAAAATATAATAGTGTATGAGTTTATGGATTCATTACAACCCATGTGCAGTGGTTGGATAGATTTGCTCCTTCTTCATTAAATCAAGCCTTCAAAACTTAGACCAATATGAGAGGAAAGGGGAGAGGAAGAGACAACAAAGGTATAAACTTAGAAGAAGAGGAAGAGACAATAGAGGGAAAAAATTTAGATGAAGAGGAAGAAGTTATTATCAAAGAGAAATCTCAAACAACCAAGAAGGACCAATCAACTCATAGTCAGACTCCCAAGATAATAAGAAGATGAGTACCACAAATCAAAGGTATGATAAAAGTAATGTTCAATTCTAGTTTTATCACAAATATGGTCATTTTACTAGTGAATGTAGAAAGAGGTAGCGTGATCAATCATGGAAAAGTGTAAATGTAACTAATGAGTAAGTAAGTGAATATGAACATTTGTCAAACATGTTTATTATATGTAATATTCCTGAGAAGAGTAGGGCTTGAGGTTTGGTATTTAGATAGTGATTTTAGTAACCACATGAGTGGTAATGAAAATTTGTTTGCCTCCATTGATAATAATAGTTGGTCCAAAAAGGATATAAATTATTGATGGATAATGGAGAGTGTAATATCCTTGACAAGGGTTGGAATAAGAACAAGATAGATACAAATTAAATGACAAGGAACCACATCTTTTCCCTCAACATGCAAGCTGATTTTTCTTTGTAGGTGGCAACTCCTTCTCCTACGTAAATAAAGAGTAAAATAATACTACAATAGACAACCTGTAATATGGTCATCAAAGACACATCTAGAATCTGACATTTGAGGTATGGGAATTTAAGTTATTTTTTATTAAGTCTTCTTTCTAAGAAATATATGGTTAGGGGGCCACCAAAAATAGTAAAACCTGATAGAAAATGGAAGGCATGCATCTTATGAAAATAACATAGGTATCCCTTTCAATTAGGGATGTCTAGGAGGGAAAAAGCACCATTGGAGTTAGAAAACTTAGATTTGTGTGTCTCAATGAAGACTCTAATCCAATCTAAGAATACATATTTCTTGAAATTCATAGATGGTTACAATATGAATACTTGTGCTTATTTATTAAAGCATAAATATGAAACTTTAAATAAATTCAAGTGGTTCAAGGCTTTGGTTGAGAAATAAATTAGACACTTCATCAAGGTCTTGAGAATAGATAAAGGGGGAGAGTATGTCTCTAAATAATTTTAGAATTTTTTCAAGAATGAAGGCATTGAAAATCAATTCAATACTAGGCACACTCCACTACTTAATGGAGTACATGAAAGGAAGAATAGAACCATCTAGGAGATGTCTATAAGCATGTTGAAAGCCAAGGGACTTTCAAATGAATTTTGGGGTGAGGATGTAGCAACAACAATATACTTATTAAATAAATGTTCCATAAAGGCCATACAAGATAGGAATCCACAAAAAGCATGGACAAACATAAAATATAGTGTGGATCACCTAAGAATCTTTGGGTGTGTAGCATGTGCATTTGTACCAAAGCAGAAGAGACATAACTATGATGATAAAGGATAAAAATGCATCTTCATTAGCTATAACAAAGAGTCTAAAATTGATTTTATTTCCAAAATGTTTTATCATAATGTTATCATTCAATTTGTGAGCATCCTAAGGCAAAAATTCTAGCCTTATGTTTATCTATGGTTCCATCACTTTGAAATTTAGTTTTTAAGACCCATTTGAAACTAAGAAAATTTAGGAACAAGTTTCCATGTGGTGTTTTTTTCAAGTTGTGACAACTCATGTTTCATGGCTTCCCTCCGATGAGAGTGTTTATTTGTTTCTTTGTAAGATGTGAGGTCATTATGATCACCAATGTGAGATAGAAATGCAAAATAAGTGCACCTAGATCTTGTGCAAATAGTAGGTGGTAGATGTATTTATGACAAACTATCTTAGGATCGAGTCCAAAATTTATTTTATTTCCAAAATTTGAAGATAGTTTATCTAATTTTTCTTCCAAGTTATGAGGTGGGTTAGATACTTCTTTAAAAAAATTCAAACTACAATTTTGATCCACCAAAACTTGATTAGAGTCAAATATATTGAGATCATCGTGATTTATTTCCAAAGTTTGATCATTACCCAAAGAATCTATTAAGCATGGGATATACTGAGAGGGGGGGTGAATCAGTATATCATATATCTTATAAAACTTTCCCTTAATCAAATTACACTTAATCAAACATTCAAGATATGAAATAAAACTAAAACAATAAGCACTAGACAAGAGAGAGACACCAGATATAACGTAGAAACCCAATGTGGGAAAAACCATGAAGAACAATCTCAAGTATATGAATGAGCACCAACCCAAACAATATTCGCAAGCACCAACTTGCAAGAACACCAACCCCTTTACTGAGCACGAACCCAACAACTATTCATAAGCACCAACCCACAAGAGCACCAACCCCTTTGCTGAGCACCAACCCAACAACTATTCATGAGCACCAACCCATAAGAGCACCAACCCCTTTGTGTATACCCACACAACTATCTCTCAATGTTGCTATCTCAACAAATGATAGTTCATTACAATATCTCTTTCCTCTCTTTCACCTTTGCTCTTCTAAGCTAGATATAATAAATACAAATCATATTCATCTCTCTCAAATGTTCTTCTAAGCTAGATATTACAATATCAAATCAACATCTCTCTCACATATTACAAATGGCTTATCAAGCCTTTATTTATAGCTTTCCAAATGACCTTTGGCCTTCCCCCTTTGTGACCCTTCAATCCTCATGGAAAATGGTGCCAAAATTGTATGACCCTTCATATCCTTGCCTTTGAAAAGTCATGTAGTGACCCTTCATGAGCAAAAATGTCCTTCCCTCTTTTGGCCTTATCTTGGTGACTTTTCGTATTCCTCAAAGTGTCCCTTCATGAGAAATTGTGCCCTTCCTCTTTTGTCTTCACTTAGTGACTCTTGGAATTCCCTAAGATGACTCTTCATGGGAAAATGCGTCCCATCCTTCTTTTGTCTTCATCCCATGGCTCTTTGACTTCTCCATGGGCCCTTCTTTTGTCTCATATGCAACCAAAAATATATTCATTAATATTAAATAAATATTAACACACATTAGCCAAGATATATCTATTACAAACATCATTAAATGCAATGGGGCCTTTATCACCAATAATGCTAGACCTTTGACATCAATGACAATATTTCCAACAATCTCCCCCTTTGTCATTGATGGCAACCTCAATCTTGAAACTGCCATATCCTATCACCTACACATCCTATCATATGAAAACATATAGTAACTCCCCCTTACTATAGCAACCTGTACCTATTCCCTGTACCTATTTGTGCACCTGTACCTGTACCTATTATTCTCCCCCTTTGACATCAATGGCAAAGGTCCTACTTGGAGCTAACACTTAGCTCCCCCTCAACTGATGCTGAACATTAGTGGTAGGAAGTAATAGAAATTACTCCAAACTCCTCTCATAGATCTTTGAATGTGTCCTTTGATCGTGCCTTTGAGAAGATATCTGACAATACATACACATTATACCCTATCCTTTGAGCATCTACAATCAGCTCATTTGAATCTTTTCTTCTAATCTCACAACCTTCTGCATGAAAATTTAATGTGTATCCTTGATCACATATTTGACTAACACTCAATAGATTATGCTTAAGACCTTTTACATACAAAACATTCTTAGTCTTAGTTCTACCATAATCCAAACTCAAAGTACCTTTTCCAGTTATCTTGGTAGTAGTTTTATCTCTGAATCTCACTGTGCCACCATTGATCTTCTTCAGAGTCATGAACTTACTTTTATCTCCTGTCATATGCATTGAACATCCGCTATCAATGAACCATGGCTTATCTTCATTTCTTACATGCAAAGCTATCTACACCAACATAAAATCTTCAGGTTGTTTCTTCTGCCATGAACATGTATGAACCTTCTTCCTGATGAATGAAGCCTTGAAAATCTGGTCCTTCTTGACTGACTTGAACACACTTCTACAATACCAAGCTATGTGTCTAAAGTTATTGCACTTATAGCATACTATGGTCTCTTCATCAAAGCTTGATAGATGAGCAAAAGAGTTGTGGCTTCTGCTTGACTCTACTTGACTTTTCTTCTCTTTATTTCTGAAATTGTGAGCTCTTTTTCTAAATTATAATTTCTTGTGACCATATCCATTAAAATAAAAACAATAACCATAAAAATAAGACATGTCTATATATCTCTGACCTGATTGATTTTTGTAGCTTTGTTCTCTCCAGCCTTCTCTGTTTGAAATGTCCTCTATATTCTTCACTTCTTCCCTTGTTTCCTCTTTTATAAGAGCTTCAGCATAGCTCTTCTTTTCAAATCCAATCCCTGTCTTATCTGAATTTGCTTTTTGATTTTCCAATATCTTATTCAATATGTTAGTGTTATCCTCAAATTTTGAGTCACTAACTATTTTATCATTGACTGCTTTCTTAATAGCTTCTTTTAAAGAGGTAATTTCAATAACATACCTTTCACATTCTTTTCTTTCTATTTCCAACTATGTTGTGAGATCTTCTTCATTCTTCTTGGTTTCTTCCAAGTGTGTTGTTAGATCATCAATAACTCCCTTTGACTCTTTTTCATTTTTCTCGATCTGGCACTTTAATCTTTGATTCTTATTCTCAATAGCTTTTAACTCTTTAAGGGCACAAATGATTTCTTCTTCCATAGTGACTTTAGCTTTCTCCTCTTCTTCTTCATGATCATCTTCATGTATGGCCATGAACAGAATCTCTTCTTCTTCTGAATCACTGACTCCACTATCTTCGACTAAGCTAGGATCCTTAGAATACAGGCTCTTCTTTTTGAATCCCTTCTTGGATTTGGTTTTGAAATTCTTCTTGTATGTAGGCTTTTATTCTCTTCATCATTATCCTTATCTGGGTATCTAGATGAAAAATGTCCAATCTTTCCATAATTAAAACATTTAAAAGGTAATTTTCCTTGATATTTACCTATTCCCCTTTTTGGCTTGCGAATGAAAAGTGATCCATTGTCATCTTCATCATCACTGGAACTATCACTTGATTCTTGAATCTTAGCTTTCTCTTTCTTTGATGTCTTAAAATCTGCTTCTCTCTTTGAGGGTTTATCTTGTTCTGTCTGCATCTTATATGTCGTGAGAATACCATGAAGCTCATCCATCTTTATCTTGGCTAAATTCTTCATCTCCTTGATTGCCAAAACCTTTGCATCATATCTCATTGGTAGAGATCTCAGAACCTTTTTTACTACCATTGATTCTTCCAATGTTTCTCCAAGACCTTGAATCTAATTTATGATTTGATCAACTCACAAAAGATAACATGCTGTATCTTCTTCTTCTTCCATCTTCAAACTTTCAAACTATCTTCTAAAAGTCTGAAGCTTAGCTTGTTGAACCTTTCCATCAACTTTGCAAATATTCTCAAGTTTTACCCAAGTTTCATGAGAAGATTTACATTGCATAACTTTAACAAATTTAGATTCACATAAACCACATAAAATAGTATTTAAAGCTTTAGCATTACATTCACTTTCCTTCTTTTCTGATGGAGTAATTTCAGGTGTTTGTGGCTCTTCATATTCCTCCACCACTACTTTCCATATGTCAAATCCAAGGGCCATCAAATAAGCCCTCATTCTTATGCTCCAAAAAGCATAATTCATCCCATCAAACAAAGGTGCCTTATTTGTATAAAGTCCTTCCTGTGATTCAACCATCATACTTTCTAGATCTACCTTCAAGCTGTAAAACTTTTCAAAAGGAGCATGCTCTAATACCAATTGTTAAGCACATGATATATTGAGGGGGTGGGAGGGGGTGAATCAGTATATCATATATCTTATAAAACTTTCCCTTAACCAAATTCCACTTAATCAAACATTCAAGATATGCAATAAAACTAAAACAATAAACACCACACAAGAGAGAGACACCAGATATAACGTGGAAACCCAATGTGGGAAAAACCATAGAGAACAATCTCAAGTATATGAATGAGCACCAATCCAAATAATATTCACAAGCACCAACTTGTAGGAGCACCAACCCCTTTACTAATCACCAACCCAACAACTAGTAATGAGCACCAACCCACATGAGCACCAACCCACAAGAGCACCAACCCACAAAAGCACCAACCCCTTTGTGTATACCACACAACTATCTCTCAATGTTGCTATCTCAACAAATGATAGTTCATTACAATATCTCTTTCCTCTCTTTCACCTTTGCTCTTCTAAGCTAGATATAACAAATACAAATCATATTCATCTCTCTCAAATGCTCTTCTAAGCTAGATATTACAATATCAAATCAACGTCTCTCTCACATATTACAAATGGCTTCTCAAGCCTTTATAGCTTTCCAAATGACCTTTGGCCTTCCCCCTTTGTGACCCTTCAATCCTCATGGAAAATGGTGCCAAACTTGTATGACTCTTCATATCCTTGCCTTTGAAAAGTCATGTGGTGACCCTTCATGAGCAAAAACGTCCTTCCCTCTTTTGTCCTTATCTTGGTGACTTTTTATATTCCTCAAAGTGTCCCTTCATGAGAAATTGTGCCCTTCCTCTTTTGTCTTCACTTGGTGACTCTTGAAATTCCCCACGATGACTCTTCATGGGAAAATGCATCCCATCCTTCTTTTATCTTTACCCCGTGGCTCTTTGACTTCTCCACGGGCCCTTCTTTTGTCTCATATGCAACCAAAAATATATTCTTTAATATTAAGTAAATATTAACACACATTAGCCAAGATATATCTATGACAAACATCAATAAATGCAATGGGGCCTTTATCACCAATAATGCTAGACCTTTGACATCTATGACAATATTTCCAATAGAAACAATCTCTAAGTTATTGTCTAAGGATGTTACAACACCTCAAGTTATACTTAGAATAATGCAACAATTTTTTAAACTAAAATAAATACTTAACATTCATTTCATAGAAAAATACTCAACAACTTATCCAATCAAAACTTAGAAATATAACGGTTCTAGATTCAAATATTGAAATACAATTTAACTTATTACAACTACAAGGAAAATTAAATACACTAGGACTTAGCCATGGTTGGTCCATCAATACAACAAATGTTGTTCAAGTATAAAAAATATAATATAATTACATTTCCTTTAGGCATTCAATTTTAATACAATAAATAGATACTGAGCTCTTTAGAGCTCAAGTCAAATCAACTTATGTATCACTGATAATCTCAAGTGTAGTCTTCAAGTAAGTATTGGAGTGGTGAGGGAGAGCATCATCCAAGTGGTTTTCCACACAAAACACATACCATGAATCCCTCACACAATCCCCTATGAAGGAATGGTCCTCCTTTCATGGATAGGTAGATAGACTAGTGCACTAATCTAGAGAGACATACTAGTACCCCGTGTGCTATAATATTTCTACTACATGACGTGCATCATAAATAAAATACATTTCTAACATGATATCGCATAACATGCAAATCAAACATATGAAATGACAATGTATATCTAACATTACTTTGGTCAAAGTTTTCAAATAATATATGATCATCTGGATCAGTCAATTTCATAACATACCACTTAATCAGATTATCTACATCCAACATTGGTGGTAATACCTAGGCTAATGAAGTCTATCTCACTACCTACTTAACATCATCAATGTGAAATCTAATATAAACATACATACCATAGTATAAAACTTAAATTTTCATTCAAATTTTCTCTATGCTAGGAATGGAACAATCATAACCATACATCTTATCTGTCAAATGCATATAAAGAATCTAAAATAAGTTATTATTACATATATAACAATATATAACAAAACATAGTTCATTACATATTCATACCATTTGGGTATGCTTTACTCAAGGATCTCAATTCCTCTTTTAATACAGGTAACATACTTGTTAATTCAATTTACATATTAGGTTCTAATCACAACTAATTTATAATTTGTATTCTTCTAACATGAATACAAGTATTCCCAAAAAAATAATATATCCTATCTAAAACAATAGATCAATGCTTTTAATTTACTAATTAGTTTTCAAGTTTCTCATAGACATAAATACAGTCATATTGCAAAATTAATTTTACCTCAATGACCTTAAGTATTATCCCTACATACTTTTTGTAGTTTATATACTATCAAAAGATCATCATTTAAACATACTGAAAACATGTAACTCAACATTCATACATATTCAATAATACTTTAAAATACCTCTCTATTTACTACTAGGGTTCTAGTGAAGCTGTTTGGAAAACATTTTCCAACCAAAGGTTTGTTATATTCAAGATTTGATATGTCTAAAAATTTAATATATAATAATATATATTATTCTTACTTAATAATAGGTTGAACCTTTGTTTTAATCTAAAATGTAGTCCTTTACATGAAAGTAATTAACATATGAATTCTTATATAACATAAAGAGAGGTCAATATCATACATTATTTATATTTACTAAATTGGGATGCATTTAACACTTATTTAAATATAACGTTCACATAAATGTCTTATCAATTATGCTATGGTTTTATTTGAGTCAATTTTATTTGAAAAGGCAAATCCTCTTTATGACTAAATATCGTTTGAGTGTTTAATAAAGCATAGTATAATAATTAGAATCTACCCATATGCACACAATAAAATGCAGTCAATATATTCCAGACACTACATACATAATATATGATGTAGACTAATTAAACATGTTGCTCATGATATAATACAAACATAATTTGTAAGACGCAGCCAATATATATATATATATATATATATATATATATATATATATATATATATATATATATATATATATATATCTTCATTTCACGTAGTATGAAGTGTGTTGTTCACTAAGGTATTATGCTATCAGATAAATTAAGACTTGCCCATAAAAATATTAAAACTTAGTCCTAAAATGTGAAATACAATCCAAAAAATAAGATGCAACCAAGGATGAGGATGTAGTCCACAAGAGTTAAATGAAATGCATTCTCATTTAATAATATACAGCCCCTAACTATTTCCATCATTTGCTTAATATGTTGCTAGCAAAATATTACTAGGATGCTGCTTGAAATAACCAGTTATGATGTTAATCATATAATTTTAGATGTTGTATGCAATATAATTATTGGTATGAAATTGGATAATATGAATTCAATGGTAAAGCATTGACCTTTAATACATATAACACAATATGCTATGTTACATGTTGCTTGTTTATGTAAGATGCTATTAAAACATTTTCTTTTAAGTCACAAACAATACAAAATGTAGCCCATGGATCATCAATCCTCCTTTATTTGCATAAAATATTTCTCATGGATCATTCAACCCATGCATATCCCTTTCTTTTCCTTTTCAATTTTCTAACACCAGTTCTCTCCTCTAAAAATCTATACTCTTTTTCTAATTCAACTTTCATAATTAATATTTAAAACTTTATACTTTGTTTATTTAAATCACTACACCATAGTGAAGGACATTATTTACTAAGGTATTATGCTATCTAACAAATTAAGACTTTCTCATAAAAATATTAAAAATCAGTCCTAAAATGTGAAATTCAATCCATAAAATAAGATGTAGCCAAAGATGAGGATGCAGTCCAAAAGAGGTAAATAAAATGCATTCCAATTTAATAATATGAAACCACTAATTGTTTCTATAGTTTGCTTAATATGACATTGGTAGAATATTACTAGGATGTTGCTTGACATATCCAATTATGATGCTAATCATATAATTTTAGACATTGCAGACAATATAATTATTGGTATGAAATTGGTTACAATGAAGTCAATGGTAAAGTGTTGACCTTTTTTACATATAACATAGTCTACTATGTTAAATGTTGCATATGTATGTAAGATGCCATTAAAACATTTTATTTAAAGACTCAAACAATACAAAACATAGCCCATTATTTTTAAGGGCTACTCCTTTATATTAAACCTCAGTCTATATTTTTTTTAGATGATGTCTGAATAAAAACTCTATAGATTTTTATATTTCTAGACATAATTTTTGGTTTCATATGGTGTTATTTATGATATGAAATGCCTATTAAGAGTTATAAAACTCAATTTATTACTTCAATTTCCTTATCCACATAAAAATGTATCCCATAAAATATAAAACCATATATAATTTACACACAAAAATATAATTTACAGAACCAACCTTGCAAGGTAATTACCTGAAGAGTATGCCTCACTTCTCTTGCTTTCTCCCCACACCCTCTCTAAATCCTCCTATCTCTTCAATATCTATATCTCCATCCCTCTACATATTTTTCAGACTTAATTTATAAAACTCCTAATTTTGTTGTTGCCCCTTTCTTTGCATGCAATCTCTCTCATGGATTACTCCCCCCATGTGTATCTTTTCATTCTCCTTTTCAATTTACTAACAAGGATTCTCTCCTCCAAAAATCTGTACTCTTTTTCTAATTTAAATTTCATAATCAATATTTAAAACTTTATAATTTGTTTATTTAAATCACTATGCCATTGTTATCCAAGTTATCTTAAACTTAAGGTTAGGTTGACTAATAAAATAATCATATCCAATTCCTAATTCTCAACTTAGTTTCATGTATGTCTTACTAAGGCTAAGTTTAGTTTGTCTCAACTCAAGATTAGTACATTAAGATAACTCAAGCTTTTGAAACTAATTAAAATAAAGGTAATTATTTATTTGTCTAATAGATAAATAAGATTCTAATTGTTTCTAAATGTATAATTGATTATTATTCATATATAGTAATTAAATATCTATTTTATTGATTTACTCATGAAAATATAAATAATTATAAGTAAAGGAGTCTTATGGAATATTATGCATATCAAGAACTAAATCCACATACAAATATAATCACAAAAAATATTTCTTTAACTATGCACTAACATTAAAAACATGTTATGCATATTGTTGTCCCCAAAAATATCACTCATTTTTGGGACAACATGTGAACTATTTTGGTTCAACAGACCAAAATAATCTCTTCCCTTCTAAAAATTTGTTCTAAGCTTTCAAATTCCTCATTTTTCAAGATTTTTTTAGTAAAGGGACTAGTAGGTTCAAAGGGTTCAACGGGTTCAAGGATCAACATCGTCGGCAAGCTTCAAAGAATCAAGCGATTTGTCAAAATTCATCAAGATTCAACCGCTTCATGGTTTAACTATTCAAAGGAGTGCTCAAAAGGAAAAAGCTCGAGAGTGAAAGCTGTCAAGTATCATCTATTAGGACACATTACAATTTGTTTCTAAAAGCAGTAGAACATGCCACGTGTCCCTTGTAAAGCTCGATGAAAGCCGCCAAGTGTCAACATCTATAGTTTTGAGTTTCATTTCATAAGGATTGTGGTGGGCCCCAGGTGAGTTGCTAAACTCAACAGAGCGTGACAAGTGTCTACATCCACATTTTGAGTTTCTTATAAGCTTCAAAGCTTCTTTTAATAAGCTTCTCTCAGAGTTCCACAGAGGGCACCAAGTGGCAATGGTGGAAGGTTTTAATATGTTTTTTCTAAATGTAGCAGAAGTCACCACATGTCCCTTGAAAAACTCAACGGAAGCCAACAAGTGTCAATGGCTATAGTTTCTTCCTTTAGTTTCGTTATTGAGCAAGCACTATGGTGGGCCCCGAGTAAGTTACTAAAATGAGTGGAAGCTGCCAAGTGTCATCTGTTGAGACCCATTACAACTTGTTTCTAAAAAGCAGTGGAATGTGCCATGTGTCTCATTATAACTCAACAAAATGTGACAAGTGTTTGTATCTGTGTGAATCCAAATGTGTCCCAAATGTTTCTACAGTGTTTCTAAAGCTCAGTGGAAGCTTCCATGTGTCATCTTCTACAAGACTCTCAAAAGGTATCTAAAGCTTCTATAAGTTAAGTGGATGTTACCAAGTGTTCTCGCCTGTTTCACAATAGAAAATGCCATGTGTCACTTGTTAAGATTAGCGAAAAGTGGCCAAATCTAGCGAAAAAGACATGAAGGAATTGCTGAGGATGATGGGCCTGCAACTATCAAATTTAGGGCAACTAACTAACCGTTGGCTTTCAAATGATGATAGACCCGAAGACATCAAATTTGTAGCAATAAATTATGTATTGATATTTACAGGCTTAAAATGTAGACTTAAAGGCATTCAAAGACCTTTAGACTGAAAGGAAGAACTACCAAAAGGAGGAACCAAAAGAAACATAAAGGGGAAAAGGTAGCTCGACGGCTCAAATTTTAGCAGGAAAGAGGGAAGACCAAAAATATATACGCAGTAGTTATTCCAGTAGGTGGAACAATCCACCCAATAGATAGTTGAACCTACAAACATTGAAGGCATGGCTTGTTTATCTCCTTTGGGGTAAAGGTGAGGTGGACAACTGCACAGACATTAGGTGATAGACTAGATGACTCAAGCCCAGGAGAGGACATTCGAGATGAATCAACATGCCACAATTAAGGTAGCCGCCCTATTTCAGCATGGCCCTCTTTGATAAAACTAAAAATGCATTCAATGCATTGAGTGCAACATGGGCCATTCTATGGAACAAAGTGCCAAGCCTTTATTGGATACTATATATTATATTCTCTTGTGTCATTTAAAAGGGAGATTTTTTTGGATCACAGAAGCAAGAGTCTACCCAAATTGAAAGGAAAATACTGAGACTTTGAGCTCAGATTGTTGTTCATATTATTTTATCTGAATGAAAAAGAAAGTTACTTGTAGACTTTGTGTTGTTATATCTTGTGCCATTTTAGGACATTATTTTTATGTCTATCTTCTAGATGTATTCTTGTTTATTTAATCTAACAAGTAAAATTAGTGGAAGTGATAATGAGGGTGTCCTAAAGTAAGTTAATTTCAGACTTTGTGCTATTATAGTTGTCTTCAGTGTGTATTTTTAGTTTTTGTTCTTGTGTTAAGGATTCTGGGACAAATTTGTGCCCCCATTATCCTTTGTGTCTCACTCTTTGGGAAGTTGAGGTGGAAACTTTGTGTTCCATTTCATCCTGTTGGTTACTACACTTTGTTACCAGTTTCTCATCACTACCTAAAAGAACTCATGTTGTTTGCTGTAAGATCACTTCTGAAAGAAGAGAGGTGCCTTCAGTGTCTTCACCAAGATTTCTCCTTTATTTTTGAACATCATCTCTAAAAAAAGAGAGATGGATGGCATTATTCTACCCATGAGTGTTATTTTCTACTTATATGTATAGTTTATAGCTCCTCATATTTAACAGGGAACCTCCCCTTGATGAGAGGAGAGATTTGTCCCTTTTGGCTGTGGTAAACCTACAAATTTGGATGACCAATCTCCCTTGATGTGGATGATAAGACCTATTTTGAATATCAGTTAGCTGATTGAAAAAATATTCACCCAACAGTCTTTTTGGCGACTCCACTGGGGAGGACAAGCAATTTGAAGCCTCAAGCTTCAAGCTAAAGTAAGACTAGTCTTTTTCCATTTTTATTTTACAATCTAGCAACTCCATGCCATACCAAAAGCTAGAGAGTTCAAGGTGTTGTTGACCCTATCTTTGAGTTGGTGTAGCAAGGAAATTTCAACCTATTCCCTCTCTAACTTCAAGTTCAATGATCTAAGAGTGTTCCTCCTACCCGTACCAGGTCATCAACCCAAGGTACAGTTATTTTTTCTGCTATCACAAGAGCTTTACCTATCTGTACTCCACCTAGATTTTTTATCCCTACTTTCCATAATTTAATCATGGTAGTTCAAGGCCCTTGGGGTAACTCATTCGGTCCCCTAAATCTCACTCCACCTCTACATGAACTTCTACATAGCTCAAGGAAGAATTTCCCCAAATTCTTTGGTGATGGGAGAGTTCATCCTGATGAGCACATTGCAGCTTTCAGTATAGCCTATGGTGTGATAGGCATAGAATTTGAGGACATAATAGTCATGCTCTTTGTAGAAACATTGCAAGGTGCTACTGTAGACTAGTTCTACCATCTACAAGCTCAGTCAGTGACTGATTGGGACACACTCAAAGCTAAATTTGAAGCTAGGTTCAAGCCTACAGAAGATGCACATGCCTTACTGGCCTAGCTCACATAGATGAAGAAGGAACCTCATGAACCTATGAGGGATTTCATAGCAAAGTTTGACAAGTTGAGGAATAGAATTCGTACAATTGCCCAGCCAACACCTAAAAACCTCAAATTCTTCTTCATCAGCTCACAGCTGCCTGAAGTGAGCTTCTTGTTGAGACATGGTGGCCACATACACCTTGAGGCTACTTAAGACCTAGCTACTGATGTAGAGGATGACCTTATCTTGGCAGGAAAGATAAGGAGAGATACAAACAGAGGTAAATATTCTTCTTCCTCTGAATACTCACCTTCAACCACCATTAATCCACTAGTGTAAAAGCTAGCAAATGAAATGTTGGCCCTCAAAAAATAAATGGCACAAGGGATGTCGTCTACTCCTTCATAGATAGATGCACCAAGGAGGACATTCCCTAATCAGTCATACCAAGGCAATGCTGCCAGGAATCAAGGGCAAGCAAATCATCTCCCTCCCCCTCAGAGGAATAATCTTGCCATTGAAGCACCTCTAACTAACTCAACAGTTGGATATCTTGAAGTTGAATTAGATTTCTCATTCTAGCTTGAATTGAATCCTAAAGTTGATGTTAATCTCTTCACTAAGGGAGAAGAAGAATTAGCTGGTGACTCCAACATTGGTTTTCTGAATTATCAAGATGAACCCAAAAGTGAAGGTAAAGTAGCTAAAGGATCATATGCTATTTTCACCTGATCCAAGAATTAATCAGCCCAACAAGCTGATAAAGAGAAGATAGAGTAATGACCTCAACTAGCAATTTCAATCTCTAAGTGGGGGACCACTCTGCCTTTCAAGCCAAAGGACCCGATAACTACTAAAAAGGTGAGTCCCTTAATTTCACCTTCCCCTCTATTTTTGAATTCACATACCAATCCTTCCCCTTCTAAAAACCAAAAGGATGAGCTCCCATCACCTGTTCCTAGCTCTTTCCAGATATTTGACATAATTGACCATATAAAGAAAACCAAAATTCAAATGTCTAAATTTGAATTTCTATAGTCTAATCTTGAGTAATTAGACAAGTTGGTTCAATGTGTGAAAAACTAACCATCCCTATAATACAAGAAGCTAAAAAGGTAACTCATGATCCCTCAAGGAACATGTCTATCCTAAACAACCTTGTCATTACCCCTCTTGTTGTCCTAGGAAAATAGAACCTTTTTATGTTTCCCTGTTGATAAACGGTCACAAGTTGAGTAATTGTATCATTGATTCTAGAGCTTCAAACAACATCATGCCTACCAAAGTGGTTGAATCTCTTGGCCTCACATTGACCAAGACATTTAGTAGATGCTTCTCCATGGATAATAAGCAAGTACCACTACTAGGACAAATCAAAGATGCTCAATTTGCATTTGCAGTGTTCCCAGACAAAAGAATCAAGATGACTACCCTGGTGGCCGACGTTCTGGCATCATACATCATCCTTCTTGGCCAAAATTTCTGCAAAGATGTTGGTGTCGAGTTGAGCATGGACTTATCAGAGGTGAGAATCCCTGTCAAGGGTGCTATGAAAAGATTGCTCCCTGAAAAGGAAGTAAAATATGTGGTCACCCAATCATCAGCACCTGAAGCTCAAAGTTTGTTTGAGTCTTCAGGCATGGGTAACTACTTTCTGTCCATGAAAGAAGTCCATGAAGTGCCTTTTGAAGCTCTTGAAGGTGTCAACCTAGAAATACATTCAATGGAAACAACAAAAGAATTGGTAGAGTGTAATGCAAGTATGAAAGGATCTCCCCCTCCAAACGAAGGATAATCCAAAGAAGAATCAGTATCAAATGAGAGATGGATTCTAGAATTTGATGGTAGCTTCTCCTCTACCGGTTTGGGAGCTGAGATTGTGTTGATATCTCCTCAAGGAGATATTTTTCCTTCATCATACAAATTGCAATTCAACAACACCAACAACATATCTGAGTATGAATCTCTGTTGCTTGGATTGAAGGTTGCTAGGGACAAAGGCATCAAACTCCTTCATGCCAAGGGGGATGCTGAACTTGTTGGGATGAATAAACCAGAAGCACACAATTGATTACCAAGCAACTTAACATGCGGAAATTAACCAGAATACACAACTAGAATTCAGAAATAACACAGAATATGAGAGACAATACACAACTTGTATTAAAACTCTTTCAGAAGGAAATACAACAAAGAAGGTTGCCATAGTTCTTCCTTACACACCTATAGGGCTCCCAGACCTCTAGGGCAAAAACAGTAAATCTTCCCTCAAAGCTCTCTCCCTTAGGTCTGAACACCCAACTCAAACACAAAGTTGGTGTTCACCTCCAACTAGCCAGTATCCACTACTGCCAGTCTACCTGTGCTCCACGCAGTCCACAAGTGCTCCACGCACTCCAAGTACACAAGCATACTTCAAGTAGATCTCCCCTGAACTGCAACAACCTGCAACCCAAATTTGATCCTACTTATGGAAGGAACTACCTTGCCTTCCTCTTTGCTCTGAGTACACACCTGTACTCTAAGTAGATCCCACCTGATTCTGCTCCCTGTTGTGTTGTTGTCCTATCTAATCTTGCACACCTACAAATCAATCTGGTTTTGCACACACATACACCTGCAGATCAATGATCTTACTTACCATGTAGATCTCCTATAGAAGCCATGCTCACCTGATGACCAAGATCATACATACATGAAGAACCCTGCTGATTCTCCAATCTAACACCCACACTTGGTACTATTGTGGAACTAGGAGGAACACCCTTGCTCACCTCACACATAAAAGAAGCAAACTTTGCTCAACTTAAACTAGAACAACTTATAATACAATCCATGAGTCTATTATATAGATCTCATCCAAACAATAATTAGACACCTAATTACAATAATTAGATCCGCAACTCTTAGTCTAAAATTGGCTCTTGACATGCAAATACTTGGTTTGTTAGCTAACTGCTCGTAATACACGCAGTTCAAACCACATAGGTGACTAACGTCGGTCCCTGTCTGCCTGGGGGGTGCCGATGCCAGCCAAATTTTGACCGACGTCAGTTGCCTTCTTGTCTGATCCTGTCGATGTTGGTTGGCCTGACCGATGCCGACATCTGTGACACTCTGCAACCTCCTCCATGTCTACATCAGTGAAGCTTTTAGCTCCACAACCTAATAGAACTAGTGGTTTTTCAAGTGAGAAACTTGTACAAAACCAAAAATAAGATATTTTGCCATTATCATAATCTAGTCTTGGATTAAATTGAAAACTTTGATACCTACGGCATCTCTGCCATACCTAGGAAATTCAATGATCGAGCTGATGTTTTGGTTGTTTCAGCCACTCCTTTGGTTCCTCACCCTGACTTTAAAGGAGATAGGTACACTATTGAGTTGGTCTTCCAACCAAGTGTACCTAATAATGCTAGTCATTGGTAGGTGTTTAACAATGATGATCAAATAATTGCCTTCCTAGAACAAAAAGATAGCTTTCAATAGCTTCACTTTAAAGGTAGTGAGCCTCAACAGCCTAAACCAGCCCATAGGTCAAATGTAGATGCAAGTGAAGAGTTCCTGTAGCTAAAAGAGAATAAATTTCCCAAAGGCCTGGTTTCCCTTGAGAAGCTATTTGATAAACATGATAGGTTCATCAAACAACAACAAACAGATTCAAGCTCTTCTCAAGAGTTTGATCAGATGAATCTAGGTACCAAGGATGACCCCAAGATGGTGAACATTGGGAAATGTTGCACTCCTGAGGAGAGGTTCAAGTTCACTACTTTACTTAGCTAGTAAATGGATGTCTTAGCATACTCCTATGATGATTTGAAGTCACTCAGGCCTGATGAAATTCACCATGACATTCCTCTCAAAAGTGATTCAATACCTTATAGGCAAAAATCTAGGTAGTACAATTCAAAGATATCAGGTACTATTCTATCTAAGATACAAAAAATGTTGAATGCTAGGATAATCTTCCCAATTCATCATTCTACATGGATTGCAAATATAGTGCCTGTGAAGAAGAAGAAAGGCAAAATTCACCTTTGTGTGGATTTCAGGAACTTGAATCAGTCATCCTTAAAGGATAACTATCCTTTGCCTATCATGGATCAAGTGCTTTAGACAGTGACTAATTCAGAGATGATATCAATGCTAGACGGCTTCTTGGGATACAATCAGGTTAAAGTTGGTGAAGCAGACTAGCACAAGGTTGCTTTTACCACACCTTGGGGCATGATTACATACAGAAAGATGCCTTTTGTCTTGATAAACACTAGCGCCACTTTCTAAAGAGCAATGGACCTTGATTTCAAAGATGAAATGGGTAAGTTCATTGTCATTTATCTTGATGAATTGATGGTCTTTTATAAGCATCACCTGGATCATGTGCGCCACTTGCAACAAGTGCTGGAATGCTACTGCTAGAATGGCATTTCTTTAAACCCCAAGAAATCTATTTTTGGGGTAACATAAGGGAAACTTCTTGGACACATTGTGTGTAGAAAAGGCATAAAGATTGACTCAGAAAGAGTTAAGTCCATCCAAGAGTTTACTTTTCCCATAAGTAAGACTGCAGTTCACTTTTTCTTTGGAAATGTGAATTTCTTAAGAAAGTTCATCCCTGAGTTTGCTAAAAAGACTCAACATGTTATAAACATGATGAAGGGAAAGGCCACATTCAGCTAGACTGAAGAAGTTAAATTGGCATTCTAAGATATGAAGACTATTATTGCTCATGCCTCAATCCTGGTTTGTCTGGACTATAAAAAATATTTCACTATATATAGTTATGCTTTCGAACACACACTTTCAGCCATTCTGGTTCAAAAAAATCAAGAAGGTGTGGAATCTCCTATTTATTTCATGAGTTGTCCTCTCAAAGCTCATAAACTAAAGTATTCAAACATGGAGAAGCATGCTTATGTAGTGGTGAAGGCAGTGAAACATTTCCACTTCTACATCTTAAATTTACCCGTTACTGCCTTGATTCCTGATACCACAGTTAAATCCATATTAACTCAGTAGGAGTTCAAAACTAAAAGAGGCAATTGGATTGCAAAAATCCAAGAGTTTGATCTAGTCATCAAACCAATGAAGCTGGTGCAGGGAAAAGGCCTATGCCAATTGATTGCTGACAACAGACCCGAAGAAATAAGGCATGAAGAATCAGAAGAAGAAGACACACCAACAGTCCTCTTTGTCTCCACCACGAATGAGTGGTATTCAAATATTGCTCATTTCTTTACTTATGGTGAGTGTCCTACCCACCTATCTCATAAAGAAAGGAGGACTGTCAAACTGAAAGCTACCAATTTTGTCCTCTGGGACAATAGCCTATACAAAAGGAGCCTTGATGGAGTGTTCCTTCACTGTGTGGATAAAGAACAACAAAACCAACTTCTGAGGTCCTTCCACAATCTGGCCTATAGAGGACATTTCTTTGCTCCTATGACTGCCTAAAAGATTCTTAGGGCCAGGTATTACTGGCCTACTCTTTTTCAAGATGCGTATAAGTGGGTAAGGAAATGTGAATTATGCCAGCAGTTTGTTGGGAAATCCAAGTTAACTGCCCTGCATCTCAAGCTAGTGGTCATAGAGGAGCCATTCCAGCAGTGGGGTATTGATTTCATTAGTGTTGTAAACCCATCTTCAAGTGTTGTACATGATTATGTCCTTACAACTATAGATTACTTCACCAAGTGGGTGGAAGTTATCCCAACCAAGCATGCTACTTCAGAAGTAGTGTACAATTTCCTCAAGCAGAACATCATTTCCAAGTTTGGGGTCTCAACTAAGATTATCATTGATAATGCAGCTTGTTTCACTTCCCAGGAGATCACTCAATTCTATTTTTACTATGGGATCACCTTCTCCCATTCTTCTAATTACTTTCCACAAGGGAATGGACAAGCTGAATCAAGCAACAAGAACCTAGTGACTATCATCAAGAAGCTGGTGGATGACAATCAAAGGACATGCTATAAAGCATTGGTTGATGCTTTGTGGGCAGATAGAATTACACCAAAAAGGGCAATTGGTATGTCTCCTTTCCAACTTCTTTATGGGCTCGATGCTGAGATACCAATCACCCTAAAATTGTCAGCATTAAAATTGGTTAAGGCAATTGAAGATCAGACATATGAAAGCTCCATCGATAAGAGGATCATGTGCCTGACTGAACTAGATGAGTAGAGAACTATGGTGGTGGACTGAATTGCTATGCATCAAATTCTAGTGAAGAAGCTCTTCGACCAAAAAGCAAAGAATGGTGATTTCTAGATTGGAGATCAAGTCCTCCTGTGGGATAAGAGGAGAGAACCAAAGGGAATGCATGGAAATTTTGATTACCTATGGAGGGGCCCTTTTACTATACATCAACTCAATGGTGAAAATAGTTTCCTGTTGAGGTATCAAGATGGCACACTCTTTTCTCTACCTCATAATGGGTAGCATCTAAAGCACTTCAATTCTTGAAGTACCATATAAGTTCACATGTACATATGTATATTTGTATAGTCTTTGTTTCTACTTTCTATTGTTTATTTTCATTTTTTGGAGCCTTTCTTTCTAGGTAGCATGACTCCATAGCCTAATGGCATACTTCAAGTCACTGGAGATTCTGGTTTCTACTCCCCTTAGCTATTCCAAGTCTTCAATTGAAGGAAGTTCCCCAACTAGAGCTAGTTGTTGTCCCCAAAAATATCACTCATTTTTGGGACAACATGTGAACTATTTTGGTTCAACAGACCAAAATAATCTCTTCCCTTCTCAAAATTAGTTTTGAGCTTTCAAATTCCTCATTTTTAAAGCTTTTTTAGTAAAGGGACTAGTAGGTTCAAGGGTTCAATGGGTTCAAGGATCAACGTCATCGGCAAGCTTCAAAAAATCAATCAATTTGTCAAAATTCATCAAGATTCAACTGCTTCACAGTTCAAAGGAGTGCCCAAAAGGAAAAAGCCTGAGAGTGAAATCTGCTAAGAGTCATCTGATGGGACACATTACAATTTGTTTCTAAAAGTATCAGAATGTGCCATGTGTCCCTTGTAAAGCTTGACAAAAGCCACCAAGTGTCATCATCCACAGTTTCGAGTTTCATTTTGTAAGGACTGTGGTGGGCCCTGGGTGAGTTGCTAAAATCAATAGAGCATGACAAGTGTCTGCATCCACATTTTGAGTTTCTTATAAGCTTTAAATCTTCTTTTAATAAGCTTCTCTCAGAGTTCCATGGAGGGTGCCAAGTGGCAATGGCCAAAGGTTTTAATATGTTTTTCTAAATGCAGCAGAAGTCACCACGTGTCCCTTGAAAAGCTTGATGGAAGCTGACAAGTGTCAATGGCCACAATTTCTTCCTTCAGTTTTTTTATTGAGCAAGGATTGGGGTGGGCCCTGGGTAAGTTGTTAAAATGAGCAAAAGCTGCCATGTGTCATCTGTCGAGACCCATTACAACTTGTTTCAAAAAAATAGCAGAATGTGCCATGTGTCCCATTATAACTCAACAGAACACGACAAGTGTCTATATCCACGTGAATCCAAATGAGTCCTAAATGTTTCTACAGTGTTTCTAAAGATCATCAAAAGCTGCCATGTGTCATCTTTGGTAGGACTCTTAAAAGGTATCTAAAGCTTATATAAGTTAAGCGGATGTTGCCAAGTGTCCTCGCCTGTTTCATAGCAGAAAATGCCACATGTCACTTGTTAAGATCAATAGAAAGTGGCCAAAGCAAGTAGAAAAGACATGAAGGAATTTCTAAGGAGGATGATGGGCCCACAGCCATCAAATTTAAGGCAACCAACTAGCTGTTAGCTTTCAAATGATGATAGACCCGAAGACGTCAAATTTGTGGCAATAAATTATCCATTGATCTTTACAGGCTTGATACATAGAGCTGAAGGCATTCAAAGACCTTTAGACCAAAAGGAAGAACTGCTGAGAGGAGGAACCAAAAGAACCAGCAAGGGGAAAAGGTAGCTTGAGGGCTCAAATTGTAGCAAGAAAGAGGGAAGACCAAAAATATCTACGCAGTAGTTATTCCAGTAGGTGGAACAGTCCACCAGGTAGATAGTTGAGCCTGTAAACATTGAAGGCATGGCATGTTTGTCTCCTTTGGGGTAAAGGTGAGGTAGACAGCTGCACAGACATCAGGTGATAGGTTAGATGACTCAGGCCTAGGAAAGGATATTTGAGATGAATCAACATGCCACAGTTAAGGTAGCTGCCTTGTTTCAGCATGGCCCTCTTTGACAAAACTAAAAATGCATTCAATGTATTGAGTGCAGCATGGGTCGTTCCATAGAACAAAGTGCCAAGCCTTTTTGGCTACTATATATTGCATTCTCTTGTGTCATTTTAAAGGGAGATCTTTTTGGATCATAGAAGTAAGACTCTGCCCAAATTGAAAGGAAAATATTGAGACTTTGAGCTCAGATTGTTGTTCATATTATTTTATCTGAATGAGAAAGCAAGTTACTTGCAGACTTTATGCTGTTATATCTTGTGCCATTTTAGGAGATTGTTCTTATGTCTATCTTCTAGATGTATTCTTATTTATTTAATCTAACAAGCAGAACTATTGGAAGTGATAATGAGGATGTCTTGAAGTTAGTTACTTTCAAACTTTGTGTTGTTATAGTTGTCTTCAGTGTGTGTTTTTAGTTTTTGTTCCTGTGTTGAGGATTCTGGGATGACTTTGTGCCCCCATTATCCTTTGTGTCTCACTCTTTGGGCAGTTGAGGTGAAAACTTTGTGTTCCATTTTATCCTATTGGTTACTACACTTTGTTACCAATTTCTCGTCACTACCTGAAAGAACTCCTACTGTTTGATGCAAGATCACTTATGAAAGAAGAGAAGTGCCTTCAGTGTCTTCACTAGAATTTCTCCTTTATTTGTGAACATCATCTCTAAAAAAAGAGAGATGGATGGTATTATTCTAACCCTGAGTGTTATTTTTTGCTTATATCTATAGTTTATAGCTCCTCATATTTAACAAGTAGCCTCCCCTTGATGAGAGGAGAGAATTGTCCTCTTTGGATGTGGTAAACCTGCAACTTTGGATGACCAATCTCCCTTGACATGGATGATAAGACCTATTTTGAACTTCAGTTAGCTAATTGACAAAATATTCACCCAACACATATAAATTTTTTAATCTAATGTGTGTGTATATAGGGTCACTAGTAATTCCTCTGTCATCCCCTAGTCATCCCACCTATTCCATCTTCTCTAATGATGCTCTCCCTTGTCAAGCTTTGAGTGTAGGATCTATCCTTCATCCACCTCAAAATAAGTAGATAGTTAGTCTAAGCCATCTTATATATTAACCAATGATGTAAAACTAAATAATACACATCCACAATGTATAAAATAAAAAAATATAACTATCACATCATGCATACTAATCAACAATATCACTATCTCATAACAATATATGTGATAAAGCTTAAATAAAAGCAATAATAATAATAATAAGATAATTACCATACTAATCCATGGATTCAAAGGTTATAGATCATAGGGTGAGATCGGGATGTAACATCGTCTCCAACTAAAATTGGTCATCATCTCGATGACACTTATTCAGACAATAGTTTTAAATATCAAAAGAGTTTAATAAAATTTAAAAACATAGTATCAAGTATCAAATCATGCAAATAAATAAAGAAAAAGTGTATAAAACTCATCATAGTCTTTCAAAGTAGTAATATCCTCAGAGTATTGGTCCCATAAGAGCTTACACTATGACACCTCTCTGTTATGCAAAAAAAGTTTGTGAGTGTCAACTATTTTGATTGGTTTTACCATGACCACCCCAAGATTCAAAACTTGTAAAACATTCCAGTCCATAACATGTGAAGGGTTAGTTATATACTTCTTAACATAAGATACCTAGAAAATATTATGTAATAGAGCTAGGGCTAGTGGCAATGCAAGCCTATATGCTACATGGTTGACTAATTCTAACACTTTGAAGGGTCCTACATATATTAGTGATAGTTTTTCTAACTTCCCAAAATTAATCGAGCTCTTCTATGGATTAACCTATAAAAACACTTTATCACCAATAGAAAACCACCTATCTATCCTCTTCAAATCAATGTAACTCTTTTGTTTATCATTGGCCTCAACCAATCTTTTCCTAATTATCTTGACTTGATCTTCCATTTTAGAAAGCATCTTAGGCCCAAAGACTACCCTTCTCTCTAACCTATCCCAATTGATTGGTGTCTTGCACCTCCTTTTATACTATGTTTTAAATGGTGTCATTTTTAAAGTTGATTGGTATGAGTTATTTTATGCAAACTCAGCCAAAGGAACATAATCTTCCCATTTGTATTGATGATCCATGTAATACATACATAGAAGATCCTCTAAAACCTTATTTACTCACTGAGTCTGACCATCAGTCTTAGGTGATATGCAGTACTAAAGTTTAGCTATGTACCCAAATCTGAGTTCAAAATTACTCAAAACCTAGAAGTCATCTTCAGATCATGATATAAAATGATCTTCTCTGAGAATCCATTCAACCTATAAACTTCCTTTACAAACCTCTTCACAAGTGTAGGCACATCATCTATCAAATTTATTGGTATGAAATGAACCACTTTGGTTAGTTTGTCAATAACTACTAGGATCATATCATTCCTATTTTGTGACATTAGTAACCCTTGGATAAAGTCCATGCTAATCACTTGACACTTCCACTCTAATATATCATGTGGATATAATAATTCAGCTAGGTGAACATGTTTAACTTTCACTCGCTAATATTTCAAATAATGTGACACAAAATTTGCCACATCTTTCTTGATTCCCTTCTAGAAATATAGAGGTTTAAGCTCTGCCATGAGTTTGGTTACTCTTAGATGTCCCAAATAAGGGGCATTGTGTAACTCTTTTAAAACTTTACTCCTCAAATTTTATCGATCTGGCACATACATCCTCCCATTGAAATGAAAAAGACCATCACTCTCAAAACTAAATATTTTATACCAAGGATTTTGAGCACTATTAGACAATGTTTTTTGAGTTATTCATAGTATTCATCTCCTAGTGATAACCACATGATACCTAAAAGTACTTCTGATAGTAGATTTAGCTACTATGTACCTTCTATGAATCAAAACATTATCTACTCTATTCTCTTTATCTTTGATGTAATTGATATGAAAGTCATATTCAAAAATAAACTCCAACCAACATCTCTGATGAGCATTTAAATTTGGTTGGGTAAAGATATATTTGAGTCCCAAGTTATAAATCTTGAACTTAAATGGTTTTTTCAATAAATAATTTTGCCAAAATGGTAAGTTATGAATAATTAGTACAAGTTCAAGATCATGAGGGACATAATTCACCTCATGAGTTTTTAACTTCCTTGATTCAAAAGCCACTACTACACTATCCTGCATAAGGACTCCACCTAGATCCTCTCTTGAAACATCTATGATCATTGAAAACTGACCATTGGAATCAATAACTCTCAACATTGATGTTGAGATAAGTCTTCTTTTCAACTCCTAAAAAAATACTTCACATTTCTCTGACCATATAAAATTTTGGTTCTTCCTTTGCAAGGAGGTAATTGGATTAGCTATCTTAGAAAAGTTTGGAATGAACTTCTTATAATAGCCTACTAATCCCATAAAAATCTTTACCTCATGCACATTTCTAGGCACTGACCACTCCATAAAGGCTCTTATCTTGTCTGAATCTATATAAATGTCATCTATAGATATAATATGCCCTAAATATTGCACTCTTTCTTGGAAAAATGTGTACTTAGACAACTTGTCATATAGCTTGTGCTTTTTCAACCATTACAGAACTAATTCTAGATGATGTGGGTTCTCCTCTTCATTCTTAGAATATATAAGAATGTCATCCAAAAAAACCAAAACAAAATGATCTAAATAATCTATTAACACATTGTTCATGAGATTGATGAATGTTGCTGGTGAATTATTCAACCCAAAGGGTAACACTGTAAACTCATAATGACCATAATGAGTTCTAAAAGTTGTTTTTAGAGTATCCTCATCTTGAATCCTCAATTGATGATATCTTTCTCTAAGATATATCTTAGAATAGACTGTTATTCCTCACATTTGATCAAAAATATCATCTATATGGGGTAGTGGATACATATTTTTTATAGTTGCCTTTGTCAAAATTTGATAATCGATGTAGAGTAGAAGAGTATCATCCTTATTCTTTACAAAAATAACTAGTGCACCCTATGGTGACACACAAAGTGTAATCAACCCATTTGACAATAATTCTTGGAGTTGAGCCTTTAATTCAACCAATTTAGTGGTTGTCATTCTATACAGTGCCTAAGACTATAGTTCTAATCTAGGTATGATGTTGATAGAGAAATCAAACTCACGTTTAGGAGGCAAACTTGGTAATTATTCAAGAAATACATCATGTAAATATATAATAAATAGGTAATCTTTGAGATATGGTTCCTTAGTTTCTTCCATTTCATTTATCTTGATGATAAACGCTTGACACCTTTTTGCTTGAGCCCTTCTAAGATGCATTGTAGAAAAATGCTTGAGACGCAACTTTCTCTTTTCATCCTGTATTTGTCTAATTTCCATAATCATCAAGACACTCAACCATATTTAAATAATAGTCAACCTTTGCCTTGTTTTTATCAATCCAGTTGACTCCTAAGATCACATCATATGAACCTAGTGGTGCTACATATAGATCCACAATAGTTGAAGATTTAGGTAACTCAATCACTGCTTCAACTAGAAACTTGTCAACCATGACTTTTGAGTCATTATCATATTGTAATAAACATTAGTTTTCCATATATCCATATTTTCTAATAAACTTGATAAGCATTATAAGAGCTATAAAACATTTAGTATCCCCTGTATCTATCAAAACAAAAATTGGATATTCAAATAAAATACCTGACATCTATATGGGTGATGCTTGAAATTTGACTTGCTAGTTATCAATTTTTACATGAATCTACTACTAAAAATCACCCTACTAAGAATTAGGACCCTTTTTCATCTTGTCTTGAGTGCATTCATGAGCATAATGGTTTCCTCCACAATTGAAACAACCACCATGTGGACCTTTCCTATCAATTTGTGATTTTCCCTAGAAACCACCTTTAGAGCCATTTCTTGGTTTCTTATTATTGAATCCATTATTAAATTTAGAATTTTGGTTATTAGGTTGACCCTTGGAGTCTCCACTCCTCTACTTCCAGTTAGTTTTCTTTAAAGATGGCTTAGAACTTCCAAACTTTTTATTAAACTTTTTCCTAACCTGAGCAAGAGATTTTAGCTTATACTTTTGTTTTAATTCCTTCTCAAAGACCCAGTCCATGGTGAAACATACATGAACATCTACCTCACCACCAATTTGGGGTTTTAATCCTATGATAAATTTATTAATTTTGAATCTATTATCATCTTGGTACTAAAGTACATACTTTAAAAGTTTGGTGAACTATTCCTAGTACTCATTCACTGATGAGTCTCCATACTTTAGATTCTAGAAATATATGAGATTCTAATCAAAATAAAGTTGTGGTAACCACTGTGACCTGAACAACATCAAAAACTACTCCCAAGATGTGGTGGTTGAGTTAAGATTCATTTCCATCTTCTTGTTGGCCCACCAAGTAGTTGCCTCACCAACCAAATGGTAAGCTACCCGAACTACTTTGGTAACTTTAAAGTATTTTGAATCTTAAAATACTTCTCCATCTCAGTCAGCTATGCTTCAGATCCATCACCTAGAATAATTCCATGAAAATTAGGTGGACTCACCTTTTTCATGTCCTAAGCTCTTGCATCTTGTTGATTTTTTTGCTCAATGAGGTGGTCAATAGGTACTTCTTGATGTTATTCCTCACCTTGGCCATGAAATTCTTGTTCCAAGGTTGTGATTCAATCCCTAGTATCCTTTATCACTGTGAGAATCTGATCCAACTTTGTTGAATGCTTGGTGGTAATCATGTTATGATAATTGGGAGGATTGTTATCATTGACATTTGAAGGACCCTCACCTAATTTTCTAGTTTGTACCATTCTTCTTTTTTACTAAATATAAGAATACAAAAATATTAGAGGACTCATTAAGTCCTAGAGTTCAATCCTAAGCTATGATACTACATGTTACAACCCCTCAAGCTGTACTTAGAATAATGTAATAATTTTAAAATAAAAATAAAATAAATACTTTACATTCATTCTATAGAAAAATACTCAATAACTTATCCAATCAAAACTTAGAACTATAATGGTTCCAAATTCAAATACTAAAATATAATTTAACTTATTATAATTTCAAAGAAAATTAAATACATTAGGACTCAACCACGACTAGTCCATCAATACAACAACCGCTATTCAAGTATAAAAAATATAATATAATTAGATTTACTTCTTGAATTCAATATTAATACAATAAATAAATACTAATCTCTTTGGAGCTTGAGTCAAACCAACTCATGTATCACTAATAATTTCAAGTGTAGTCTCCAGATAAGTACTACAGTGGGGAGGGAGAGCATCATCCAAGCACTTTTCCATACCAATCAAAGACCATCGATCCCCTACATAATCCCCTATTAGGGAATGACCCTCCTTTCATGGATAGGTAGATAGAATGGTATGGGAATCCAAAAATACATGCTAGTACCCTGCGTGATGTAAAATTTCTACTACATGATGTGTATCATAAAGAAAATACATTTCTAACATAATATCACATAACAAGCAAATAAAACATATAAAATGACAATGCATATCTAACATTACTTTGGCCAAAGTTTTTTAAATAACATACGATCACCCAGATATGTCAATTTTATCTCACAGCACTTGATCAGATTATTTACATCTAACATTGGTGGTGCTACTTAGGCTAGTGAAGTCTGTCTCATTACCTACTTAGCATCATCAATACAAAATATAATATAAACATATATATCATAGTATAAAACTTAAAATTGCATTCAAATTTTCTCTATGCTAAGAATGGAACAATCATAACCATACATCTTATCCATCAAATGCATATAAAGAATCTAAAATAGGCTATTATTACATATATAACAATATATAATAAAACACAATCATTCCATATTCATACCATCTAGGTATGTTTTACTCAAGGATCTCAATTCCTCTTTTAATATAGGTAGCATACTTGTTAATATAACTTACATATTTGGTTCTAATCACAACCAGTTTATAATTTGTATTATCCTAACATGAATACAAATATGCATAAAATAATAATCTATCCTATCTAAAACAATAAATCAGTGTATTTAATTTATTAATTAGTTTATAAGTTTCTCATAGACATAAAGACAATCGTATTGAAAAATTAAGTTTACCTTAATGACCTTAAGTATTATCCCTACATACCTTTTGTAGTTTATATACTATCAAAATATCATCATTTAAACATACTAAAAACATGTAACTCAATATTTGTACATAGTCAATAATACTTTTAAATACTTCTCTAGTTTCTACCAAGGTTTTAGTGAACTTGTCTATAAAACATTTTCCAACTAAAAGTTTGCTATATTCAAGACTTGATATGTCTAAAAATTTAATATAGAACAATATATATTATGCTTACTTAATAATAGGTTAAACCCTTGTTTCAATCTAAAACATAGTGCTTTACATGGAATTAATTAATATATGATATCTTATATAACATAAAGAGAGGTTGATACTATTACAGATCTAGATCGTACCCTAGTTGGGCAAGGGATTATTTAGGTCCTTTACCCAAATATATCTCAACATGGGAATGACCCTAGGCTGTGGGTATCCTATAATAGGGTCAGGTCTCTTGGGTTTTTAATGAGGCTAGCTCCTCAGATTTCATAATTTGGACCTATATTTCTAAAACCTAAAACTAGTTGGGATGAAAAGAGTCAAGAAATTGCATAAAGTAAACATGTCTAGCTTATGGTGATGTACCATGAATTTATCATATCCACTCTTAGGCTTGGAATCTTTAATGCACTAATGGACTATGAAAGGATCTAATGCAGTGTCTACTATAATTTCTAAGCAACAATATTTTATATAGAGGTTAGTTTGATGCACTAAAACTAGAGAGAAATGAAAGTAAGGTCTGGTTTAAGACACTTACATTCAACAATCCACTATATCCTTGAGATATTAACGCTAAGACACACTATATGACCTATTAAGAAAGTTTCTAGCATTTAGGTTGAGCTTAGAATTTACAAAGGGAAGATTAAACCTCTTCAAATATCAAGTAAACACAGGAACGTTAACACAAATTGAAAAAATGCTACAAAAGTGCCTTTCTCATTACTCTAAGAGGTGCAAAATATAATTTTTTGGCAGAGTCTAGTCATACCAACCCAAGGGATCCTCATCAATAGATAAAAAGCTATATTTATATAAGAAAGGAAGCAAGAGAGATGGATTTTTGGTGCTCAAAGGAGAATCAAACAAGCTCAAATTCATTTGAAATGCAGTTATAACTACCTCCATAAATTATGCTCACTAAAACCCTTTTTATTGATCCATGTTACTTCAAGTGGTTACATAATTACACTGATGTTCCTTATTTTTGAAATAGTGGGGTCAAGTTACTCTAAGATCAGTTCCACCATCCATGCAATTACAATAACTAGGCAAGTCTATTACAATCTTATCTTGTTATTAATTGCTCCTAACTAGTTTATCGTGGCATGTATAGTGGAGAGGAGTCATTTTCATGTAGCTAGTCCTAGAGATGAAACCATTGGGTTTTATGTGTATGCCTTCATGTCACCCTTTGAAATGATATCTCCTCCTTCTAATAATGGAAAACATAGTCACAGAAAGATCCCTCTATGACACAAACTCTTGAGCTAGAGGTCCATATTTAGCTTTAATGGTGGCCCCTTTATTTCTTTTAACCTAAATACAAGACAAATTTCACTCCATAGCTTTTGAATGAGCTCTAATAGTGATGAGATGACCCTATAAGACCTTGTTTGATTTGGTCTAAAACTACTCCTTGGCTTGACTTTATTTGTTGAAAGTTGCTTTGGCCAATCAAATTGCTTCAACTTATCTTGTCTCATATTGGCCTCACAAATCCTTGCTATCAAATCTTGACCCTTTTGACCTCCTACATATTGTAGGATCTTACACTATGAATTAATGTGGGCTCTTGATTTATTGCTATGAAGATCAAGCTCATGCCACTTGGCAATCACATGTTGATCTCAGGATCATGTTGTCATTTTGTCAGCTTTTGTGCTTGTGCCACATAGTGGCCTCTTAATCTCCTTAACCTTTTGACTCATCTCACACCATCAGATTTCTCTTGGACCTACCTCCTTATCAGTCGATCTCACACCGTTGGATCTCTACTTAGTTGATCCACACTAGCAGATCTTGTCCAACTTATAGCTCTTTAAAGAGACTTAACCTAGGGACCTTTTGACTTGTTTGACCCCAACATAAATCATTAGATCTCAAGTGTCAGTTTTTGAGCTCATGTAGATTGTTAGATCTTGATAAACTTAAAACCTTTAAAGGACCTTTTGAAACTAAATGGTTACTTTATGTATCTCAAATTTGACATTAGTGTGAATGTCTTATGTTGTAGGTCCAACTTTGAAGCTTCATAACTCAAGATAGAGAACTCATCTAGGCATGAAAATTTTAAAGGATGATATTGGTATGTATAACTCCATGGCACTACAATATTTTGGCTTGTGTGGATTTTTGAGGTGTATTTATTAAATTTTCAAATAGGTTGGTCCATTTTTTTTTGGAAGATGTCTTGGTGATGGTTTGGTCTCTAAATATTGCATAATTCACCCTTTTCTTAACCCTTCAGATTTTTAATGATCTCTCAAGACTTTGTCAATCTAGTCCATGCCCCTACATGCTCATGAGCACCATGAGATCCTACTTGGATCCCTCTACTTGTATTATTGGTCCCATTTTTAAGCCATTGGGTTTTTTAACTTCATTAGGACCCTATTAGGATTCTCCTTCCAAATACAGGCAAAGCTTGATATGTGGGCCAAAATGGCCAACACTTCTAGTGACTCAGTTGGTTTGACCAGCCTATTGGTCATGTGACCTAGACTTTGATCAAGCTTGTTATAGATTAATAAACAAATGAAATGCTACTTATAAAAAGAATCTTATTGAATTTTGGAAAAAAATTATAGTAATGGGGGAAAACAATAATAAAGCAACAATAGACAAAGTAATGTGCAAGAGTACCTAGAGGAAAAATAGACCTATCTAGCCATGTACAAGGGGAAAGATATAAAAATAGTAACAAAACTTGAGATACCTCCCATTGACAGGGATGAAAAGGCTCTCTCCATTCAATATATAAATCCCAAAGACATTTCTCTCTTTGCAACTTATGATGACATAGGGTCCACTCTAAAGGTTGTCAAACGTGGAGTGTTATCCTAGTTTTGCATCGACCTCATCCCATTTGAAGATTGTCAACTTGTTAAAATGCCCTTGAGGAAGCTATTTTTTCAAATGAATTATTTATTTGGTAATGTTTGGACCATATGGTGTACATGGAATCATCTCTTATTTCCTCTAATTCTCTCAATTTATTTATCCTGACCTCCATTGCATCACTTTTTAGAAGCTCTAGTTGGTGTGCAAGCTCCAAAACTAGAAGCTCTAATGAAATTAGTAACCTTACTTCTCTTATATAGACTAATAGATAGGTTGAATGACTATTGGATTTATTGGGGGTGATCCTATCAGCCCATAAGGCCATCTTCAACTTTATATGTGAAGATCTCTAATTATCTTCCATTGTTCTCTTGATGATCCAAATCATGTTATTATTAGTGGACTAAGCTATTGAATTACCCTATGGATAGTAATTTGATGAATATGTTAGATAGATACTATACTCAAGATACCAATCACATACCTTTGTACTTCTAAATTCCAAAGCATTTTCTGATATTATAGTGGAAGGTGCTCCAAAATGGGTGACTAGACTCTCATAGAACTCAAGCATAGAGTTCTCATTTGATTCCTTCAAGGGAAATGCTTCCACCCACATGGTGAAGTAATATGTAGATATCAAGACCCACTTATGACCAGCACTAGATGGAGGATGAATCATATAAATGAATTCTAAACCCCATTGCATGAAAATATGTTCAACCTGAATAGGCATTAGTGGCATAACAACTAGTCTCTATTTCCCTGCAAATATTGCACACTTTGCACACTTCCTAACCCATACATGTGCATATATGCATAAATTATGCCAAAATTAACCATATCTAATTATTTTTTTAGATGTGGTCTTGGCTAAAGAATTTCCTCTAGAAGGACTATCATGAAATTGTTTGAGAAGCTTGTCAAATTGGCTAGTTTCAACACATCTTAAAAGCATACCTCCAATGTCTTTTTTGATAAACAATCCATAAATAAAAATGTATGGCACTAATTGTATCATGAAGTGTCTTATTTATGATGAATTCAGACCCATTATACACTCTTTTATTTGAATAAATCTAGCAATATACTATGTCCAGCTTGTAGGAGTATTTTCAGCTCCATGTTGAGTATCATGAATTACCAAAATTGTTTATTTTTCTTCTCTCACATATTTTAGAATATGTTCACACAATCCTTTACCTCTAGCTAGATTTGTGACCTTTAATTCAATTTCATACTCCATGCACTTAGTGACCCATCTAGCTCTCTTTCATTAAGTCTATGTTGAGGATAAAATCCTTCACACCTGGATGAGCTACCATTAGTATAATCTTATTGTTTGAAACTAGATGTCTGAATTTATTTAAAATTATTTTTAAAAAAAGTATATTTTTTTAAACAAATATATATCTTTCCTCATAACCTTCCAAATTTTTACTGAAGAAAGCAATAGGCTGCTCTAGACCTTCATTATTTTATTGCATAAGCATGGCTAATATTGCATCTAATGTAGAGAAGGCATACAAATATAATTACTTATTGAAATATGGATTTAGAAGTGTGGGGGAATGAGATATGGCCTCCTTGATGGTCTTAAATCTTCTCTTACCTTGTCCATGTAAACTCTTTTCCTTTTCTCAACATATGAGTGAGGGGCTTGACCAACTCTGTAAAGCCTAGAATGAACCTCCTGATGAAATAGATCTTTCCCAAGAATCTCTAAATTTTTTTTTTTTTTTGAGGCAATTAAAGAGAAAGGATTGCTTCTATCCTCTTTAAATATAAGTCTTCCTTCATGCACTAAAAAAATACATTTCTTTGGATTCAATGAAACTCCAAATTGTCTACATCTATCAAAAACAACTCTCAAGTGTGTTAGATGATCATTAGGATTATTTGAAAATACTATTACATCATCAAGATAAACTAAAACCATATCATTCAAAATACCATTAAAATCAACATCCATTTATCTTTGGAAGTTGGCTCCACTATTGGAAAGTCCAAAGGGTATTTTAATATATGCATAAGTGCCTCATTTTATAGTGAAGGAAATATTATACCTATCTTATTCTTTGACCATGATTTTATTATATCTATAATAGCCATCAAGTAATTAGAACCTTTGAGAGCCTACCACCTTTTAAAAAATTTGATCCATGGAGGATAGTGGGTAATGGTCCTTTAGGGACATCTTATTGAGGTCCCTAAATTCAACACATAAAAAAATATCTCCATTCTTTTTCCTCATTGTCACATGGTTTTCCACCCATGAGGAATGTTTAATTGTAAATGTTATCTTTGTTTCAATCAATTTATATAGTTCTCTTCTCATAAGGTCCTCCACTATTGGATTGATAAGCCTTTATTTTTATTTAATTGGCTTGGCATTGCTTTGTAATTCAATGGTGTGTTGTGAAAGTTTGGGTTCAAACCCCTTCAATTATTTTAACTCCCAAGCAAATATATCATTAAATTATTTGCATAAAGCAACAAATGTATCTCTTTCATCTATTGTATTGACCTTAACTAGCTCTAGCAATTTGTCCTTAAATATCTTTATCTTTTCATAGTGTTCTTCCTTAGCTAAGATGCATGCTTTACCTTTTATTACTTGGTCATGTTCATTCAAGATGATTACTAAAGTAATAATCCATTTAGGTATCTTATTAGATCTCAATTGTACTATGTCATCGTCATATTAATTTTGGAACTTATTTTGACTCTTATGGCAGAATTCTACCTTTTGCATTATAAAACATATGATTTGATCGTCATTTTTAAAGACTTTCCAACTCACCTCATTGTCAGGTATAGATGGTCTACATATAAACTTGATCTTATCTTGTCATTGGTTACCTTTGACTCCTTTTTCAATCTCATATTGGGCACCAATGGTTGAAAGCCTATCTACATGTCAATTTGCTTCTCTTGGTATGGATTGGATATTAAATTCTAAGATATCCTGCATGAGATCCCATACCTAGTGATTATAGGATTTCAAATGGTGATTATTGAATACACTTATCCTCTCACTTGTTTCACTATAAGCTCCTTGTTACCCTTGACTTGGAGGAACTTGACACCTCTCTTTCTTGCTTCTTGAAAACCATGCAAAAGAGCTTCATATTTAGTTGTATTTAAGGTGCAACTAAAATAGAGTCTTGTAGTTGAATGGTAATTTTTACCTGAGGGTGAAATCAGCATGGATCCCATTCACCTTCCATTATTTAACCTTGATACATCAAAGAACAAAGTCCATATACCATCTTCTTCTTGAATAGTGTTAGTTAAGCAAGGTATAGCAACACCTTCCTCATGTATGTAGTACACTCCTAAGTCTGCCTCTTCAATATTACTATAAGGATCAAATCCATGATTATCAACTACACATTCATCCAAGTATAGATATAAGATGCCTTCAAGATGATCATGGTGTTATTTTTCATTAACCTCTTCAACCACTACAAATATGGCATAATTGGTATTTGAAAGATTATGCATATAAGGTTCTAGGTGGAAATTGGAGATAGGATCAGATCTTATAGTGACTTTGGTTCCATATATGGTTCTAAGAACCATGTATGACCAATCATATGACAAATATCCTCTAATATTTATAGTAATGTCCCTAGACAAGCATAAGGAAAAATATGGAGGTAGGTCTACCACCATTACATCTTGAGTAATGACACAATTTGAATAGGTTGCCAATGTGATCTGAAGATCTTTCAAGATGCCTTATTTCTTAGTGGAGGAGACATACAATTGAAGAACACATTTTTCATTAGGCCCATATTTGAGATCAAGCTTATCTGTTATGGCTTTAGGCATCACCTGAGGTTGAAGAACTTAAATCTATCATACAATTGTGTACTACATAGTCCCCTATGATGACTGAAAAATAAAATGGGGGGATGCTTAACAACTTTAGAGGGATAAACAACATTTTGAAATTGAATTTCACTTGGAATTTGATTAGTAACTTAGCTAGGGGCTTGGTGAGGCTAAATATTATTGATGAAAATAATGTTTAGCTTATCAACTATATTTTCCACATGAGAAAGCTTGGAGAGCTCTTGCTGGAGAATCACTTGTTACCCCAAAGTAGATAGAGCATCATGCATGGACATAGTTACATTAGCCTTTTTCAAATGATTTATAATATTAAAATTAATATTAGTACCTTTGGACTACACCTTAGAAGTAGAAGCATCACTTGGCATTTGAGTAACATGACGGACAAAGGGGGACTTATGCTGTTATCTATGAGGTTGGGGCACTTGTTGATTTGTAGGAGATTTAGTAGCTACATTTGAAGAAGTAGGTTTTTGACTAGCTTGTGGATATTATGAAGAAATCCTAGGTTGCCCTAAGTTTTCCTCCAACATCCTCTTTTTAGCCCTTGTCTGAGTTTTACTTGGCTCATGTGTCCTTTGTGAAGCTTGTCCCATATTAGCTACTGCATGCTCAAACACATGACCCCATTATTGAAAATGCATGCATGTGGTATTGAAGTTGGTGCTTTACCCATGTTCCCTTATTATTAGCTTTGAGCTTCTAATAATGACATGGTAGGCACATTATCTTGACTCATTTGGGGGCCTTATGGTGGAGGAGGCATCATATCATGACCTTGGAATGAAGGAGCATGGTTCCAACTAGGGTCTTTATACATGTCTCTAGTAGCATTCATTACCATCTCATTAGACTATCCCCATGACTATCATTGACCTTCTAGAACAAAGCTATTTTGTGTGGGGACCAAGGCTCTTGAGCTACTTGTAGTTGTATGATTATATCCATTATTAGATCTACCTTGGGTAATTTTGCCTTGGGCTTGTTGATTTGATGGATAAGAAGGTCTATTATAAGATTGAGAAGGGTATTGGGTTTGGAAGGGGCCTTGGTATGGTCTATGTGAAACATATTTTTGTATTTATATAGACACTAGCTTATTGTTTTGTGCCTTTAGCAAGCTTTCAATATTTGAAAATTTATCCACTTGACTATCATTAGTTTGATCTTAGTGATTTGGAGTAAGGAATGGAGCAATGGTAGGTGGGGTAAGCTGAAGCTCATGGATCAATGGCATGAGAGGTCTTGGCATGAGCTTCCCTACTTGTACCAAGTAATTTTCTACCCTTATGGATATCTCATAGGATTTAGGTAGAGTTTTCCCACCCATAGATTGACTCATGAATGAAATATCTAAATTTAAAGCTCTCAAATAGTAAATAAAAGCATAGTTAGGGGTGGGATTGATGATAATAGGGATCCTATCCTAGGTCTTTTGAAACCTATAGTTGAAATCAACCATGGAATCTTGGTATTCTCTCTTGATCAAGGTAATTTTCTCAAAAAGAGACATATGATCACTTATATCCTCAAAATTCTTTCATGGGGATTCATCAAACTCATCCCAAGTGTTGATTGAAGCAGGATTTAGACCCCTATACCATCACAGGGATTTGCCTTTTAAAGAGATGACTAATAGCCTCATGGATACATTCTCTTATGTGATATTATTGATCCAAAACTTAGAAGCTTTGGTTTAAAGATAACTCAAGAAATAATAACAACACAACTGAAATAATGATATCTCTTAGAAGAGATGTTTTATTGATCAAATTTGCAGACCCAAACATATGCCTATCTCTGAGAAGAGATGTCTAATTTAAATTTTGGTTTACATCTTCATTTATACACATTTTTAAGGTAGGAGGAGGATGTGTAAGGTCACAAATATTGAGGGAGATTAATTGGTTCGACTTCCATGATTTAAAATAATACAAAATTCAAGGAATTACTATTTTTAGAAACTTACTATTTTTAGACTACACTACTAAAATTGAAATTTGGGGCACTTCCATTTGGTTTTTAGGGGTCAAAACTCACTAATAAAATCTCTATACCATCTCAAGGTGTTCCCCTCATTCTTAGCTTTAAAATGGTTCAAACATGGAGTCAAATGAAGCTATGGTGCAAAAGTTATGCCTCTTGGAAGTTCTGCCACTAATTAGTGTACAACCATCACCTGAATTATTGCCTAAAATATTGCTTGGATCATTCCTCCCTCCTTGAGAAGAAATGGTCCCCATTGAATCAATATTTTCATCAAGTGTGGCAGTTGTATTTTGATTTGATTCTTGATGCATACTTGGAATGGAATATGTTTTGTGGAGCTATGCTTTGTGGAGCTATGTAGGGCCTGATTGTTCACCATTTCTATCTAACCATTATTTTGTGGATGGAAGGCCATGAATTTATTTAGCTTGGTATCTATTTACTTATATTGTTGTGTTATTTATGTAGTCAAGGCTGTAACATTAGCCCTTTTATATTCATGTGGCTTGCGCACCATGAGAATGAATTTCTTGGCACTAATCAGGGAGATAGATGTAGAAGGTGGTACCTATGGTACCCTATAGCATCATGTTCCAAGAGTGAGGGTGATCCTTTGAGTTCTTGATTCATAGATTCCATCTTGATCATACATGAATGGCTAACCAAAGATTACATCATAAACATCTAGATTGACCACATCACATAAGACCTCATCTTGGAAAGGTTTGATTAAATATGAGAGAAGACATTGGTGGGTGAGACAAAGGTTTCTTCTTGGACTCTACCATCCAATATTATATGGATTTGGGTGAGGCTTCATGTAAAAATTTAGGATTTTCACAACATTAGTAGAGATTAAATTATTTTGGCTCCCACTATCAAGAATGAAATGTAGAGACTGACCTTTCACCCATAACTTAGAGTAAAACAACCTTTCCTTATCATCTGGCCTCTCCTCATGGGTCCGTGATGAAGAAACGATGGCATCAAGCTTAGCCAATATATTCTTCATCCTCTTTAACTATAAGGTGTGTATGAGGTAGAATAGTAGATGTTGAGGATTGTGACTCAGAAACCAAGGGCTTGATGGCTTGACATTCTTCTTTGGAGTATATTCTAAATTTGTGAAAATCACACCATTTCCCAATCTTCCCTTCATTTTGCTTCCAATTTTGGCCTCATGTTTGACCTTCTTTTTCACTTTTCTATTTTTTAAGCTAACTCTTTGTATTCATTCTTCCATGCTTCTTCTCAATCTTCACCACAAACTTGTATGCCTCACTGAGGGTTTCTAGATTGAAGAGTTCCATCTCCCTTTGTATATACCATTGTAGTCCACCATGATATTTGAGAACCTTGTATTTCTCACTTTCTTGGATGCCCATCTTGTAGATAGAGAATGAAAAATGTTAGTGTAATCTTGAACAGACTATTCCTTACCTTGGCAAAGTTGTTACCACTATATATACAGATCATCATATGCTCCAATGGGGTAGTATTCTTCCTTTATAGCTTATATGAAATCATCCCAAGTAGGTTCCACCTCAAGGCCAATATCATCCATACTGAATCTCTTCTTGTACACTTCCCACCAATTTTTGATAGGTAATGATGCTTTCAAAAGAACAAAAGTGATATTCTCTTTATCAGTGAATTTATTTATGGAAAAATAGGAAGACAATTGATCCAACCAATTTTATACTACATCAGCATTGATTTTGCCTTCAAATGTAGGGATATAAAAATTCACCTAAACCTTAAAAGGTGTTGGGACACTGAAAGGATGTGGGGTGCAAATGAGGATCCAAAATTTCCCATCAAGATTTGTTGTTAAATCTGGGTGAATTGTTATAACATCTACACTTATTGCTATTGGAGGGCTTAATTCACCATTTCCTAGAAATTATTGGATGTCTCAGTGTTTTCCACCATTTGAGATCATTTAGAGCAAATAGGTGGATAGTTTGGAAGCTCTATTGTCTTCCACCCAAGCTTCTTGTAGCTTGACCTTGTCCTCATGATCATACACTCTCAAGACAAACTAATATGATAATATTGATCCAAAACTCATAAGATTTGGTTGAAAGATAATTTAAGAAACAAGAACAACATAATTGAAATAATGTTATCTCTTAGAAGAGATGTTTTATTAATCAAATTTGCAGACCCAAACATATGCCTATCTCTAAGAAGAGATGTCTAATTTCCATTTCATGTTACATCTTTATATATACACATTTTTAAGGTAGGAGGAGGATGTGTAAGGTCACCAATATTGATAGAGATTAAATGGTTTGATGTCTATGATTTACAACAATATATAATTTGAATAATTACTATTTTTAGAAACTTACTATTTTTAGACTGCACTACAAAAATTAAAATTTAAGGCACTTCCATTTGGTTTTTAGGGGTCAAAACCCATTGATCAAATCTCCATGCCATCTCACAGTGTTCCCCTCATTCTTTTATTTCTAACAATTTAAATGGCGAGTCAAACAAAGGTATGGTGTAACATTTATGACTCCTAGAAGTTTTTCCACCAATTAGGGTAGAACCGTCACTTGAAATATTGCTCGGATCAATTATGCACTAAGAAAATATTTTCAATGTCAGATATATGTTCTATAGGAGAAGTAACATTCTATCCTATAAAGGATGGAAAATTCTTTAATAAAGAAACAGAGATCTCATTATGATGTTGAAGGTTAAGAGGGCTACCACCATTGAAGGGTATAAAAGCTTGAAATCTAGGCCTTACCATTTGCACTTACCTTGGTGGACTCTTAATATTTTGAGTAGGAGTAGGATTTTTAGATCTTAGGGAGGTGGGAGAACTAGGGGGTGTTTAGTTGGGATTTGAAATTGGTACCTTCCTCCTTTTACTATCTAAAGATAATTCTATAAACTAGACTTCTTTACCTTTTATAGAAGACCTAGTGGAGATTTGGTGCATGGATTGCTCTTAAATATTTTGATGAATTATTTAAGACTTCTCAGGTGTTATTACACACTATCAATATGTTCCAAGATGATATCCATATGTCCTTCCTTATTGGGTCCCATAAGGCTTGCCAAAATTATTAGGGATCTAGATTGCACCCTAGCTAGGCAAGGGATTGTTCTGGTCCCTTACCCAAATCTAGGTAAACATGGGAATGACCCTAAGATATGGATATATTATAATAGGGTCAGACCTATAGGGTTTTTAATGAGTCTATCTCCTCATATTTCATAATTTGGACCTCTATTTATAAAACCTAAAACTAGTTGGGAAGAAAAGAGTCAAGAAATTGCATAAAGTAAACCTATATAGCTTGTGGTGATACATCATGAATTTTTCATATCCAATCTTAGGCTTGGACTCTTCAACACACTAATGTACTATGAAAGGAGATAATTCAGTGTCTACTATAATTTCTAAGAAACAATATTTCATATAAGGATTAGTTTGATGCATTGAGACTAGAGATAAATGAAAGTAAGGTTTGGTTGAAGACACTTACATTCAACAGTCTATTATATCCTTGAGAGATAAATGCTAAGACACACTATATGACCTAAAAATAAAGTTTCTATAATTTAGGCTGAGCTTATAATTTTCAAAGGGAGGATTAAACCACTTCAAATATCAATCAAACACAAGAATGCTAACACAGATTGGCAAAATGCTGCAAAAGTGCCTTTCTCATTACTTTAATAGGTGTAGAATACAATTTTTGGCAAAGTCTAGTTGTACCAACCCAAGGGATCCTCATCAATAGCTCAAAGGTTATATTTATAGAATAATGGAAACAAGAAAGAGGGTTTTTTGGTGCTCAAAGGGGAATCAAACAAGCTTAAATCCATTTGAAATGCAATTATAACTACCTCCACAAATTATGCTCATTCAAACCCTTTTGATTGATTTGGGTTACTTCAAGTGGTTGCATAGTTACAATGATGTTACTTATTGTTATAATGGTGGGGTCAAGTTGTTCTGATCTATTTTCCACCATCCATGTAGCTACAACAACTAGGATAGTCTGTTAGAATCTTATCTTGTTAATTGCTCCTAACTAGTTTGTCATGGTTTGTATAATGGACAAAAGGGGTCCTTTTCATGAAGTCATTCCTAGAGATGAAACCATTGGGGTGTATACATATGCCTTCATGGAACCCTTTAAAATTATAACTCATCTTTTTAATAATGGTGAACACAATAATAGTAAGATCCTTCTACAATACAAACCCTCAAACTAAAGGTCCATATTTATCCTTAATGATGGTCCCTTTATGTCCTTTAACCTAAATGCAAGACTATGTTTGCTCCATAGATTTTTATCGAGCTCTAATGGTGACTGGATGACCCTGTAAGACCTTGTTTGCTTTAGTTAAAAAATTCTCCTTGGCTTGACTTTGGTTGTCAAAAATTACTCTGGCTAATCAAATTGCTCCAACTTATCTTTGCTTCCATTGGCCTCATAAATACCCGCTATCAAATATTGACTCTTTTGACCTCCTATCCACCATAGGATATCATTGTATAAATGAATACGAGCCCTTGATTTTTTACTTTGAATATCATGCTCATGCCACTTATCAATCATGTGTTGATCTCAAGATCTTGTTGTCAGTTTGTCAGCTTCCACTCTTGTGCCACATGGTAGCCTCTCAAGCTCTTTGAACTTTTGACCCATCTCACACCATCAGATTAAGATGTATGATACAACATGGACTGTTATATTTTTCTTAGACCCACCTCCCATTTAGTTGATCTCACACTTTTGGATCTCTACTGAGTTGATCTACACTATCAGATCTTATCCAACTTGTAGCTCTTTAGAGGCCCTTAACCCAGGGACCTTTTGACTTGTTTGACCCTAGCGTGAACCATTATATCTCAAGTGTCAGTTTGAAATATCACATGGACCATTAGATATTGATCAATTTAAAAACTTTTAAGGACCTTTTAAAACCAAATGGTTACTTTATGGATCTCAAACTTGACATTAGTTTGAACGTCTTATGCGATAGGTCTAACTTTGAAGCTCCATAACTTGAGCTAGAGATCTTGCACAGGCATGAAAATTTCATAGGATGATCCTAGTATGTATAACTCTATGGCAATATAATATTTTAGCTTGTGCAAATTTTTAAGGTGTATTTATTAAATACTCAAATAGGTTGGTCCATTTGTTTTTGGAAGATGTCCTGGTAACACTCTTATCTCCAAAGCTTGCATAATTCACCCTTTGCTCGACCATTCAATGTTTTGATGATCTCTCAAGACTTTTTCAATATGGTCCGTGCCCCTACATACTCATGAGCACCATGATACTGTATTGCTAGCCCATTTTTAAGCCTTTGGGTTTTCTACTTCATTAGGACCCCGCTAGGCTTCTCCTTCCAACTGTAGGCAAAGCCTGATATGTGTTCCAAAATGGACAAAAAATACCATATATTATTTATATTTACTAAATTGGGACACATTTAAAACTTATTTAAATATAATGATCACATAAATGTCTTATCAATTTCACTATGGTTTTATTTGAGTCAATTTTATTTGAAAAATCAGATCTTCTTTAAGAGTAAACACTATTTGAGTTTTTCATAAAATAAAATCTAATAAATTAGACTCTTCCCACATGCATATAATAAAATGCAGTCAATATATTCAAGATGCAACATATAGAATATATGATGTAGACTAGTTAAACACACTACTCATAATACAATACAGACATAATTTGTAAGATGTAACCAATATATATTCTTTGGTTTGCTTAGTGTGAAGGTTGTTTTTCACTAAGGTATTATGTTGTCTAATAAATTAAGACTTGCCCATAAAAATATTAAAATTTAATCCTAAAATATGAAACACAATCCACAAAATAAGATGTAACAAAGGACAAGGATGCAATCTAAAAGATGTAAATAAAATGTAGTCCCATTTAATAATACACAACCCTTAATTGTTTCCATAGTTCACTTAATATGATGCTAAAAGATTATTACTAGGACACTGATTGACATATCCAATTATGACACTAATCATATAATTTTAGACATTTCAAATAATATAATTACTGGTATGAAATTGGATACAATGAAGTCAATGGTAAAGCGTCGACCTTTAATATATATAATGCAGTCTGCTATGTTAAACGGTGCCTATGTATGTAAGATACCATTACAATGTTTAATTTAAAGACTCAAACTTTATAAAATGCATCCCATTATTTTTAAGCACCGATCCTTTACATTAAACCTCAGTCTATATATTTTTTAGACACTGTCTGAATAAAAACACTATAGATTGCTATATTTTGTTAGGATCTTGCTCCACCAATTAGAGCACATATATGATTACTTCTTGTATTAGCAACTAAATACAGAATTTAACTAGAATCAATAAGTAACTAGAAATATGAAACAACACAGGAATATGAGAGACAATACACAATTGTATTAATAATCACTCAGAAGAATATACAATAAAGAAGATGCCACTTCTTCTTCCACCTCAAAGGCTCGCCACACCTCAAGACCTTCTTCCCTCTCTCTCTCGGTCCCAAAAATCAACTCCAATATAGAATTGATGTTCACCTCCACCAGTCAATAACTCGTTGCCAGTACACCAAGTACACAACTGTACTCCAAGTAGATCTCCTACTCTCTGCTGCTACCTGCAAATCACTAGACCTTACTCACCATTGTAGATCTCCAATTGAAGCCATGCTCACCTGCTGACTAAGATCATACATATATGAAGAACCCTTCTGATTCTCCAAACTAGCACCCACTCTTGGTACTGTGGCACTAGGAAGAACACACCATTGCTCTCTTCTCTCAGAAGGAGCTTATTTAGCTCTCTTACTCTCTAGCACACTCTAATTTTACAATACAGCCCATGAGTCCATATATAGATCTCATGCTTACAATAATTAGACTATCTTAATTACAATAATTAGACACGCAACTCAAGACTATGACTAGCCTTTAACATGCAAACTGACAGTCCAAAAATAGACTCTCTAGAATCAACATGCAAACTACATGTTCATGCATAGGCTACCGACATCGGCACCTTCCTGACTGATGTCAATCGACTGGTAACCGAGGTCGGTTGCTTCTTCACTATTATCTGACCGACATCAGTTGATCAGACCGACGTCGATTGTCTTGCAACTCTCCGCAACCTTCGTAACCTCCATAACTTCTCCTATTTGCATCTTGGTGAAGCTTTTAGCTCCATAACCTAACAATCTCCCACTTGGAGATAAAAATCTGCACCTGTACATGTCCCTATACACCGTCTAAATTATTCCTTGGCTTGTATCCCTCTTCAATATCAACCCTGAAGACCAACCACCACACATCCTGTGATGCTCCGCCTGTCATCCAAGTAACCTGCCACATCCAAACCTACAACTCCATGTAGTGAAGACCTTGACCCTGCATAACAAGAATCCCTGCTGCTAGTCCCTCTCAGATACCTGAGAATCCACTGAACTGCCCTCCAGTACTCCTTCCCCAAATTGGCCCCATACTTTCTGACAACCCCCACTGCTTGGGAAAACTCGAGTCTACACTAGACCTCATGTGATTTTGAACCCTGTTCTAAGCTCTGCTTAAACTGTCCAGCCCTTGGTGTGCTTTCCGATTTTGCATTCTACATCTTAAACCCCACCAACACCATCTTCACATCAGCTCCCACTAGAGACAAAATCTCCATGTCTCTTATGCCAAAGAATTTTGCTGCTCCAAATTCTTCCTGACATACCTCTGAACTAACCTTACCCTTAGCTCAACAAATCCCTGTATGTACAAACCTGCTAGCAAATCACCCACATACAGTAACTGGATAATGTCAAGACTCATCATCCACCTAGTAAGATAAACACAATAGTTACACTGACATTCACTAAAGTCCTACTTTGTCATCCTCCTGTCAAAACCTGTACCACTGTCCTGTAGCTTCCTCAAGACCATATACATTGGCCTTCCATCTCACGTGTCCATCCACTCTCTTCTTTAACTTGGGAATCCATCCCTCATCCAGTGCTTTCTTTCAGCTAACAACTCCACCAACAAATACCTATTTGGTTCTTCTCCAAGGACTCACTCCTCATCCATGCCAAGCTCCCACTATTTTTGGATTCTACCTGCATTGTCTCTTCACGTCTTCCTGGTTCTTGACCATCAATAAGCAATATAAATAAGGTGAATAATGAATATGAGGTTCACTTACCCTTTTTGACCTCCATATGAGTGTTTGAAACTTTTTAACAGCTTGCTGTCTGCCCACCATCTATTCCAGTGATCGATCTCAGCCATCTCCCAGTCTGCAACTGACCGATGTCGATTCCCTGCGCTGACCCTAACTGTCGATGTCATTTCCCTGGATGATGCCGGTATCCCTTCTGCCAACATCAATTCTTGCATGACCGACGTCGGTCTTCCTATTGCTGACGTCGATTACTATATGACCGATGTCGGTACCTGTGTTCACCTGTGAGTGATAAATTTTTACCCGCGAGCTCTCCATGGATCAAAACCCTGTTCAAATCAACACAACCCTGCTCAGAATAATTTAGTCCACTCAACTGATCTCTGTCCACCATCTCCTCCATGAACACCAAGGCTTTCCAGTTCTTTAGCTTGTCAAAAACATCTGTCTTCCGCTTAAGAACATGCATTCCCCTCCTACATATGTGACCAAGCCTACAAAGCCACATCTCTACAATAGAAGGTGAATCAGTAATATAAGTAGATAGATAAAGGATACCTACTTTCTTACCACCATCTAATTCAAGTGTATCCACTGTGAGAGTTACAATGCATCTCTCATCACCCAAATTTCCTGAAGAAATTAGACTCATCTCCAAGACTGGTACCTACATGACCTCCTTCAACACCTACGTGTTATCTGTCTATAGTTTTAGCTTCACTTCCCCTTCGTCAATAATCTGACAAGGCTCTCCAACCCCTAAATAAATCTCTCCAAAGTCTCCAAAGACATACCCATGAAAAGATGCTATATTTCAGGCTACATGGAAAGAGGCAAAAGAATCTATAAACAAAGATTCTACTTTATCCAGAGCAACCTGTGCAACATCACCTGCAACATCTGCTTCTACACACTGATCTTCTATCGACCAACAATCTTCCTTTACCTGCTTCTTCTTTCCATCAATCAGACCATTCATGCTATTCAATTTCTCTATTTGTAGCTTACTTTCTTTTGCCATTGCTATACTCCCACTCAATCTGAAACCCCTATGAGTGACCTGTAATCAACAAACACTACCAGATCTAAAACCACCTGTTAGTCAACCCAACCAAAAGCTTTGATACCACTTGATGGTATCAGCTCTTGAACCTACAACCAGGCTCTGATACCACTTGTCAAGATCTTGCTCCACCAATTAGAGCACATATATGATTACTTCTTGTATTAGCAACTAAACACAGAATTTAACCAGAATCAATAAGTAACTAGAAATATGAAACAACACAAGAATATGAGAGACAATACACAATTGTATTAATAATCACTCAGAAGAATATACAATAAAGAAGATGCCACTTCTTCTTCCACCTCAAAGGCTCACCACACCTCAAGACCTTCTTCCCTCTCTCTCTCGGTCCCAACAATCAACTCTAATACATAATTGATGTTCACCTCCACCAGTCAACAACTCGCTGCCAGTACACCAAGTACACAACCGTACTCCAAGTAGATCTCCTGCTCTCTGCTACTACCTGCAAATCACTAGACCTTACTCACCATTGTAGATCTCCAAAAGAAGCCATGCTCACCTGCTTACGAAGAACCCTTCTGATTCTCCAAACCAACACCCACTCTTGGTATTGTGGCACTAGGAGGAACACACCATTGCTCTCTTCTCTCAGAAGGAGCTTATTTAGCTCTCTTACTTTCTAGCACACTCTAATTTTACAATACATCCCATGAGTCCATATATAGATCTCCGGCTTACAATAATTAGACTATCTTAATTACAATAATTAGACACGTAACTCAAGACTATGACTAGCCTTTAACATGCAAACTGACAGTCCAAAAATAGACTCTCTAGAATCAACATGCAAACTACATGTTCATGCACAGGCTGTCGACGTTGGCACCTTCCTGACCGATGTCAGCCGACTGGTAACCGATGTCAGTTGCTTCTTCATTGCTATTTGACCGACGTCGGTTGATCAGACTGACATCAGTTGTCCTACAACTCATTCTGCAACTCTCTGCAACCTCTGTAACCTCCGTAACTTCCCCTGTTTGCATCCTGGTGAAGCTTTTAGCTTCACAACCTAACATATTTCTAGACATAATTTCTTGTTTCACATGGTCTTATTTATGATCTAAAATTCCTATTAAGAGTTATAAAACTCAATTCATTACTTTAATTTCTTTCACATAAAAAGTTATCCCATAAAATACAATACCATATCTAATTTATCCTAAAAAAATAATTTATAAAACCAACTTTTGTAAGGTGATTACCTGAAGAGTATGCCTCACTTCTCTTTCTTTCTCCCCACTCTCTCTCTAAATCCTCATGTATCTTCAGTATCTGTATCTCCATCCCTCTATAGATTTTTTAGACTTAATTTATAAAACTCCTAATTCTATCATTGCCCCTTTCTTTACATGTAATTTTTTTCATGGATCACTCCCCCCATGTGTATCCTTTTGTTCTCCTTTTCAATTTGATAAAAATAGTTCTCTCCTCAAAAAAATCATACTCTTTTTCTAATTTAACTTTCATAATTAATATTTATAACTTTATAATTTGTTTATTTAAATCACTATGCCATAGTTTTCTGATTTATCTTAAATTTAAGGCTAAGTTGACTAATAAAATAATCATATCCAATTCCTAATTCTCAACTTAGTTTCATGCATGTCTTACCAAAGCTAAGTTTAGTTTGTCTTAATTCAATGTTAGTACATTAAGATAACTCAAACTTTTGAAAGTAATTAAGATAAAGGTAATTATTTATTTATCTAATAGATAAATATGATTCTATTGTTTCCAACTATATAATTGATTATTATTTATACATAGCAATTAAAATATCTATTTTCTTGATTTACTCACAAAAATCTAAACAATTATAATTAAGTGAATCTTATTAATAGTATGTATATCAATAACTAAATCCACATACAAATACAATCACAAACAATATTTCTTTAACTGTGTAATAACATTTAAAAATGTTATGCATATAAAATTTTAACTCTAATGTGCATGTATGTAGGGTTACTAGCAATTGCTCTATCATCCCCCAATCATCCTATCTATTCCATCCTCTTCGATGATGCTCTCCCTTGTCAAGCTCTAAGGGTAGGATCTATCATGAATCCACCTCACAACAAGTAGGTACTTAGTCTGATTCATCATATATATTAACCAATGATGTAAAACTAACTAATACACATCCATAATGTACAAAATAAGAAAATAAAACTGTCACATCATGTATACTAATTGTAGACACCTAAATCTGGCCACCGATGAGCTCTAATCAAGCTTTTGACCAATTTCCACCAAAATGCATAATTTGGCCTAAAAACACTAAATCACATTAAATGAGTTGAAATTGACATATTCAAGTGCCAATTTTAGCTAGGGTATCACTAAATGGGGTGATGCAATTTATGGGCCAGCTAACTTTGATAGGATCATTTCAAGTCAAAATGTCAATTTTATATCTAGGTGCTCTGGATTGCTCTTTTCTATCAAATTTATTATATGAGATGCGTGTCTTTGTTATTTAGTGTTGGCAACATCCTAAATGGGATAATAGATCCAACGCATTTGATATTTACTTCCAATTCCAATCTAGTCAAATTTTAGACCAATAACAAGGCATTCTAACCAATCTGAGTAATTTGTGCACAAAGTGCTTAAACATGCTTAAGAGCTAATTAAACCAAATTAGATCCTAATTAATAATTCCATGGAAACTTGTTTTTAGAAATGAATATTGAATATCTACATCATCAGGTGAACTCATTTCTTTGGAAGACATCCCTAGGCCATAAATACCATAAATATCAGGATTATGGTTCTCCATGCCTCATAATGGCCCTCCATGCATCTTCAATGCCCCTTTTTCTAATGTCATGATGGGGATAATTATAAAATTAATTCCAAATAATTTAATTAATCCTCAACCACACATCTTCATCTTAGAATGGATGATTCAGGTTGATTCTAACCAATCTCAAAAATCTATAAATAGAGAGGCCATGAACATAATTTCTAAGCTTAATCTATGCAAAGTTAAAATGCAAGATTGGTTCCAAAATATTCATGAAACTGGTGTTACCATGCCAAATTTATTTCAAGCCAAGCCAAGCCACATGCCAAGGTGCCAAGGAGAGATGGAGGTATACAAGCTTCAATTGCTAAGGACTTCATGAGCACAAAACTAAGCAAGCCACTACTACAAAGGCATTTGGAGCATTTAAAGAAGGTGAAGGAATTATTATGGTTTTCCTTACTTTTTAGTTGTATTTGTCATTTGTTTTTGTTACTAAGCTCACCCTAGTAACTAGGCATGAAGGTGTTATCTTAGTGTGTTCTTTTTCAATTTGTTTTATGCATTTTGTCACTAACACCATACTAATATCCTCTTCTTAGTCAAATTACTATTTCACATAATGGTACACCCAGTGGGACCAAACACATCTCACACATGAAGAAGATCATTTTTTAACTTTAAAATATTCATTTGGATCATTGAAATTTTCATAATTTGATTTTTTAATTTAATTTTATCATTTTCTGTCACAAATTTACACAGTAACCATCATCAGTCACTATTGGTATAACCGTTGTCGGTTAGATAACCATCATCGATTAGTATAACCGATGTCGATCATTGTGTTTTTATTAAAAACACAAACCCAAGAGCTCTTTTTTTCAAGTTCATTATTTCGAACCCAAAGTACCTTCAAGGCTAAGGAAATGCTAATGTTTTTGTTGTAGGACCAAGCTTGAAATTTGCTAAAAACATGTTTAGATCACATTGTGCATATTTTAAAATGGATTAAGAACCTTGTTTTGGTGTTTAAAAAAAAATTAGATGTTTATGGTGAATGTTTTCAAAGTTTTAAATTAAGACCAAGGGGTCAAAAGAACACCATCACACCTTTCCATTTGGGCTTAAAATTGAACTCACTTTTCCAAGCTTTTTGTATTCACTTAGTTGTTTAAAGTAGATTTTGTTTGGAAAAAAGAGGGGTGTTGCATGTATGCTCTTCCATTTGTCCTCTTTATGGAACCCTTGGAATCAAAAGTTCCATTTATATTTCAAATAGCCTAGTCTAAGGCTTAGAAAGAAAGTCATCTAAAGCACTCCCCAAAAAACTCGTCAAAGTTTGGGTGACCTTGAAAATGAGCCTAAAGTCTTTCTATTTCATGTTTTATTTATTTTTATGCAAAATTGGCTTATGAGGGGGACTTCATTTCCTCCCACATTTCTTTAGGGAAGCTTTGACATGGGGTTTCACCTCCCAACATTGACTTCATTTGGCTCCATATTGGAGTTTCACACGGGAGGTAGTGGCACTTCAGACATCACACTACACTAAGTGAATATTAGGATGTAGTGGTTGCAAAAATTACTAGACCTTTTTGTAATAATAAAAATTATACGAACTCAAAATCCATGATTTTCTTTTGCATTATTTAGCATGAAAGTCATTGTGTAATTGATTCCCCTATAACATTCAAAAACTTGTAGATCTCAGATAAATCCCTACTTTCCATGGAAGTATTATTGGTGTAAGGTACACCTCAAGGTCCATGTCATAGTAATATCATTTTAGAGAAGGGGGGTATAAAAATTCTACTATATAATGCACATTTACTTTTGGATGAACACTTAAAATCCTCTCAAATGATGTATATTGATGGATTCCAATAATACCAAGCAACCTTATCAGTTTAGAGTCTACGAGCGATTAATCAGTTGAGTTTTCTCCTAGTAAAAAGTCTTGTTTAAAGTCAAAATTTGGTGTAAATAAATGATACAAACCAAAACAAATGGTCCTCAATTTCCTTTAAACAAAGAGGTTTTATGGTACCCACCTGAAATCATCAATTTACCTTGTTCAAAAGTTCATCAAAACTTGAGAGTCATATCATCCACTTTGGCATAGTTATGCTACCCAATTGAGTCTAGACCTTTGCTAAAGTTGTTTAAGTCCTTCATTTATAATCTAAAATTGAAATTTCACCTTTATAATTTCATAGGGTTGATGTGTTAAGTAGGTTTTCCATTTGCACTAAACTTGAGGGAACTTAGATTTAATTTCCAATTTGGGTTGGAGGCCATTTAGAAGTCATGATCGTTATCACCACTTGTTAGACTTAAATCATTTTGTGATAAAAACTTTCACTTTGAGTCTATGCACCACAACATTTTGAGTCAAGAAGGATAGTTTTATGCTATCAAATTTGTGGGAAACTATTTTTTCCTTAGAGTTTTTTTGAAACAAACATTTTGTCTCATCTTTTGGGTAGTCTAGTATTGTTACGCTACCCAAAACATTTCAAATATTATTTCATAGACCTTCTTACATAGAGGTCAATTTTGTTCTTGCAATTTTAGACTAATCTAAGTGTACCTTTTATGAACCTTTGTCTAGCATAGTTCTACCATTCACTTTTTGTCTAACTTATTTGTCAAAAGAACCAAGTTTTATAGCATTATTTGTGAGGAAAATAAACTCTCTAAGGTGTCTTTTATTTCATACCTTATACTTAGTTTTTCAAGTTTATATCCAAAACTCAAATGCCTAGTATTTTTTATAAGTGTTTCAAATCCATTAGATTGAAAATTATTTTTATTTTCAAAGTCAAGCTTTTGACATTGTTTGGCCAAGAGTCCTAGCACATGCCTTGTTTGAGCCTAGATTTTGATGCCGCATTTGGTCAAAAGACATAGCAACTTTTGCTTTTCCTAGATTAGACTGATTTGAAACATTTCAACCTTAGATTTTGGCATTTCAATTTTTAGTCTATTTACTTGCTTATTTTTGTGTGAATAGTGAGGCATTAGATACTTAACGCTAGCTTGTTTCCTCACAAGTCTTTGCATAAACCTTTTTGATCCTTTTGACGAATATAAACTAAGTTTGAACATCATCTATTTTATACATTGTCCTTTTTAGATTTTTTATAACTCTCTTTCTATCTCAAAACATTTACTATGGATCTCAACATGTATTCATACACTCATAGTGGACTCATGTACAATATAGGGATTAAGAATGTCGTTATGTAGGAAGAAATGGTGTAAGACCCCTACACAAATAATATTCCTTATGAGATGTATTCTTATCCCTCTTATAATACTCAATTAGGGGTACAAAGCCAAGATCCATTGGCTAATTATTTGGTTAACACACCACCTTATTCAGAATAAGACCAAGAACAAACCACACAATACCTAGCTATAATACCCACAACTAACAAACCAGTTCTTCAACAGTCACACTCTACTAATGTGCCTTCCACATATGATCCATTTTATTTAAGTGTCATTTATTGGAGAACAAAGATGAGATTTTGGTTAGAGCCATAGAGGTAGGGGCCAAGTTTCTAACAGACTTCCCCCATGAAAATTTACCAAGTCTATTAAGAATGCCCCACAATATCATTTATGATCAATAGGTTTCTTCTAGAAATATTTTGGCTCTAGTATAAATAACATATCAGGACCTTAATATACCTAATAGAGGCAAAAACATTATGGAAGACCACTTTAATCAAATGTAGACAACATATCAAACCTACCTAAAGCTAGCACTCAATTTCAATCAGATGAATATGGTGAGCAAACCTTTTATGTACTTAGTTACTTCAATAGAAGGTTTGAGAGTTAGCTGGTCAAGAGAATTAGATTTTAGACCCATTTATACAAAACACTTTGGTAGACAACTTACTGCATATGCCCATTATTAAAGAAATGTCTCTTAATTCTATAAATAATAATGAGCAAAATATAGTGGAACGTCCAATCCCAATCAAAGTGGTACCAACACACAAACAAATAGTCAACAACATAGGAATATAGTTAATACCATGAGTGGATCATCATACCAAGAAATAACAGCCTCTGTACCCCAACCGTCACCACCTATTTCTCAACCTCAATAGGTTACTTCATCAAGTGTGCAACCAATAAGATTAGGCAGTCAACCAACAACCAATATCGCACCTCAACAACCAAATGTAAAAAATCCTACTTCTCCTCAAAAAGTGATGAGTAGTATTCTAAAACATTAGTCACAATCTAGTGTACCAACAAAGCTAAGGCCAAATGTGTTTCCACCTCATCAAGGGGAAACTAATGTTCCACCTCACTAGTTAATGACAAACATACCTCTTTAGTCATAAACTAGTGTACCAATCCAAAACCAGGTGATGACTAGTTAACAACGTGTAAATATTAGTTAGTGATAGATGTTTAATCTTTAACTTACTTTAACTAACCCATAGGGATTCATGCAATAATGAGGATCCCATGTTTCTAAAGTACCTACTAGATAATAATTGGTTAAAAATGTGTCACAAGTTCAGAGACAAGGTCTTGGTCCATAAGTTCCCACTCAATAGCAAGGTTTGATTAGTCGATAGTATGTCCTTTTTCAACCACATCAAGAACAATATATTTATATCCCTCCATCCCAACCATAAAATCCTCTAATTCAAACCTTTATCACCAACCCAAACTAGAATATTACACAACCAAATGTATAATTCTAAGTACATCCTAATCCATGTATGCATATTTCTAGTCCATTTCCCAACCAAACCAATATACCCCAACAAATATCTCCATCATACCCTGGTCAAAGTGTTTTTCTTGTGACCTCCCAACCATCTACCCAAACCAATCTTCTCCCTCAAACCAAGGTTCCTTCCAATTTCTTATCCCAAGAATTACAACAGATGAAGGATGCAATTACTACCATTCAGGCTGAGAAATAGACTAAAAATTTTAAGTTGGATGATGTGTGTTATTATCCATTCAACATGGAGTACTTACAGATACCATTTCCTCTAAGATACAAACCATTGAAATTCAACAAATACAAATAGAAAGGTGACCCTAAGGGTCATTTAACTAATTTATTTGTCATATGTCAACTGGTGGCATATAGTGATATATACATTTTTTTGTTGTTTCCAAGGAGTTTAGATGAACAAGCCTTAGAGTGGTTTTTAAAGTTGCCCAAGAATTCAATAATATATTTTGATGATCTTTATGATAAGTTTATGTAGCACTTCTCTTATAATCTCAAACATGAGATTTCATTAGTTGACTTAACACAAGCAAAGCAAAAATTTGGTGAGAGTTTTTCAAGTTATCTATAGTGATGGAGAGCTCTTGCAAGCTAATTCACCCATAGTTTACCAGATAAATAATTAGCCATTATGTTTACTAAAAATTTTCATAATGAGATAGATTATCATCTAGAACTATAATGTGCACATACTTTTAAGGAGATCATTGACAAAGGATTATTGATTGAATGAGCTCTTATTAATAAATGGATCATCAAGCTTACATCGACTAATTAGAATCAAGGTACCAATCAGGGAAGTGGCCAAAACCAACATCAAAATTAATTACAAGCATCACAACTAACACATGCCAATAACCAAGAAATACCAAAGTAATTTAACCACAATAAGAATGTTGTGGGTAATGGAGTAACCAAGTCACATCTTACCTAAATGGTGCAAAAATCATCTACACCACCTTTTTATCTTACTCCTACCCAACAACCTCTCCTACCAATGCCGTAAGCACAAAAACTAAGACCCATGTAACAAATACAACCTTTACCATTGAAAACCTCTCCTCCAAAGAGGATTATGCCTATGCATTATGTCTTTAGTGACCTAGGAGAGCCTATTGAGTCTGTATTTCAAAAAATTACTAATACTAATTTGATTAGTTGGTTTGTACAAAAGCATTATCCGTAAGGCATTCCTTATCTTGATTGGTACTATGAAAATGAATTTTATGAATATCATTAGGTTAATGGGCATAATCTATAAGATGTATGAAAATCAAGCATATAATTGAGAATATGTTGGAGAGTAGGGACACAACATTAGATAATGGTGATTCCACTTCCAATCAAACTCTTAGGATTTATCAAAACCCCTTTTCTCGACATAATAATCAGCAATAACAACAACAACATTAGCTAATAAAACAACAAAATCAAAAGTTGAACCAACAGAATCAGTAAAATCAACAACAAAACCCACAATGTCAAAACAATGGACAAAACCAATGTCAGAACGGTAATAACCAACAAACCTACCATGCAGTTTCACATGACTACAATAGGATTGTAGGTCATATTGTAGGGGGTAGCATTAATACCATCTTTATTAATCCTAGACCAAGAGTTAATCAACCTAGACCATTGCTAAACAATAACACTCAACCACATTACATGGACAATCCTTCTTTGACCTGGGATAGAAAACAGGCAAACCAAAAAATTGGAACTTCCACTTTTGGACCTTACATTGACAACTCACCCTTGCCACATGACCACATACAAGTGCACCGGCAATCAAGACTTGTCTTATCTAGTCCCACACCATTCCCAACATTTATTAGCAATAATGGTCTTGTATCTAACCTTGATTATGTAATCACAACTTAGAGGTCAAAAATTAATATCCTAGGCCCACAACCATCTGCCATTTTACCTATTATCCAACTAATCATTTAGACTCAGAATAAATCACTCACTATTGACCAAGACAAGAAGTTTGATATTGTGGAACAATTGTAGAAGACACCAACACAAATTTCTATTCTAGATTTGATGTGAATGTCAACAATTCACAAGAACATCTTAAATGAGTTCTTGGTCCAATCCATTATTTCTAGTGACATATCTCTTCATAAATTTCAAGCTTTGGTTGGACATCTAGCTCCAGCCCAACAAGTCACATTTAGCTAAAGTGATATGTCTTCCCTTGGCTTACTCCATAATAATCTATTATACATAGAAGTTTATATAAATTAACATAAATTGAAACATGTCCTTATAAACAATGGATCGAGCCTCAACATAGTGTCTTTAAAACTCATCAAGCTTCTTGGGTACACAATGGTAGGTATCCAACCAAAAATGATAACTATCAAAGCCTATGATAATTAGGAAAGATAATCACAAGGCACTATTAGCTTACCAGTTATCATTGGGCCTTTGACCCATGATACACTTTACCATGTGCTTGATCTTGAGTTGTCATATAATATGCTTCTAGGTAGGCCTTGGCTACATGAGATTAATGAAGTCCCATCAATGTTGTACCAATGTATCAAGTTCTCCCACTCAAGGATGGAAGTGAATATTCCAAGAGAGTTACACCCATATGAACACTGCAAACATATTGAGGCCAAGTTTCAAAGCTACAATTACCAATACAACATGAATTTAAGTTCTAAACAAGATAAAGGAAAGGCCATAATTATTGATCTACCATATTATAATTTCAAGATACTGATACCTTGGATTCCATTTCCCACATGCCACCTCCTAAAGCTTCCAATCATTTCACCATTTTAGATAATGGATTAGGAGAGTATGTGAGCCATGATACCTTCCATATTGCCAATCTTCCTCAGAATTCAAATACCTTTGGGTGACCTAAAGTCACCAAACATATGCATTTGCAACAAAAGAACAAAGCTAATGGACCTATTATATTTGTACTAGCATCTAGCCTAAAACCAGATCCTCTTGAAGGGGATGAATCATAATTATACAATGATAACCAAGCTGATTGTTATAAAAGTACAAAGTATCCTATTCCCAATAGGATCATGGGGCATCAATATTATGAAGGAAGAGGCCTCAAACCAAATCAACAAGGAACCATTAAGTCAATTTCCATGACTAAGTAAAAAAGACCCTATGGACTTGGATTTAAACTGCCTAGGGGTGACCCCACATATCTTATTCAAATTCCATCACTAGTGGCTAGTAATGATGGTGCTGATAATGAATAAGAGTCTGATCATAGCCTCACCTTTGATGATATACTTGAGACTAACCTATTTGATAATAATGTCATTTTTACCCTTACCCCAATCATTCATCACAACCCATTACCATTATACTATCCCCAACTGATAGATTGGGAACAACAAAAATCCAATTTACCGATTGATGAGTTTCAAAATAATGAGGAATTTTGTGACTTTTTAAGCCTTAGGGACAACATTCCCTTGGGAGATCATAAGTCAAGATTCTTAATTACATTGGATCCTGAAGCCTATTTTGGAGAGCGGGTGAAACCCTTAGCCAAAAACAAATAAATAAAACATTGAAGTCCCAAAGTGAAAACTTCTTTGAGGCACTTTTTGACTAGGGAAAAAGTAAAGATAAAGGCCAGTCTAGTGGTGAAAACCTATTTTAGGTGTCATTAGATGAGGGTATTAATTATTCTTTGAATTTAAACCAGGAGTCCATTAATGATGAACTTGCCTATGGATCCAAGTTCAGTTTTACATAATAATAAGTATTTGATTGAATTCTTCAAAAGTTTCTAATTTTTTTTGTTGCATGCACAAATCTCCCATTAGGGGACTTAGATTCATCATGCTTAGGAGAAGTTAAAGAGCAAGTTCTAGCAGAGGACCCTAATATAGTCTAATAGTTCAAGTCTTTGCCTATTATCTTAGAAGATGGTTCGACCCTTCTAGATGAAGATACAACAAATGTAAACATCAAGACTCCATTAGACCTAAAGTGGATAAAATTAGGTGTATCCCTCAATGAAGAGGAATGTGAAGTATTTACATCTCTGTTGAGAGAATTTGTAGATATCTTTGCAAGGGTTTATTTTGGCATGCCAAGTTTGGTCCCTGCCTTGGTTCTGCACCACCTTGTGGTCAATTTTGATGCCAAACTGGTAAAATAAAAACTATGTAAGATGCATGCTTGCATTGTTGTCTTTTTAAAGAAAGAGTTGGAAAAACTCTTAAAAGTAGGATGTATCTAATCAATTGACTACTTAGAATGGATATCTAATGTTATACATGTTATCAAAAAGCTTGAAGGACTCAAAATTTGTAATGATTTTTGAGACATCAATAAAGCTTATCCTAAGGATGAATTTCCATTGCATAATATTGACATGATCATTGACTCCATGATAAGTTATGAAATGATTTCACTCATGGATGGCTTTTAAAGGTACAACTAGATCAGAATAGCACTAGAAGACCAGCATAAAATAGCATTCACCACTCCATTGGGAACATTTTGTTATCAGGTAATGCGATTTGGTCTTAATAATGTTGGAGCTACATATCAAAGGGTGATGATTGTCATATTCCATGATATGATGCATTATATTATTGAAGACTATGTCAATGACATATTAGGAAAATCTAAAACTATGGCCAACCATCTAACAGTGTTGCGTAAGATATTTGAAAGATTACGAGAGTACAAAGTTAGAATCAATCCAAATAAATGTGTTTTTGGTGTAGCCTTAGGAAAATTACTTGGCTTCATCATGTCTCATAAAGGTATTGAATTTGATCTAGCTAAAGTTCATGCCATAATTGAGATGTCACCACTAACCAATTTAAAGTAACTCCATAGTTTACAGGGTAAGATCCAATAAATTTGACACTTCATCTCTCTGTTAGAAAACAAGTGTCATCCATTTACACATATTTAGAAGAAAGATGTTGCATTTCACTGGGATGACCACTACCAAACTGCTTTTCAACAACTCAAGGACTATCTAGTTAATCCACTAGTTGTGTTACCTCATATGCCAAGAAGGTCATTCTTGTTGTATCTAACGGCTACCGAAAATGCCTTTGGGGAACTTTTGGCTCAACATGATAAAAATAAAAAATAACATGCAATATACTACCTAATCCATACCATGGTTGCATATAAACATAACTATGCACCTATTGAAAAAGCTTATCTAGCCATGGTCTTTGCAGCTCAAAAACTATGCCATTACATGTTGAATAATAAGACCATGGTCATTTAAAAAGTAGATCCATTCAAGTATCTACTATATAAAATAGATTTACAAGGTAGAATGGCCAAATGTATCATGCTTCTTGGTGAGTTTTACATAGAGTATGTCAATTAGAAGGTAATCAAGGGATAAGTTCTTATAGATCAACTTGTTGAAGCACCTCTTACAGACACAAAACCACTCACATTTCATTTCCCTGATGAATCCATAATGATTTTCATTGACACACCTCTTGTAGCGAAGCACTGGAAGATATATTTTGATGGTAAATTTACTACACATGGATCAGGGGTAAGCCTCTTATTTAGTACACCATAGGGGGATCTAATCCCCAAATCATTTAAATTCAGCTTTCCTTGTATAAATAATGTGGTTGAGTATGAATCACTTGTTGTAGGACTTCAATAGGCAGTGCATTTGAACATATCTCATCTCCAAGTTTATGGTGATTATTATTTAATCATCAATTAGGTCATAAATCATTTTCAAACTAAAGATGACAAGTTAGTTCTATATAAATCCATAGTCGACACTCTTAAGCAATAAATTGCCAACATTCAGTTTGAGCACATACCAAGGGATAGTAATAAAACTATAGATGCCATGGCTACTATTGGCTCTCTGATTCAACAAACATATAAAACTAGAGAGTATCAGTTCCTCATCAAGAATTTGTCAACACCAGCTCATGAACCTTCAACCATTGCAATGATTTATGATATTGTTGTTCTTAATTCTATTTGGTACTCAGACCTTTACAACTAGCTTCATGCCCAAGTTCTACTACCTATCCTATCTAAAAAACAAACCAAAGCCTTTATTCATCATTCCACTCATTATACTCTATTTGGATCCACCCTTTACTGCTACAATTTTGATAGAACTCTGCTTCATTGTTTAACTTTGGTAAAGTCTACAGTAGAGTTAACAGAACTTCATGAAGGAGTATGTGGAGCTCATTCTAACAGAGTAGTCCTATCGAAAAATCTCTTGCATACTGGTTATTATTGCCCCATGATAGATGTAAATGTAGTTTCATATGTAAATAAGTGTGACAAATGTCAATGGCATGCTAATCTGATCCATTTCCTAGCCCAAACTTTGAAACCAATGTTGACACCATGGCCATTTGCTACATGGGGACTTGACCTCATTAGGAAGATCAACCCTACTTCATCTGATGGCCATAAATATATCTTACCATCACTAATTATTTCACTAAGTGGGTTGAAGCTATACCCCTCACTTATGTGACTGGATAGAAAATTTCTAAATTTATCTTCAACCATCTCATTTGCTACTACGATATCCCTTCTGACATTATATTTGATAATGGAAAATCATTCAAGAACAAGGATGTAGACCAACTATGTACCAAATATAACATCACACAACATTTTTCTACAACGTATTACCCTCAAGGTAATGGCTAGGCCAAAGCATTGAATAAAAACATTGTCAATATTCTTTAAAAGATTATCAATGATGTCGATCATGATTAGCACCTATAGATATTCCCCACCCTTTGAGAATACCATACTAATAATCATACCCCCACAAGAGCCACTCTACATTCACTTGTTTATGGTACTATATCCATCCTTCCCATTGAGGTCAAGTTACCTTCACTATGCATATATTTTAAGCATGTCTTGGATGATCATGACTATCAAGTAACTCTCCTACAAGAGCTAGACCTACTTGATGAGAAATGCATAATTACTCTCAACAATCTTCAAGCATATCAGAACTAACTCAAATTCCACTACAATATATGTGTCAAGTATAGAACATTTGAATTTGGTGATCTTATTCTTAAAGAAAAACAAAATAATACCACAACTAAGAAGAAGCATAAAGGTAAATTCAAACCAAACTGGATAAGGCCTTTCATCATTACTACAGATTATGGATCAGGAGCATACAAGCTTGCCACACCAGATGGAGATGAACTTCCTAAGCCAATGAATATTATTCACCTTAATCAATGTTATGCTTGAGCGCTAAGGTGTATTATCTATAAGGACCATTTTAGTTATGCCATTTTATCACTATTCTTCTTTATACAAATATCATTCTTATTCATCCTCTTAGCTATATCCACTTTACATTTTTGACCTATCAACCCAGTGTGTTCTAAAGCCTAGGCCATTTGACTTTAGTTTTTTCCATTCATTACACATTTTCAACATCAAAGAATCTGATCAGTTTCATCAGTTGATTCAAGTACTTCAAATAGAGATCATATTTTGGAGTAGTATGATACAAGTTTTGGCAGTTGCATCTTTCATTTGTTATTCCTTTCTTATCACCAGTCATACTATTAATTATAACCACCTTTGGGAAAATTAGTACCATTGATCTATGATGTTGTGTCCTATTTATAACTTCTTATGGGAAAACTAGGGGCAACATTTGTTAATTAAGCCTTGACATACCAACTTGTTATTTGTTGGGGGATCAAACCAACAATAGATTACAATTGTGACAGCAATAAACGCGGAATTAAATCAGATTAACAAGTAATTAGAATGATAATAGCAAGAACAAGAGATACAAGAAAACACCCTAAAAACTTGTATTAACAAACTCTTTACAAAAGGAATACAATTGAAGAAAGCTTCTTTCTTCCACACCTCTCCTAGATGTATAGATCTCGCAATAGATATCTATTCCTCAAGAGCTATCTCTCTCAAGAACAATCAACTCCAACAAGCCTGGATTGATTCAATTCTGTACTGTTCTTCACACACAATGAATTACAATAATTCACCCAACTACAATAATCCACTACAAGACTATTACAAAGCTAAGAAGATCTAATTCTACATATAGAATTAGGAGACTTGAGCATGTACTTCCAACAAACATTTAAACCACTTAAACAAGGGCTCTAAAAATAGTAATGCTAATAATAGAGACGCGAGCTTGAGTCTACAACTCAAACTTATCATGCAAACACTCGCTTTTGTCTACAGAAATAGCTTTCTGGACACGCAGGTAACCGATGTCGGTTCCTACTGCTTGTTTGTGACCGTCGTCAGCCGATTCTCTGTCGACGTCGGCGTCTCTACAACTACCTGTGATCGACGTCGATCGCTCCTGACCGATGCCAGTGTCTGTGTAGACCCGAACCTGATTTAGTATGCTCCTTGGTGAAGCTTTTAGCTCCACACCCTAACAATCTCCCACTTAGAGATAAACAGCTGCACCAGTACCTGTACAGCAACATCTTCTAGCTCCTCCATCTTCAACTCAATCATGAAGACCAACAAAAGTTGAATGAAGATTCAACTTTTCCTTTGTAACCGGCTTGGTTAACATATCAGTAGGATTCCTATCTGTATGGATCTTCTCCAGCTTCAACTCACCATCTTCCAATACCTTTCGTATGAAGTGATACCTTACCTGTATGTGCTTTGTTCTTGAATGAAAGGCTGAATTCTTAGCCAAATGGATTGCACTCTGACTGTCACTATACAATCTGCAACTCTCATGCTCCATACCAAGCTCATCCATGAACCGTGTCATCCATATCATCTCCTTGCTAGCTTCTGTGGCTGCAATATACTCTGCTTCCGTAGTTGACAAGGCAACAACCTTCTGCAACTTAGATATCCAGCTAACCGCCGTTCCACCTATAGTAAAAACATAACCTGTAGTGCTCCTCCTGCCATCCAAATCACCTGCCATATCTGAATCTACATAGCCATGTAGAGAAGTATTTGAACCTCCATAGCACAAGTGCCTACTGCTGGTTCCTCTCAGATATCTAAGGATCCACTGAACTGCTTTCCAATGTTCCTTACTTGGATTGGCCATATACTTACTTACCACTCCCACTGCTTGGGCAATATCTGGTCTAGTACACACCATTGCATACATCAAACTCCCTACTGCAGAAGAATATGGAACCTTACTCATGTACTCTACCTCATCATATGAATTAGGACATTGTTCTTTACTCAACTTAAAATGTCCAACCAAAGGTGTGCTTACCGGTTTAGCATCCTGCATATTGAACCGTTTCAACACCTTGTCCACATAATCTTCTTGAGACAATATCAACCTGTGATTTTTCCTGTCTCTCTTAATGCTCATGCGAAGGATTTTCTTTGCTGCTCCCAAATCCTTCATAGCAAACATTTGAGCTAATTTTACCTTAAGCTCTGAGATATCCTGCATGTGAGACCCTGCAACCAGCATGTCATCTACATACAACAATAGAATAATATATCTACCGTTATCAAATCTCTTGAAATACACACAATGGTCTGATTGACACCTACTGTAGCCATGCTCAGTCATAAACCTGTCAAATTTTAAGTACCATTGCCTAGGAGCTTGCTTGAGGCCATACAAGCTTTTCTTCAACCTGCACACAAACTTCTCCTTACCCTTAACCTCGAATCCTTCTGGCTGTTCCATATATATTTCCTCATCCAAATCTCCATGAAGAAATGTTGTCTTAACATCTAGCTGCTCAAGATGCAAATCCTCAAAAGCAACCAAAGACAATACAACCCTTATTGAAGTCATTTTAACAACAGGAGAAAAAATCTCACCAAAGTCAATACCTGGCTTTTGTGCAAATCCTTTTACCACTAATCTGGCCTTATATCTCATCTGTCCATTCTCACCTTCCTTCAACCTGTAGGTCCATCTGTTCTTAAGTGTTCTCTTACCAGCTGGCAATTCAACCAAATCCCATGTTTGGTTCTCTCTTAAGGACTCCAACTCCTCAACCATGCCACGCTCCCACTCACTCTTGGACTCCACCTGTATTGCTTCTTCAAAACTCTCTGGTTCTCCACCATCAATTAGCAATAAATAAAATAAAGAAGGAGAATATCTAATTAGAGGCTTACTCACCCTTTCTGACCTCCTGATGGGTGTCTGAGACTCGTCCACAACACGCTGTCCACCCAAATTCTCTGACAGTGAACGACCTCGATCACCTCTAGACCTGTTACTGGCCGACGTCAGTTCTTCCTGACTGACCTCGGTACCTGTACGGCCGACGTCGGTCTCTGTATGGCCGACGCCGATTTCTGTCCTGCCGACACCGGTTCCTAACCTGCCGACATCAGTCTCTGTGTTTTCCTGTAAGTGACTATTTCTTTTTCCCGCGAGCTCATCTTGGACTTTCACCTCATCCAATTCACCATTGCTCTGCTCAGATTGATTCAACTTCCTTAGCTGATCACAATACATCACTCTTTCGTTGAAAACAACATCACGGCTCCTGATTACCTTGTTAGTTTCTAGATTCCACAATCTGTAACCAAAATCATCTGAGCCATAGCCAATAAACGTGCATCTCATAGACTTAGCATCAAGCTTCTTTCTATTTTCCTTATCTATATGCATAAAGGCTTCACAACCAAAAACTTTGAGATATGAGAGATCAACCTTTTTACCTATCCATGCCTCTTCTAGAATACCACCATCCAGAGCTGTAGAGGATCCTCTGTTAATCAGTACACTGCAGTGTCAACAGCTTGTGCCCAAAACTGTAAGGGCAAATTGGCATGCAATCTCATACATCTTGCACGCTCCATTATTGTCCTGTTCATCCTTTCAGCAATACCATTCTGCTGAGGTGTCCTTGGAACCATCCTTTGCCTATGGATTCCATGCATGTAACAATAATCTCTGAACTTATGACTGCAGAACTCACCACCATTGTCTGATCTTAGGCACTTTAATCTTTTACCTATTTCATTCTCAACCATGGCTTTCCAAACTTTAAAAGTATCAAATACATCAGATTTCTTTCTAATACAATAAATCCATACCTTCCTTGTGGCATCATCTATGAAAGATACATAGTACTATGATCCTCCAATGGAAGCAACCTGAGCCGGTCCCCACACGTCTGTGTGAACAAGCTCCAACTTGTGCCTCTTCTTAGTAGACCCAGTTTTGAGAAAACTAACCCTTTTCTATTTTCCAAATACACAGTGCTCACAAAACTCTAGATCTATGCCTTTTAAATCTGAAAGCATACCTTTAGACTTAAGAATTGACATCCCCTTCTCACTCATGTGGCCAAGCCTTGAGTGCCACAATTTAGCATCCACATCTGAAGTAGATAATACAGAAGGAGATTTGTTAGTAACACAATTACACAAATAGAGAGTACCTTCTCTCTTACCTCTGGCCATAACAAGTGCACCCTTGGTCACCTTCCAAGATTCTGCTGTGAGAGTTACTGTACAACCCTCATCCCCTAACTTTCCTGCAGAGATCAAATTTCTCTTCAAGCTAGGTACATGCATCACATCTCTCAACACCCATGTGTTGTTATTCTGCATCTTCAGCTGCACTTTACCTTTGCCAATTATTTTACAGGGCTCATCATCCCCTAGATACACTATTCCAAAATCTCCATGGATATAGTCACTGAAATATTCCCTGTTAGGAGTAGCATGAAAAGATGCACCAAAATCTAATACCCAAGATTCTATATTATTATGCAGAGAGAAAATTAAAGCATCTTGTGCAATACCTGCAATCTTGGCTTCTTCCTTTCCTTCGTGCTGGTTGTCCTCCTTAGGCTTTGACCAACAATCTCTGCTTATGTGCCCCATCTTTCCATAATTCCAGCATTGTGGCCTTCTGCCATTTTTGGATTTAGATCTGCCTTTCCCCTTTGATTTGGATCTTGCTCTGCCTTTCTTGCTCTTCTCTTTCTGCCTTCCCCTGCTCTCAAAACTTAAAGTGTTCCTGGATGCCTCTTCTATGTTTTTCCTGCATATTTCCTCATTCAAGATAACACTAACAACATCCTCTACTTTCAAAATATTTGATACAGATGCAGTATTACTTACTGCCATTACTGAGCCATGCCAGCTTTCAAGCAAAGAACATAATATCAAAAGAGCTTTTATCTCATCATCAAACACTATATTTACTGAACTTAACTGATTCACAATACCATTGAAATCATTCAGATGAGTAGAAACAGATCCACCTTCATTCATATGCAAATTAAATAACTGCTTCATAAGATATACCTTATTGAAAGCTGAGGGTTTTTCATACAAATTTGCTAACGTAGTCATCAACTCTACCATAGACTTTGTCTGTGATAAATTGGATATCACAGTGGATGCTAGACTCAGTCTTATAGAACCCAGAGCCTTTCTGTCAAGAACTTCCCATTCTTCATCCTCCATGTCTTTGGGCTTCTTTACAATACCTCCTAACGGTAAGTAGAGATCTTTCTGATACAGACAGTCCTCTATCTGCATTCTCCAGTGTTGGTAATTTTTGCCATTGAACTTTTCCATTCTCAATTTACTTTCATCTGCCATTGCTTCTCCCACTCAAACAGAAATCCCTATAGAAACTCCTGTGAGAACCTGTAATCAATACACACTACACAGATCTGAACTCTCTGTTAGTGAACCTGAGCTTTGATACCAATTATCAAGCTCTGAACCTATAACCAAGGCTCTGATACCACTTGTTGGGGGATCAAACCAATAATAGATTACAATTGTGACAGCAATAAACACAGAATTAAATCAGATTGACAAGTAATTAGAATGATAATAGCAAGAACAAGAGATACAAGAAAACACCCTAAAAACTTGTATTAACAAACTCTTTACAAAAGGAATACAATTGAAGAAAGCTTCTTTCTTCCACACCTCTCCTAGATGTATAGATCTCTCAATAGATCTCTATTCCTCAAGAGCTATCTCTCTCAAGAACAATCAACTCCAACAAGCCTGGATTGATTCAATTCTATACTGTTCTTCACACACAATGAATTACAATAATTCACCCAACTACAATAATCCACTACAAGACTATTACAAAGCTAAGAAGATCTAATTCTACATATAGAATTAGGAGACTTGAGCATGTACTTCCAACAAACAGTTAAACCACTTAAACAAGGGCTCTAAAAATAGTAATGCTAATAATAGAGACGCGAGCTTGAGTCTACAACTCAAACTTATCATGCAAACACTCGCTTCTGTCCACAAAAATAGCTTTTTGGACACGCAGGTAACCGACGTCGATTCCTGCTGCTTGTCTGTGACCGCCGTCGGCCGATTCTCTGCCGACATCGGTGTCTCTGCAACTGCCTGTGATCGACATCGGTCGCTCCTGATTGACGCCGGTGTCTGTGTAGACCCGAACCTGATTTAGTATGCTCCTTGGTGAAGCTTTTAGCTCCACACCCTAACACTATTTCCTATGACACACTATACCTTTTTACCAATTGTGCTTATTTTGTTTGAATTGACTGCTACACTATTTGAATTCCTTCATTGTAGGGTATAACTACAGTGACTTGAGGTACTACTCTAGGACTATGTAGGCAACACTTGATACTTGTTGAGGTTAGCTCAGTCACCCCCTTTCCATGCTCTTGTCATTTTGTGAGAAAAATACATTTTAACTCTCTCACCATTTTATAAGAAACCTAAGTTTGAATGCTCTCACCATTTTAAACCTAAGTTTGAATGCTCTCACTATTTTGTGAGCTTGAATTATTTAGTGTCTCATCATTCTTGATCAAGTTGAGATACTTTTAAAAATTTCAAAAACATTTATAAAACTACTAGAAAATAAAAACAAAAACATAAACCACTTCTTTGCTTTAAGGATTCTATGAACCCTTATTAAGTATCAACAAAACCACTTGTCACTTAGTTTCCCTATCTTCTTTGGCCTTTTCTCTCACACACTTGCCATTTTTCAAGACTATTCCTATTCTTTTATCGCATCCATTCTATTTATTTTTTCCAGTTATCATTTTTCTTCCCATTCATTAGGAGAACTACATTTGGCTTGAAGTTTTTATTAGATATTACATCTATGGAACTATGTAGGCAACATCCACTTGCCTAGTGCATATGGAGATAGCTCAGCCACCCATTTCATTTTCTTCTATTCCCCTATTTTGATCATTTGTTAAGTTATCACTTATTTTCTATGAGCAATGTTCGTATGGTTTCTATTGAGTGTTTCTTTATTATTTTGTTTGTGTGCCTATTTGTTTGCTTTCAACATTGTTGCCTTGATTCAGTGTTTGTGTGTTCATTGGGTGCTTCCTTGCCCACACTTATACTTAAATCTATCCATATTCATAGGCTTACATTGTCATCATGGTTTATATCATTAGTACATTGTTTTCTATTGAGTATTGGATTATGGGAGTTAGTCCTTATACATATTTTGGCCAAGTCCTCATGATGTTATACCATGATGCCTACTGACACATGCTACAATAAACCTTAGATTTAAGAAGTCTATTCATCAATGATGGCATATCTTCAGCATCGATATCATGATTCACTCCCAATCATATCCCAAATAGAGTAATTAACCATGAAATAAATTCAACCTTTATTAGTTTGGATGAGCATCTCCATACTAGTAGGTTGTTCTAATTCATCATTACCCTCTATGTTAAGTTATCATCATTTTTGGCCAAGTTTATCATCTTTTCCATAATAAAGGTCCAATGATTATAACTACCTATGGGAAAATCATTGCACACCGTCCCACCTATATTTTTCAATGATTATAACCACCTTTAGGCAAATCATTGTGTTTTCACCACTTTAATTTTTTTTCCATATAGGGGCATGTTGTTATCTTGTTTATCTATCCTAATTGGGGCAACTCCATCTTCTCAATGATTACAACCACCTTTGGGAAAATCATTGTGTTGTCACCACTTCAATTTTTTTGTCCATATAGGGGCATGTTGTTATCTTGTTTATCTATCCTAATTAGGGCAACTCCATCTTCTCAATGATTATAACCACCTTTGGGCAAATCATTGTGTTATCATACCACATTACCACTATTGGGGTATAATGTTTATAACCACTTTTGGGAAAACCATTGTACACCATACCACTTTCATTCTCAATGATTTTGACTACTTTTTCAATATCATTGTGTTTTCACCCCATCATCTTTCCTTTCTTTGGTCCCCTCATTTCACTTCTTTCTTTTTGAGGGATCATTTGCTGACTTATTTGTGCTAACCATTCCCTCGAAGGGGCATCATGAAGTTATTTTATTATCATTGCATTTGTAAGTATACAGGACCTTTTCATTCTTTGAGAAGACATTAATGTGCTTATATCTTGCAATGCCTTCCCAAACAAGGGCAAACTGTAGACACCTAAATCTAGCCATCGATGACCTCTAATTAGGCTTTTGACCAATTTCCACCAAAATGCACAATATGGCCTAAAAATACTAAATAAAATTAAATGAGTTGAAATTTACATATTCAAGTGCCAATTTTGGCTAGGGTATCACTAAATAGGGCAATGCAATTTATGGGCCAACTAACTTTGCTCAGATCATTTTGAGTTAAAATGCCAATTTTGCACTTGGGTGATCTGGATTTCTCTTTTCTATTAATTTTTCTGTATAATATGTGTGTCTTTGTTATTTCGTGTTGGAAACATCCTAAATGGGATAATGGATCCAATGCATCTGACATTGACTTCCAATTCCAATCCAATCAAATTTTGGACCAATAATAAGGCATTCTAATCAATCTGAGTAATTTTTGCACAAAGTGCTTAAACATGCTTAAGAGATAATTAAACCAAATTAGAGCCTAATTAATAATTTCATGGAAACTTGTTGAAAAATTGTCTCGAGAAAGGAATATTTAATATCTGCATGATCAAGTGACCTCATTTCTTGGGAAGACATCCCTAGGCCATAAATGCCACAAATATCAGGATTATGGGTCTCCCATGCCTCATAATGACCCTACATGCCTCTTCAATGCCCCTTTTTCCAATGTCATGATGACTATAATTATAAAATTAATTACAAAAAATTTAATTAATCCTCAACCACACATTTCATCTCAAGATGGATGGTTCAAGTTGATTATGATCAATCTCAAAAATCTATAAATAAAGAGGACATGAACATCATTTCTAAGCTTGATTTGTGCAATGTTATAATGCAGGATTAGTTCTAAAAGCTTCATGAAAATAGTGTTACCATGTCAAATTGATTCCAATCCAAGCCAAAGGTGCCAAGGAGAGATGGAGGTAGACAAGTTTCCATTGCCAAGGACTTCATGAGCAAAAACTGAGCAAGCCACTACTACTAAGGCATTTGGAGCATCCAAGGAAGGTGAAGGAATTCTTGTGTTTTTCCTTACCTTTAAGTTTTATTTGTCATTTATTTTTGTTACTAATCTCACCCTAGTAACTAGGCATGAAGGTGTTAGCTTAGTATGTTCTTTGTCAATTTGTTTTACGTATTTTATCACTAACACCATACTAATCTCTTCTTCTTAGTCAAATCCCTAGTTCACACTAATCAAAAATATCACTAACCCATAATAATATATGTCATAAAGCTTAAATCAAAAAAATAATAATCAGATAATAACTATCCTAATCCATAGATTCAAAGTTTATAGATCATAGGGTGAAATTCGGATGTAACAAATGATGGTTTGTCTAAGAGATGATTTTGATTACCTCCCAAAATTTGATCATTTGTTTATAAAGTATCATTCTCTTGTGTGGGTTCTAAGGGAGGTGAATCTAAATAGATAGATGAGCTAGCCAAGGAAACATTATGTGATTAGTATCCTATTTCAAAATATGAATTCTTAAAATCAGAAATAGGTGTGGGAGAAGATATGTGAAATAGTATTTGAAAAAATAAATTCCAATCATCATGAACTTCCTCATTATCTTTTGTGTTTAGGAAGTTAGTAAAACTATATTCCATGAACATGACACTTCTTGTATCTTTGATGGAGGAAGTTTTAGGATTATAAATTTGATACCCTTTGCTTTCCTCACAATGACCCAAAAACATTACTTTCCAAGATTTCTCATTTAATTTCTTCATTTTCTCATCTAGAATATGTATAAAAGCATCACACCCAAAGGCACTAAATTTTTTGACACTGGGTTTGCATTTGGTCCAACATTATTTAGGTGTAATGTTTTGTAAAGATCTAGTTGGGGTTCTATTCAATATATAAATGGAATTTGTGGTAAATTCTCTAAAAACTTTAAAGGGAATGTTATGGGCATAAAGTATAGATATTACCATTTCCATGATTATCTCATTCTTTCTTTCTACAACTCCATTTTATTATGGAGTATAAGGAATGGTTCTCTTATTTTTTATTCCATGTATTTGCAAAAATCCATGAAATCTTTTGGACTCATACTCTCCCCCATTGTCACTTGTTAAGATCTTGATTTGATGACCACTTTGGTTTTCTATAAGTGTTTTTAAGGTATTAAAGTGGGATAAGGTTTCATCCTTAATTTTGAACAAAAATGTCCAAGTTTTTATATAAAAATCATCTATGAAGGTTAAGGTGTATATTTTTCCTCCAAAATTTAGAATATTTCACTATGCACAAGACCCATTAGATCACCATACACAAGGTAAAGGGGAATGTAATCCCTCCATGACTTTCCAATATCAAATTTATCCTCATGACTTTTTCCTTTTAAGCAACGTTCACATTTGTGATCTTGGATTTTATCACTTAAATATAAGTTTTATGCAGTGATTTTATTTTTCAAAAATTGCATGTTTTGAGAGTTTATGACCTAATCTTTCATGCCAGAGATTGAAGTTGTTTTTATTGTTTGACATGAAGTCAAACTGTTGTATGGATGGGGTGGTATCATCTAGGATGAACAATTCATTCTTCAATGTACCACTTTCTATTTGTTTATTTTTTGAATCATAGGTCATACATATCTCATTTTTAAAAACACCACTCTTCCTTGTTTGACAAGTTATTTGACATTTATGAATTTTGTTCTAAGGGAAGGAATGAGTAGTACATTTGTGATCTTGATTTTTTTGTTTATTTCCACATCTCCCCTAGAAATTGCATATAAAGTGGAATCATTCCCCATGAAAATATTTTGATCTTAATCTTTATTTTTTTCAAAACCATTATTATCATAGGTCATGTGTTGAATGCATCCATTATCAATGACCCATATGTTTATTTCCTTTAAAGTTAAGAAAGTAATTTGAATGTTAAAGAGAAGTTGTTGGTTTATGTTTTCTTGATTTTTCAACCCCAAGAGGCTTCCGCCTTACTTGAACCAACAATTAGATTATTTATGGTTAAATTTTTTTCATATGGGACAAGGAGGGTGGTTTTCCATTTGCATTAATAATCTTTATGATATTGAGAGTTACAATAATTGCAATCGGTGTGAGTATTCTCATTTTGGTGGTTGTGTTCTTGTTTGTCCTTGTTTTATTTGTTATTTTTTTTGGGTTGTTTGTGTTTTTCAAAAAAAATCTTTGTTGTTTAATTTGGCCTTTATTTTTGTAGAAATGAGGATTTTTATTTGAGTTATTGGTGTAGAGGACCTTTTGGTTGGTTTCTTATGTAATTAGTTCCTATGTACCTTTGATTTTTTTACACAAATTAGTGAAGGTGAGGTTATTACTAGCTTCATCATCAAAATATATCAGTTTTCTAAAGCTATAATACGTAAGAGAGTAGAGATTTTGTGAATTTAAATATAATAAATTTGTCATCATAGTTGTCAACTCCTACTTCTTCAAGTTGTTCTCTAAGTATACTTATGTGATCAATATATTTATTAATGGAGTCAACATCTTCAATTTTGATGCACTCCATTTTAGATCTAGGTTTTAATTTTATTTGAGGAGAAATTTCCTCAAATTTAGTTTTCAAAAACTCCCAAATGTCTTTAATGGTGTAAATTTTCAAAATCTTATTTCAAATGGTAGGGTTTATTGCATCCAAGAAGAGTGATTGGATGATTTAAAATATGGGGTATAAAGAGGATTAAGGCAAAAAAAGGAGCCATCAATGACTCCTCAATATCTCTATAAGGCCTTTCTATAATTCTCCTTCCATATCCCATAGTTGTCACCATCAAGAATGATATAGGGTTTGGGTTTATGAAGAGGGAAATGAAGAATGGAAATAAGAGGTGTAGAGGTTGAGTTCTTTTGGTTTTGATTTTAGTTTTGAGTTTGGATTATTTTCATGAAAGTTTGAATTTGGGTTTGTTGGATTTGCATAAACACTTGCATTTTAGATTGGAACAATCCAATCAATTGTGTGACATCCAAGAATTGGAATCTGGGTGGAGTGGAAGAATCCATCCTAAATTCCCAAGGATTTTTGTGTGTGTTTTGAATTTTCTAAGAATACTAAAAGTCTTTTCACATAAGGTATATAAACTTAAGGTGAATTTTGTTTTATAAGTTTATGCAAAGTGAGGGTTTTGTTTTTGTTTCAAACAAACTATTTTTCATTTTAAAAACCAAGGTTTTGAAAATTTCACTCAAATCAAAGTTTTCATCAATTTCCCAAAAGTTTTTAATCAAGAATCAAAAACACAAAATATGGAATCCATTTTGAAAATTTATAGCATTCAAAAGTGGCATGAATCATTCAATCAATCAATAGAGATTTCAAAAATCATAAGAAAGCAAAAACTTAATATGTAAAGTGAGAGTGCTAAATTTTTAAAAATAAATATGCAAATTTCTATTTTATTTTAAGCTTAATCAAAGTGTAAAAATGGAAATTTTAAAGTTATTGACAAAACTTTACAATAGTGAAAATCACCAATATCATATTCTAAGGTCAAAATATTAAACGTGGAGGATAAAACTTCACAACAATGAATTTTTTAGTATTATAAGTAGACAAAACCATCATATTTTTCCTAAATGAACCATTTAATTGTTATAAAATTTTAACTAGTTGTTTCTACACCAAAAGCATATCATATGAATGGATGTATTGAAAATATTGTCTATATTTTGTAATAAATCATCCACAATGTGAACTTGGGTTAGATTATAGCTAGGGTTATGACAATAGATACAAAAGAATATAATATCTCTCAATCTAACCATTAGATTGAGGTAAAATTTTGAACATATATTTTTGAATTCCTAAGATTGATTTTCACCAGATGAATATTGTTTGGATGCAAATATAATATTCTTATCTATTTTTTTAAAGGTTTCCAAATTTCTAAAAAATGCTAATGTAAGAGAGAGAGAGAGAGAGAGAGAGAGAGAGAGAGAGAGAGAGAGGGGGGGGGGGGGGGAGAGAGGGGGGGGAGAGAGAGAGAGAGAGAGAGAGAGAGAGAGAGAGAGAGAGAGAGAGAGAGAGAGAGAGAGAGAGAGAGAGAGAGAGAGATATGAGTCATCCAAACATATTTTAAGGAATGAACCAAATGAACATGAACTCTATAACATAAGCTTTACCCTTTACCCTTGGCAAGAGGATGACAAAGTGTAAAAAATATAGATGAGAGAATGGGTCCATGATCCCTGTGAATATAAGGATAACCATTGATCAAGAGAGTTGATCAATAGTGGAGAGTGAATCTACAAATATAAAGTTGGATCCATGCTAAAATAATGTGATCCATTGATAAGAAATAAGATCAATGGTCATAATATAAAATGATTTTAAGTGAATAAAGTAACACAATTATAGACCAAGGAAATAAGCTAATACACTAAAGTGTGTTAAGACATGACTAAAGTGTGCTAACCACATGAATATTAAAACTCTCAACCATGGTTTAAGAGTGTACAAGGCATAAAAAAATGTATATTACATCATAATGTGGCAAACACAAAAAGGTATGGAGCACCATTATTATAAATCTACCTTTAAAACACCAATGTGATGTAGTTGAAATACGTGTTTGCCTTCAATTTCTCTAGAAGCCACAGTGGAGAAACTTAATTAATTATTAAAGAGTTAATTTTATGGTCTATAATAGTGAGAACCCATATAGATGGATGTGATAATGTCCATGGTCTTATTATGTATAGCAATATATTTGACCATTGATCAACACTAATAACTAAGTCTTTCCTATTGTATATATACCTATCAGTGTAATCAAAAAGTGAATGTTATTATTTTAGGGGGTGGAGGAGGAGTATCACCTTACTTTAAAAAATTTAATGGCTCATATTTCATATCATATATTTTTGGATCAATTTTTATATCTAACATTAAGATGATAATACATTTTTGGGAAGAAAGATTCCCTCCTTCCTTATTACAATTTTTAGAGTCCCTATATGACACTTTCCTTATACAATTAGAAATCAAATAACATCATACTTATAAAAAAAACTATATTACATTATTGAAACAAGAGTTGTTAAGCAGATTTAGTATAGTGGATTTAGTACATGCTCATAACTAAGAAAAGAAGCTTTGTTTGTTATTTTGTGCAGTTAAAATTTCATTTCGTTTCATGTAAACAATGAAACTAGTAGTTGATTCAAGGTCTAAGTTGTGCCGGTAGGTATTTAATGTTGGGAAATTATATATATATATAAGGTTTGGTGGGACTACTATCTAGTATAAGTAGAAAATTAGAAAAAAAATTGCTTGGCTTGAGGTGAGAAAACCTCAATGCATGTGACCAAAAACACTGCCTACAAATTTCACCACAATACATATATAAATGCGTGATTTTATTTCTCATGCTATATATTTATTTTGATTATCATGAAATCAACCCGCCTTAAAATTCGCATGTTCCACTTAAAATGATGGTATTGTAAATGGATATTGCCTACATCATCAATGTTCAATCATACTACTTTAAAAATGTTAATTTCATTAAATGCTATTAGATCAATTACTAAAATTTAATAATTAATTAAGCTTAATTCTTATATCGTTCATGGGTAGTGATGTTTTATTAATGTAATAGTGTATTTGGCTATTTGTTAATTATTATTCAAAATCAAACATATTTTAATGCATTTATCTACATTCAATAGTCTCCATATTTTTGTGAGGTTCAATAATAAGTTATGTTAGTACTTGATTTTAACTTATCCAATACACACATCATATGTTCCATGTATTTGTCAATTTTAAATTTATGGGGCATAATTGTAACACAATTGATATATATCCAGAGGTTTAAATTTAAGCAATCATAATTAAAGAAAAGTTTAAAACTAATTATTTTCCCCACTACTAGATTTGGAATAATTAATTAAATTATATTATTATAACAATTTTAATCCTTGTGTTTTCCCTATTACTGGATTTGGAATAACTAACTAAGTTGTATTTTTTTAATAGATATCGGGTTTACAAGACCCTTGCCCAATAAAAAATGAGAATACATACCAAAATACCAATCACAAAAAGATTTTCATTTTTTATCCAAAAGACCATTTGAGTTACAAAAAACTAAAAAAATATGCATACTTAACTTCAGGTTCACCACCATGGCATAAAAATAAAAAACAACTACTAGATCAAAAAACCTCTTACAAAGATAATCAAGTTTGATATTTTCAGTGAGTTTGCCATGAGACTCAACCTGGAATAATTCCCATCTAGTAAATGACACTTCATAGGAGCCAAAATAGTAGACATAGCACAATAACCTAGAACCAATGAGACACACAAGGAGCCTGACTACTTAGACTTGCATTTTCTTACAACCAAACATTCCTTTAAAACCCTAGTAACTATCACCCTAGGTTGTCTAACCAGCCATATAGGAGAAGTGGCAATGCCATGAAACACTAACCTAGACAATAATTTGACTGTGTCAATTCTCTCCCAAGAATGGTAAACAAAGTGCATATATTTCAGATCAAATATAGGTGACAAAGCCTCCTCTAAAGGTGGAAGGGGAAACCATAAACTAGATAATATATTCACCCTTACCTCAGACAATAGAAACTGCATGCAACTATGTAAGAGAGATAATTTCCTTTCTAACTCATTGAATGCCATTATTGGCATGAACATGAGCTTGTATTTACTAGAGAATGGTAGGGGTTCCTCCTACCCACCATCAAAAGTTTCTATAGCTTCATCTAAGCCCACCCTGAAAGCTGGATTAAAAAAGAATTCAACAAAGGATTTGATGTCCTCTTTATCAAAGTCAAGAAACATGATGTTGCTAGAAAAGATGGAGGTATCCATTGAATTAAATTTTATCATCCTACTCACACAAAGGAATTCATTCCCAATAATGAGAAGGATATCAATGAAAGCTTCTTTAGAAAGAATCCAAAAAACATTTTGTAGATGATCCCATGAGACCCTGCCAATAAAATCTATTTATCTTTTTTTATAGGATCCCATAACCAAAGGATATGCCAAGTCTTCCCACACAACAAACTCCATGAATCTCTAACTAGAACCTGAAAAGATCTAAAAATAACAACTGATGATAAGAATGAAGATTTAAAATCTATCTCATTGAAAAAAACCACCTTCTCGAAGGAAATAAACATGCAAGAACTAATCATAGCAAAAAATATGGTAGTGATGAACGGAAAGAAAGAGAAAATTAAAGAAGGCTGGCAATATCAATGTCGAATCACATCACCTAAGCATCACTATGATTATCAATGATAATAGCCATAGGTTGGTTGATTCCAATATTTGCCAAGGCATCGTTGAAACCTTATTTGATTATAAAGTTATCTTATTATAACATATGTGATGATATTTTATTAATGTGATTAATTTTAAGGTGATAAATAAATTTAGTTATAATCCATTTATTCATTATATGCAAACCTAGGGGTTTGTTGGCCCGTTTTATGTGTGGCTACACACACTAGAAAAAATTCCAAATTAAATATGGTTTAGCTATTGAGAAATTTAAACTATGTGCTTTGCACAAGTAAAAGATATTTAAAAAAATTAATTTTATAATTATAAATCTAAAATTTGTAATGAGCAAGAGTTAGATATCCATAAACAAGTCAAACCTATAAATAAAAATCTAAATGCAAAAAAAATTAAATTTTGTAACTATCAACACACTAGGCACATCAAATTTCTAATAAATTATTAAGATTTTAACAAAGTATGGAAACTAAATCACTAAAATAGTTTAAACATTTGAAACAATAACTGAATTTCCATAAGAAGTATGTGTTTCGCTCCACATACCCCATTCTCAAAAAAAAAAATGAAAAGGGGTCCATTTTAGCTTGAAAGGAACTAGCTATGGTGGGTGAATTATTTATTGATGTTTGTCATGTGATTAACAATGGTAGGCTTTCTTAGACATTCTTACACCCAAGTTTCTGGTTAAGAATAATTATCTTAAGGATAATAAGATTTACCATTGCCTTGTATATCCAAGTTTTTGTTGTTTATTCTACTCAAGCTAGCCTATTAATAAATTTTGGAAGTTTGTTAAGTATGCAGGTTCTTTGAGTTTGTGCCTAACATTCCTATGTTTAGAACTTTTATTCAAAACATTTGTTTGGCACACAAGCTCATTAAAACTTTTGTCCATATGATATTCTACACTAAACTGGATCTCCCAAGATTTTACTACATTCTACGTCTAAGAGTATTTTTACCTTCATGATTTATTATATACTTTGATATTCCCATTTGGTGATAAACTACTAATATTTGGCCATTTAGGTACTTATAAACTTTGAAAATAAGTTTTATGTAGGTGGAGTGTCAGGATTTTTCTAAGTGTCACAATCTCTCTCCCCTGACAATTGGCAAGATCAAAGTTTCAAAGTACATAACTCCCAATCAAGCACAATAGTGATAATTATCCACATGTCCCAATATTGTAGGCCCACAGTCATCTAAGCTTTATAAAAATTTCTAAGTCTTTTAGTCAAGCAGAGCACTAATATGATGACATGTTTAATTTGCTCATGCAGAGCCTACATAACACAAGGAGGATCATGACATTTTTGGGGAAGCAGAGCATTGGGATGATGATGCATGTCATCATCCCACTCACCAAGAGTATGTGAAAATATGAAACATAGTATGATACCCCTGGGGAGAGCAAGATCATGAAAATTTTCCAACTGTCATCATCTAGTGGGCTCAAAGCAATAATAAGCATAGAACAAGGAATAGAAATAATGATGACATAATAGGGAGGTGAAATGTCACCACATGTTCCTTAAACTATGTAAAGGTATGAAAATGGCAAGGCAATGGTTTTGGGGGAAACGAAAAGTTGACAAATGTTATAAAAAGGATGATGAAGCACTATGAGCCAAGAAGGAAAAGCCACTTGGCAGTGGGATTCAAAAAAGGATAACGTATCACAAAGAAAATTCAAAATATGAAAATTTAAAAAATCAAAAAAAGAACCAAAGCCATTGTATCTATTAATCCACACCAATTATTCATTTGCATTCAATTCAATAAATCAAGTGAAACATGAGGCAATATATGTAATCGACCAAGTCAAAGGCAATCAATATAGATAAGAAATCATTTAGGTTATTTTGTAACTTTATTTGATCATTGTCTATTTCAAGTCTATGTTATAATTTGTATGCATTCTAATCTAACCAATAACTTAGTCTTTATTTATATATGCAATAGTAGTTTCAAATCGATTAGTAAGGTTTTATCAATTGGAGTGTGTAGTAGCAATTCAAGTTAATAGATCATATTTTTTAGTAGCAAGCTAGCTAAGTTACCCTTTAGATTTTATGTAGAGATACCATTGGATATAAATTATTAAACTAATCCATAAATATTTGAATATTCTCTTTGATATTACCTATAATTTTGAAGTTAAGATATGTTACAATAGTCTTGATAACAAGCAACCTTTAGTTAATAACCCAAAGTTGACTATATTGTATCCTTAGACATTTTCACTATGTTTTTCAATTTGGTGTATAAAATCAATAGTCTAAAATCATTAATTCTTTGGAATTTATCTTTGTCTTGGAGTAATTTCACAATCCTATTCACCTAATGATTGAAAGGATCAAAATTTTAAATTATAGAACTCCTAACCAAGAAGATCAGTGACAACCATCTATGTGTCTCGATCTCATAGGCTCATGGGTTATCAAAGTATTTTAAAAAAAATTTAAGTCTTCTAGATAAGTGGATTGTTAGGATGATGGAACGTGTCATCATCTCACTCACCTAGAATCTACACAACAAAGGTGAGGAGTATGACACTTCTAAGCAAGTAGAGCATTGGGATGATGACACATGTGATCATCTTGTTCACCTAGATCCTATACAAATATGAAAGGCAATATGATACCCCCATAGAGATCAAGACTATAATATTTAACTAAGTGTCATCATCCCATGTGTTTGAGATCGTAATAAGTATAGAGCAAGTTAAATAAATAATCATAAGGCAAAATGGAGGAAAATTTTCACACGTCCCTGAAACTATGTAAGGGTCTGATGATGACAAGGAAAAGCTTTTGGGATAAGTAGGAAGTCATCAAGTGTCAAATAAAGGATGATAAAGCATTCATATCCAAGAAGGGAAAATCACTTGATAGTGGGATTCAAAAAAGGATGATGCAACACAAAGCAAATTCAAATTACTAAAATAGATAAAAGCAAAAAGGAACCAAAGTCGTTACATTCATTAATCCGTATGAATTAGCCAAATGCATTTTATTTAATAAATCAAGAAAATACAAGAGGTGATATATACAATGGACCAAGTCAAGGGAAATCAATATAGATAAGAAATCCTTCAGGTTATTTTGTAAGTCTATGTTGTATGGATGTCTCTTTCAAGTCTGTGTTATTGTGTTTATGCATTCTGATCTAACCATTAACTTAGTCTTTCTTGATATATGCAATAGTAATTTTAAGTATCTTATAATCAATTAGTAAGGTTTTATTAATTAGAATATGTAGTAGCAATTTAGGTTGATATATCTTATTTTCTAGTAGTAAGCTGGCTAAGTTACCCTTTGGGGTTTATGTAGAGACACCATTTAATGAAACTTCCTAGTATGAGTTGTAGCCATTCAAATACACTCTTTGTTATTAGTTATAATCTTAAAATTAGGATATTTTACAATAGTCTTGATAACAAGTAAACTTTAGTTAATAACTTAGAGCTAACTACATTGTATCCCTTAGACATTTTCACTATGGCTATTAGTTCTATGTGATAAAGCAACAATCTACAATCATTAGTTCTTTATCATTTGTCCTTATCCTAGATTTGGTTAGAAAATATTCATGTTATTTGTTCATAAACCTTTTTTTTGCCTGACTTTCCCCTCTCTTTTATGGCCTATTTGAATTTTACCCACTTTAGGATAAATCCATATCCATCACCTTTCCATTGAACCCAAGTAGATCTAGGATCCATCTCCATATCCAAAACAACTAGGTTAGTAGTGACATTGCTCATATTTATCTCACCACTAGTCACTACAAGACCCAATACCTACAACTCATGGTCCAGAGTGAAGTTGATCTTCACTGATATCCTAAAATGTTAAAATTCATCTTGTATGCGTTTTCTAGTGTGTAAAACTTAGAATAACAATATGGTTTCTAAATTAACTTCTAGGAGTTTATAACTTGTAATATTATAGTAACACTAGATATTGAGTAATAAATGGAGATATGTTATAATGATGTATGCAATTTTTTATAATTCATAATGATTTTTAGTAGTTTGGTATAAACAATAACTTCCTATGACTTAATTATGAAGCTTAAAGTTTTGAAGAACATATAAATTAACAAACTTATGAAATTTTAATCTATACATTATGTCATGAAGAAACTATTGTAATCAACATACCCCACTCTAAAAAAAAATTTAAATTATGGACCCATTTCATCCTGAGAGGAAGTAGCTATGGTGGGTAATTCATCTATTGATGTTTATCATGTGCTAAACAATGACAGGATTTCCCAAGCAATGTTATGCCTGGGGTTTTGATTAAGAATAGTTGCCTTAGTGCTAATAAGATTTTCCATTGCCCTAGATATCTAGGTTTTCATTATTTATTCTACTTAGGCTAACTTATTGATGGTTTTTATAAGTTTTTTAAGTGTGCAAGTTCTCTAAGATTATTTATGTGTGGCACACAAGTTCTTCATAACTTTTGTTTATCAGATAAATCAGTACCACATGGTGAAATCCCACTAAACCATAACTATTACAATACTTAGTAAAGTTTTCTAAGTCTTCTAGTTAATTAAAGCATTGGCATGTTACCAATTTTCATAATCTTGCTCACTTGGTTATTAACAAGATCAAAGTTTCAAAGTACAAAACTCCTGGCCAAGGTGAGAAACAAAAATTGTCCATGTGTCCTGATCCTGTAGGCCTATGACCATCAAAGCATTTGAAAAACTTTCTAATTATTTTAGGAAACTAGAGCATCATGATGATGATGATATGTGTCATCATTGTGTTTACCTAAATTTTTTACAACAAAGTGAGGAGTAAGACACTTCTATACAAGTGGAGAGCCAAAATGATGACATGCATCATCATCCCACTCACCTAAATCTAGTGTAAATATGAAAGGCAACACAATATCCCCAGTGAGAGTGATACCACAATAGTTTTCCAAGTGTCAACATCCTATAGGTCAAATATAGTAATAAGCATATAAGAAGTCAAAGAAAGAACCATGAGGTAGCAAAGAGGCAAAATTTTGCCATGTGTCCCCGAAACTATGTAAGGGTATGATGATGGTAATGTAATGCTTCTGGGAGAAGCAAAAAAGTTGATAAGTTTGAAATAAAGGATGAAAAAGCATTCAGAGCTAAGAAGTAAAAGCCACTTGATAGTAAGATTCACAAAAAGATGATGTAGCACAAATAAAATTCAAACTATGAAAATAGATAAAAGCAAAAAGGAGCCAAATTCATTGGAGACATTAATTTGCATGATTTAGCCAACTGCATTCAATTCAATAAAGTAATTAAATAAAAAGGGCAATATATGCAATTAACCAAGTCAATTACAATGACATTACTATCAAATTAATAGTTTCAAGATAAAATCAATCTCTAGCCTAATTAAACAATATTCATACAATTCAAAATATCTAGAGCTTGAGTGTATATCATTCACTTTTGCTTCAAATTTATTACCTCCCCCTATGCATATTCCATTGCAGGGTCTGATATATATATAGATACGAAGTTTGATGAAATTATTTTTGTGTGGTTTGGAACTATCAAGAGCAATAGAGGAAAATTTTGGCTATTAGCATAGATAGAAAATTCAAAAAAGTTGTGGTTGACTTTGTCTTGATGTGTAAATCTATATTTTCTCCAATTTTTTGGATTGATTGCACGTTCCATCATTCTAGTATATAAGTCACTAAAACTGTGTACAAGGTATTTATTTTTGAATACATTAATTCATTTTAATAATAATTGATTCGAGAATACGATACATGCTTATCATAATTCGATTGTAAATGTGCAATATAAATCTAGCTATCAGACAACCTTTGATTTATGCATGTTTGACTATATTGTGTTTTGTTTCCTTTGACTCTTTAACTATATTTGATTTTTTTTTCCAAAAAAACTTTTAATAAGTATTTGTCTAGATAAACTATCCTACTTAAGCCTAAATATGATTCTTAAAACATTTTTTTCTTGGATTTTTGATAGATTTTGATTTTTTACTTTACTTTTCCCTCTTTTTGTGGTTTGTTTTACACTCATGCGTACCTTAGTTACAAATGATCATCCTTACACCCACTAAAAGAATATTTAGGTTCACTTGTATCAAAATCACTCATGCTAAACAATTTATGTCCCTCAATCACTATTCCACCAATAGGTTGTTATAAAGCCCAATACCCTGCAACTCGTGCCTTCGATCAGTTATGTTTACTAACTCTAAAATGTTAGAAGTAACCTTATAATAAACTCTAAGGGTGTGTATAAAACCCACATCAACTTGAATCTTATTGTATTATGCTTATAATTAATCATTATGTATGCATAGTTATCCTTCTTGGTTGTGTTGGCTATGTTGTTAAAACTCTAAACTTTCTCATCAAAATGCCAATGATAGTTGATGTACTTGTTCATGTGTTATTTTTATGCTTTTATATGTCACAAAATTATATGGATAGGAATATTTATGCCAACACTCATTTTGTATTTGGATCTTTAAAATGTTGCACCTTTTATCCTTCTATCAAATGTTTATGCAAAAAGAGGAAGGCAGAGTGACGTTTGAAAGGTAAGAAAATTGATGCAAGATATGGGAATCAAAAATATTCATCAATGCAATTGGATTTAAGTCTATAAATAAGTTTTTTTAATCACCTAGATGTAGGTACATTATGGTGACATGAATGGATAGGGTGCATTCAGATTCATATAAAAATAATTATTTGTGTTCAATAGTTATATGATAATCCATAGATGTTTGAATTGTGTTGGCTATCTCTACATTATTTGGCTCCTTTTATAACTACATCCTTCTTAGTTACAATACATATGGTTTTTGAGAAGGTTAAAAATGTTTAGTCTCTATTTTTATCCAAAATTATTCTTCTATTCTTCATATTTGTTCTCTTCTTCTTTTGTACTTGGGTACAAAATGAAGTTACTAAGTTTTTGCTATTGTATTATACATGATAACATTAATTAAATTTTTGGTGTTGATCTTAAATAATTTTGTATGTGTCCTTGATATATAAAATGGGTAAATTAAACCTTTTGAGGTTTAATAAGCTATTTTTAGTATATTTTTTTATAAGGATCTTAGTTTGTACTGAACTCTTTCATGCCCACATGATATTGTTCATGAAAATCTAGAGTCATTTCCTTGGTCCAGTTAAACGTAGTCTATGTATTGTGTTGTTTCAAAATTTTAAGTGTTTTTTCTTAGATAATAATCTCTATCCCCCTCATGTATGTCCTTATTTTTTCTAGAGTCAGATGTCATTCATGTTTTCCAAGTAAATTTCAAATGCAAGTACAAATTTCAATGCGGCAAATGCATACTATCCAAAATCTATTAAAATTTGAATCAAGTGCAAGAAAAACTATGGAATAAATGCATGACAAAGTTCTAGTCAATTACAAAATCCAAGATTTATAAATGTAGCATCTGCTTAAGGTCGATGATAGAATGTTAAGACCACTAAAAACACAGAATCAAAGCATAAATAGATACATGATTATGGATCCAATGTTTTTCATAGTTTTCAAACTTTGCACCAAAACAAATTCAAAGAGAAGAACTTAATCAATAAATAAAAAAGTGCTTAAGCAATTTGACATGGTCTAATGAAATGTTTTAAAGAGCATTGCAATTAAAAAATGATGCACTATAAATCATAATATAGCATAAGCATATTGCATCAAGATAATGGAAGAATAAATCAATAACTTATCTAAGCATGAGATGATTGCAAAATTTAATAAATAGAGGCAAAATATATAGAACAATAATTTTGATCAAGTTCCATAGCATGGGATATGGTAAAAATAAGATCAAGAAACAAAACAATATGCATAAACTATAACAAAAAATCAATGTAGTCATATATGACATTTCCTTACAAAGAAAACATATGAAAATATTTCTAAAGATAATATAAATAGCTATATTTCATATAAGTTTGTTTATGCAATCACTCAAATGCATGTGTGTTATGGTGAGACAAAGGGATAGGGTGCATTTAGATTCATATGAAAATAATTATTTTTGTTTAATAACTATATGTTAATCCCTAGATATTTTGAATTGTGTTGTCTATCTCTAAATTATTTGAATTCATTTACAAGTATATCTTTGTGAGTTATAATACATACGATTTTTAAGAAAGTTTAAAATTATTATTATTCGTTTTTCTCCAAAATTATTCTTTTTTTCTTAATATTTGTTCTATTCTTATTTTTTAGTTTGCTACAAAATTAAGTTACTAAGATTTTGATATTGTATTTAACATGATAACATTAATTAAATTTTGTTGTTCATCTTAAACAATTTTGTATGTGTCTTTGATATAGAAAATGGATAAATTATACCTTTTAATGTGCAAGTAAATATTTATTGGTGTACCTATTGACAATGATATTAGTTTACATTGAAATCTTTTGTCCCCACAAGTTGTTCTAGAGTCATTTCCTTGGTCTAGTTAATCTTAGTCTTTCTATTGGGTTGTTTCAATTTTTTAAGTGTTTTGTCTCATATAATAATATTTATCCCCCTCATGTATGTCATTGGTTTTTTTCTAGAGTCAAATGTCATTGGTTATTTCCAAGTAAAATTCAAATGCAAGTACAAAATGCAATGTGGTAGATGCATTTTTTTTTAAATTAAAAGTTGAGTCAAGCACAAGAAAAATTGTGTAATAAATGAACAACACAATTCTAGTCAATTGCAGAAAACAAGATTTCTAAATGTAACATTTGTTAAAGATCAATAAAAATTGTTAAGATCAGTAGAAACACAGAGCCAAAACATAGTCAAAGCATAAATAATTTCATGATTATAGATCCAATGTTTTTCATAGTATTAAAACTTTGTATTAGAATAAATTTAAAGACAATAACTTAATAAATTAAAAAATGTGCTTAAGAAATCTAAACATGGTCTAATTAAATGTTGTAAATTATCATTACAATTGTAAAATGATGCAGTGTACATTATGATATAGCATAAGCATATTGCATCGATACAATGGAAATAAAATAAATTATCTAACCATGAGGTGATTGAAAAATTTAATAAATAAAAGCAGGTGATACATAACATTAGTTTTGATCAAGTTGCATAGCATGGTCCAAGGTAAAAAGAAGATCAAGAACAAAAAATATGCATAAACTATAACAAAAAATCCATGTAGTCATGTATATGACATTCAATTCCAAAGAAAACACATGAATAGATTTTGAAAGCTAATAAAAATAACTATATTTAATACAAGTCTTATTTCAAACATCATCTGACTATCATTAGTAAATGTTATTTCTAGGTTTGTAAACAATGACAAGTTATGATAAACATTATAGATATAAGATCAATTTAGATATTAAAAAAATGTATAAAGATGGTGTCCTTGTCATTTTTATAATTAAAAACATCTTTACTAAAGTTGTGCCCTTAATCATGTATGATATAGTCTTGAATATAAGATGCATGATGTTCTATATATTCCAATTGGTCGGTAACCTACAAAGAAACAAAAAATCAAGGAGAGGATCAATTTTAACAAAAAGAAAAGAAAAGAAAAACACTACAAATAAATAGCAGCCAACATATTGGTTGACTATAACAAATTTTGATATTGTAATCAATTCAAACACTAAATTTGTTGTATTATTTTTTGTTTATCGATAATTTTTTTTCACAAAAGTAATCTCAACAAATATTTCTAAAACTAAATAAGCAAGTAATACTTGTTGATAGATACAATGACATTGTTTCTAGTAAGTGTGAAGCTTTCGTGTAGTTGGAATCATCATAGCAAAAATGTAGAAGCTGATATGTCTTACTTATATTGATCGAAAAAGATTTTAATTAGTTTTGAGAGATTTTTATTCAGGAGTGTTTGGTTCAATATGCAATCTATTTGTCCATTCACTATCTCTATGATGCACTGCAATGAATGTTGGTATTAATACATTTGATTCTATTGATAATTTATGTAATATGCATGATTGTCAATTGAAGGTGTGCCAACCATGATCATGATCTTGATATTTTTGTAGAATATATGAAAAAGTGATGCATGAACATTTTTTGTCTTTAGTGGGCCTTTAACTTGCAAAACAAAATCACAAATTGTCATATTTTGAAAGTATTCAAATTCTATTTTTTCTTTCCAATCTATTCTTTTCTTATCAGTAATGCAATGAGTCAAGGATAAATACTTGCCTCAATATTAGTTTTTATAAAATTTTCCAAATGAGCTTTTGTATACTTGTCATTTAATATATTCAGAAATGTGGACTAGCCTGGACAAAGTAAGGGAGTGTGTTTAATGTCATTCTTGACAATGTTCTTGAATAACATTATTGGCATGTTTGTTGTTGACAATATTTCTTGGAGGTGAGGATATATATGTTTGTAGTTATAATTTATTACAAGATGAAAATAATTTTTTTTAATATCAGTATTTTGGAAAAGAACATGCATATGCATATGTTAAGTCAAAACAAAAACCATTTTAAAATATGAAGAATAAGAAGTACACTCTTCTAGAATTAGCACTTATAATTTCCATGTCTTCTTCAGTTTCACCATATTTAAGATATATCTCATATTAATTGAATCATTTTTGACATCTAATTTGATAGTAGTTAATGAACCTAATGCATGTGTTATTTGATTGTACAAGATCATGTATTATGATATATGGAGTGAGTCTACATTCATTGTATACAATTGTAATGTTTTCCATAGTTGACTTCATGTTTAATACAATACAACATTCAAAATCACCTCTTTCAAATTGAATTCTATTTATTATGGAAAATTGTATGATGTAGAGACTATTTTTAGGTGAAAGTGCAGTAAGAATCTATCAATCAATATATTGTTGATATTGACAATTATTGTCAATTGGCCAAATTTTTCAATAAGATCTACATGCACTATTTCTACATTCGATGGTGAATTTGGATTATTTATGATATTAGGACCATAGATAACCAATACATCACCTTCAAAAATATTTCCACATTTTTTCGTTGAGAGGACAATAATTAAAACTGACATATTTTACCCTACATTTGCACTGTAAAAACAATTTTGAAATTGAAGTTATGAATACAAATACTTTATATTATCATATAACAACATTTTTTTCTCTTTTTGACTTTTAAAAGTCAAATAAAATTGCAAGTTGCATACAAAAAAATAAAATACTATTTTGTTTGGATGATAGTGCCTCATAGCAAGCTCAGAAAACCAAAAAAAAATCATTTTTGTGGTCTTTGTTGCTCTACTTTTGTTTATTGCTTGATATTTTATTTTGCTCCCATATCTAGTTTTTTATTTGCATTGCAACAACATTACCAAGATCTTGTATTTTGAGATTGTTAAAGAGAAAAAAATGCAAGAAAAAGAAATTGTTGGTGACAAAAAATGCAAACTTGTCACAACTAGAAATAAAATATTACCATTTTGGCACTTTATTTTATGTTGTTTCTATAGTATTTGGTTGGATCCATATCCACTTTTATGGAAGAATTTTTTTATGATCCATAAGCATATTTTGATTACAAGAGGGAAAAAAATACAAAAAAAAAAGTATAATAGAAGTGGTCTATTTTTTTTTATTGGTATTTGTGTTTCCATATTTAGTTTCACATATTGATTGTGACAGGAGATTTAAGATCTTCTATTTTTGACATTGTTAACCAACAAATAATGACACATAAGAGTTGTGATCATGGTAAAATAATAGCTTGTGATGACTAGAAACAAAGTATTATTATTATGGCATGTTTTATTGTGCCATTTATGTTTCTTGATCAATGAACATGTCTGGCTCTATATCTAATTTCATGTAAGTTTTTTTCAATTACATGATCAAATTTTGATTGTATAGAAATGCAAAGATAATAGAGTTATGAATAATGCAAGTGGCATACAACACTATTTTGTTTGTACTTTTTTTTTTCTTTTTTAATTTGATATTAATTATTGACAGTCACAAATTCCATTTTCTAAGCATATTTGTTGTATGTCAATGACATTTCACAAGGTAAAGAACAAGTTTTGTGTCTCTACAAAGTGATTGTTGTTGTATTGTTAGATAGTAAGTTAAAGACAACTTGCATGATGGTCTATCTAATAGGCATCACAAATACTAAATTGAATATTTTAGATATCTATATTTGTCCAAAAATGATCTATTAAATTATATGTATGTGTTTTCGGTGTGTTTGATATCAAAGAGTAACCATGTCTATACATCGTGTTTAAAAGTTATTGTCTAGATGTTGTTTGTTGAAGCATTTAAATATTTAAATCACCAAAAAATATGATGTTGATATCATGTGGAAAATTAGTAGCTATTGTTTCTATAAATATCAATGCATCATTTATTGGTCCATTTGAGACTAAGTATATATTAACTATTTGTATCAATTTATCTAAATATGATATATCATGTGTCATAGTCTCCATATTTGGTGTAGTGAACACCTTGTTATTTTTTAATAAATTGTTTTTTCTAAAACATGATATTATCCCATGCACGCCCATTGACAAGTGACAATCAAAATTTTGTATAAGAATAGAAGTATTTTCTATTTGTATAGTTTTTATTTATTTAAAACATAGAATGTTTGTATTCATAAGCTCATAGTCATGTGTTATGCTTTCTATATGCAATTATAAACTCCATGTATTCAATGAGAAAATAGTGAGACTATTATATGTCTTAAGGACAATTTCAAAAAACAACAACCACTATGTAGAAGTTTATAGTCTTTTCATCTCAGCGTTTACTTTGTCATATTAGCAAGCTCTTAGATTCTAACTTATTCACAAGATAAAATGATTTAATAGTTTTTACACATGAAATTGTGGTATAGACAAGTCCATGATGTTTGACACCATCATGATCAAATTTAAATGCATCTATTGTAAGGCCTTATGATCTATGTATTGTTTGAACACATGTTATTTATATTGGAAACTATTTAGTATGGTGGCTATCAGTTTTTTAATGTAAATTTTCCATTAAATTATTGTTATTGGATTCTAATTTTCATAAATCTGATCATTGTGTAAGCTCCAATTTTTTTTTGTGTTGTAATGATCTAATTTTAATGTCATTGAATTGTATCTAAATTATGTCTAGTTGTCCACCTATATAATGCTTGATAATTCCATCAACACAATTTACTAATCTATCTTATATATCATAGTTTCCACCAATCATTTCCACCAATATATTCAATGTTAAAATAATTATGTTAGAAAAATAATTTTCTTGATTATTTTTAATGATTCCACCACAAAAATTCACTTTTTTATCAAAAACATTCAATGTATAAGTTTGCTCCTTGAGAAGTGTAAGCATTTAGGCATTATGCTTTTTAGCATCATCATTCTTGTGAAACAACTATTAAAATGTTGGGTCAAAAGGAAGAGATCTATAGCATGCATTATTCAAGTACTCAATGTCTGATATTGTTTGTTGATAAGTTCTGATGTGGTTCAATATGGAAATAAATTGAATGTTAGTTTGTCAAATGACTTGTTGGAGTGAGCTGAAAGCATTTTACATTGTCAAGCCAAAAAGTGTATGGAGGTATTTCTTCGTGCAACAATGGTGGTCAAAAACCCCACCTATCTTGATTAGGATCTATTTAATACAAATCATTGACAAATATAATGTCAATATTTTAAAATGGTTTTGTAGGTGTATGCATTATATATCAAATTCTTTTGTCAATATTGAAAAAAAATTAACTTCCTAGTAAACATATTTCATCAATAAGCAACATACATAATTGTTGATAGCATTTGATCAATGTATCCAAGGTGTTTAAATTCAAAGGCATCATCCATGTAGATGTATATAGAAGTTGAAAAAAAAATGTGCAGCTAGACTATTTTCATTGTATGCTACTTTGCTAGTGTATGCAATAATCAAACCTTTTATTTTCAAAGGATCACTTTCAAGTTCCTTGTTGTAAATCTGCACCAAATTTTCATATATCAGTTTCATAGTAACTTTTTTCATGTGCCTACTCCTCTTGTTAAGAACAAATAAATTGACTTATCTGGCTCTAATGTTTTTTTTATCACAATGTCTTTGACAATAGTTTCTTGTTCTTTATTCAACTATTTTCACAAGTTTAAGTATTCTTCTCTACTTATTAAAAAGTGATGTTTGGTTGTTTGAAACTTTTTTGAATGTTGATTATTGACTACTTTGTGATTTATTATGAAATGAAAATCATAACCTTCGTCATATTCATCAATATTATTCTCGATTTGATTTTTTTTTTGTCATCAATAATAGCAAACAAAAAGCCATAAGATATGTCTAGATTCTCTATAGTAGTGTTAATATTGCCCCACTTTATTGTGTACTTTAAAATAAACATGGCTTAAATTTTTGTTATTTATGTCTTATGATCAAGATAGGGATTACTCTATATGTTAAAGTTTTTCAGAGTCTCTTCATTGTTGTGATAAGGCATAAACAACATCATTTTTTTCTATAATAGTTTTCAGGATCTATATGGATATTATATCTAACATGTCAAATGATGTATGAATTTTTTCATTTTATGTTATCTGTAAATTTACCTAGGTAATATGTCACAAATTTAGCCAAGCATATATGTTCTAATTATGTTGGCTTTGTAATATATTTTCAATAGGAGAATCACATATTATGTCCTTTAAAGTGTTTGTCTCTTGAGCTAATAGTTTTGGACTTTTTAAACTGTAAGTTTTATTTGACTTTGGTGATGTGTTTATCAAAATTATTTTCCTTGAAATATGATGTAAATAAAATGAAAATAGAATGTGAATGGCCTAACGACTAGAAATTTATTGGTTTGATAGAAGCGTATTTTCTAATTTTCTTGTGGCTTGTAGCTTGTTGTCATTAATATGATCAGTTTCAACATGTACTTTTTGAAACACATTCATCAATATATGATCAAAATTTGTCATATAAGAACAAAAATATGTTGTAGTAGTATATACATAAAAAATGAACTGTTCATCTATGTTAGAATACCATAATGTCAAGATCACTTTTGCAAATGTATTTATCCAAGTATCCAATGGATGTCTTTTTAACATTATGATAGACCTTGAAATACAAGATCACAATGAGAGTATGCATTCTATTTCAGACAAGTTTGCTTCTTGAAGAAACATTTAGAATGTTGTGTCTTTGTTATACTTTTTTTGATCAAGTTGATAAAAATTCTTGACATTATCTTTGTATAGCTCATTGGTTTCATCCAATAGCTCTAATATTATATTTTTTTGCATTGGAGGAAATGGAAAATTGAATTTGCAATGAGAATTTCTATACTTTTTACATGTGCTTGTATGATAATGTGTTTGAATTCTATCCAAATAGATATCAAGCAATGTCAAATCATAAGATATTTATTTGTTTACAAAATATATGATTTTAGTATTGGAGTAATCTCTATATATAGGTGAATATTGTCCTAGAGCATGAAATACAAATGCCTATTTCCCCTATTTTGAAATTCATACATAAGAAAATAATTTAAAACCTTTCTAAACAATTGTTCATTTTTTAACAACATTTTTTGGAATGTAGTGGATCTATGGTTAAAGTAATGATTACAAAGAACATGGTTTTTTCTTATCATTGTGTCAATGTTATCTTCTTCAATTATTTATATGTTTATTATTTGTTGTAAGAGTCAATTTTTACAAAGCATGGCACAAAGGCTCCTAATAATATTAAATAATTGTTATAGTAGCAAAAAATGTTGGTGGACCTAATTGCCTTATCATTACAAAAATTATTTTTATTGAATTTTTAAAATAGTCGGGTGATGCTCAAATGCTTTTAAATCTCTATAAACTATTAGAAATTTTAAGATTTTTTATATTCTAGTGTTTCTCTCAATTTCTACTCATTTCTTAATTTAGGAAGAAGATAATAAACTAGTAATAAGGGTGTGGTAGAAAAACTTGGTTATTATGCACACGTAATCTAGATGAGTGTGGAGAGATCTTTCTTGTCTTAGAAGGATAACCTATAGATAAGAAAGCACTAATAAAGGGGTTGTTATAAATATAGTAAGGTAGAGTGCATAGCGTGAGTTAGATCTAAGAAGCATGAGCTTGCTAGGAGGTTATCAGTCCACTCTTTGATAACAATTAAGTTGAAAGAGATAAAAATGAAATGTTTGCATCAAATAATAGAAAGTAACTAAAATTAAATACAAGAATAAATAGATGTTTGTTAGATAAAATGACTAAATATAGTAAAAGTGGGTCAATACTGGTGCTAACATAGGTTGGGTCATGTTCAAAAAATTAGATAGGGGTCTATGAATAGGTAGGGACATAGAAAGTTGGATTTGGTTGGGGGTAAGGGGTTAGAAATAACTTGATATTATTTGTTTACCACAGTGACCATCGGTGAGCAGGGTGACCATCGATGGTTAAGCTGACCATTGATGGTTGGGTAACTATCAACAGTTGGAGGTGATCATCAATGGTTATGTTGACCATCAGTGGTTTCCTCTATATTTTGAAGGTACTCAAAAAAGAATTATAGAATGGTTTAATGATTAGGTAAGGGTTTGTTAAGGGTTTGGTTAGGGGAAAGGAAGTCACAAGATAGCTATAGGAGGTTTGATTCAAGGCTAAAAGTCAGAAGCCAAATAAATAAAGCTAAACTATAAATTATATCTATTGCTTGCTAAATGGCTGATGGTTGATGGTTGGAGCAATTTTAGTAGAGTAATAGTAATTTTCCTCAAGATCAATTTTGATAGAGGTTCAAGTCTCCATTATAGTTGTTAAATTACTAAAAAGAAGACTGGTTGGATAGAGTCTTGAATACCTATGTGCTAGAATGCTTGTGATGATGGATCAATCCTTTCTCACCTCCTATTCCCCTCCTTTTATAGGCAAAGAGAGATGGAGGATAGAAGGTTCCCTAGGAAGTTGGCTTGTTGATTTTGATGCTCTATAGTTTATTTAGCAATGGGCAAGGTGGAAATATTAAATTGTACCATGCTAGCTTATACATAGTTGGTGTTTGTGTAAGAATAAGGAAGACCTGACCATAGATGGTTAGCTTAATCATTTGTGATCATGATGACCATCGACGGTCAAGTGTCTAAAGGTAAAGGGGTCAAGGTGAGTTAAAAGGGGTTGGATAATGGTTAAGTTAGTGAGTTAGTGATTTTAGTTAGCTAAGTATCTAACTTTACTTAGGGTCTGATGGGTTGGTTGGTGGCTTGATAAAGGTTAGGTGGTCCCTAAGGGGTCCCAAAACATTTCGACATCTAGAGCTATCATGTGTGGGTTTTTAGTGTCTACATTTTCCCCCTTTTGTTTAATGTGGCTTGTATCTATAAGTTTCAAAACAAAAAAGGATTATTGGTTGAAGGTTTGGTTGCCTTGAGTATGGGATGAGGTGTTCCCCCTTAAAGTAGGAGTCAATGAGGTGAAACCAAAATCGATTCATGGTTTGACAAGTGGTTTATGGTGAGTCACAAGGTTGGTGATAAGTTTGGTTTGGTATTTGAAGCATAAATATGTGCACAAAATGTGACTAAGTGTGATATCCAAGATCATGCAAATATTAAGGTTGCCATAGTTGGTAAAAATAAGGTTGGTTCTAGAATGACCGGTGATGGGGTAACTGGGCCATACTGTTAGGCATAGTTAATCAAGTTATTCCTATCAAGTCTCCTAAATAGGGTTTGTTTTTTCAAAGGTATCCAAGGTAGGACGTGTTATCAAGACAAACCCAAATGATCTAGTTATGAACTAAGTGGTGTCAATCCAAATGTTCAACATGGTAAGGTTGGTTGGTGTGATAAAAAAAGGACCAAGGCAAAGTTGTCATAAAATATGTAATTATTCAAGCCAAAAATGGCCAACATTGAGGTGGATGTGGTTGGGTGGTTGGTCGGTCAAAGAGGGTATTCTCCGAAGGTTAGTTTTGGTTTGGTAGAGAATGTAAACTCTAAAAAATGTGGCACTAAGGTGTTAGTGCCTGAATTGTTTTTTAAATGTGGGTTTCATAATCGTTGACAGTAAGGGGTCCTAAACTCAACTATATATATATATATAGATGTGATGTATGTTTTGATGTTTTTATATTTATGCTTATGATTTATGAGATGTGGACTCAATAGCTTAGGCATGTGATGATTATGGATGATGTTTTATTTTTTTCATGGATATGATGTTTGTGATTATGGATAATTTGATTATGGTTGTAGATTTGGTTCATGATTGGATGTTCATAGTGTGATTTATGAGTAGGGGTAGGATGATACTTATGGGTATAGATATATGATGTGGTTTATTTTGTTGATTATGGATGTGATGATGTGCTAATGTATAGTGATTTTGTTTATGGTTATGATGTTAATGAAAGCACATAAAGCAATTTCGATAACAAATGAGATGTGGGAAAAGAGATAAGAATTAGGAGACATATGTCTACATGAACCAATTATGAGAGGATAAGGAAAAAACATGATTCTTTTTCATTGGTAAGGATAAAACAAAACCATAGTTATATTGTCTTAAGTAACATAAGCCTTTTGAATGATTCACATTAGCATGATTTTGTTGATAAAAAGGTGTGTTGATCACATTGTGTCAAGTAAGCTAATAATCCCTTGATTTGTAAATGGTATAAAAAGAAGATGGGTGGTAGGTGAAGGGTAAATGGGTGATAGGTAGGGTAACCTTATGTGGGTTAGTTTTCCCCTTCTATAGGTGACCTAAGAACTATTTTATACAAGTCCATGTCTTCATAGAAGGTGTAGACTAATTGATGGGGAAGTCTACTAATGCTAGATATGAAAGTTGATTGTAGCTTTCTTAGGATAGCTTGTTCTGATTTTGATATAGGGTCTTTTGTTATTGTTGTTATTTTGATAAGTTTGTGAAGTTGATTGATGTAGGATACTTCAAATGATTACTTTTGACAAATTTTACTTAGCCATCCTTCAAAGGAGTGGTATAAGTTTGGGTTTATTTATTTTGGTAGTTGTCCTTCAAAGGAGCAATCTATATTTTTAATCAATTTTAGATTTGGGTAGCTGTCTTTCAAGGGAGTAGTCTATAATGCTAGAGACATGTGACCCAAGTGATATTTTGGTATCCAAAATTATTTTTATGTTAGGTTTAGACATGGACAAATTTATATAGGCGTAGAGGTTTACCTTTATGAGGGCAAAAATTTTAACACAAAAGGTTAATAATAGGTGAAAGGGGTGGTTTTGAGAGACAATGACCTTGGGATTCCATGTGATTAGAGATGAAAAGTATCCATTAGAACCATGCCATGGGTAGAGCCATGGTACCCATATTTAGGATTAGGATATAACTATGATGGTTAGTCACGTGGTTCTATGTTGTAATTAGTTATTCTCAAAGGGATAGGGATAGGTAAGTAAAGGTGAAAATCTCATAAATCAAGGGATAAGCTTAAGGTAGACAAAAAGATGAATTTGAACCCTTTTTAATAGAAGAAAGGACATAGATTTTAAGCATTGAGAAGCTCAGGTTCTTATATGCCTTTTAGAGAGGACAAACAGTAAGCTCTTAATCCATACTTGTGGGTTATGATGTAGGGTCCAACCCAATTAAAAGCAAAATTGCCTCTTTTGATTTTCTCCATATTGGTTACATGTTGGTTTTCCTTTAGGATGAGGTCTCTAATATTGAATTCTTATTCTTTTAGGTACTTGTTATAGGCATGTTTGATTCACTCTTGGTAGACACAAAGATGGTTAAGCTTGACTAGGTGATGCTTGTCAAGTAGATAAATTTATGCTAGACATTCTTTACAATAGTCTCTCTAAAAAATTATGTCTTGATAAGATATGTGAAGAAAGGGAATTTGGACTTCGAGAGGCATGATTGCCTCTACTCTAAATACTAGAGATAAATTGGTAGCACCCACAGAGGTTCAAATGCTAGTGTGATAGGCCCATAAAGTGAAAGGTATGTTCAAGTGTTAATCTTGACCTAAATCACTGACCACATTGGTTAAAATCTTATTGAGGATTTTGTTAGAGGCTTCCACCTATCCATTAGCTTATGGATGGTAAAGCAAGTAAAAGTTTAACTTAATGCCAAATGCATTGTAAAGACCTTAGACTTGCTTATTATTTAAATATTTACCATTATCAATGATGATTCTATGGGGAACACCAAAATAATAGATGATATGATGATTGATGAATTTGACTATCTTGTCAACTTTGGTCGAGATGAGAGGAATAACCTTCACCCATTTGGTGAAATACTCGGTGGTGGTGATGATAGATTGGTGTCATTGTGAAGAATGAGGATTGATTTCTCCAATGAGATTGAATCCCCATTGTGAGAAGGGAAAAAAGTATTTGGATACTTGAAAGCCATGGGATGGTACATGATGTAAACTAGTATGTTGTTGACATTTAACACACTTCTTTACATAATCACAATAGTCTTGGTTGAGGGTGGGCTAATAGTATCCAAGGTGAAGGATACATTTAGCAATAGCTAGACCACTATAGTGTCCCCCACATATTTCATCATGTGTTTCCTTGATAGCTTAAGAAGCTTCATGGCTACAAAGGCAATGGATAAGGAGGCCATCTAAACCATGTTTGTAAAGTATTCCCCCCAGTATAGTATAATGAAAAGTGCTTTAAATAAAATATCTTCGATCATTCCTAGAGAGGTTGGGTGGAGTGACATCGAGGTTGAGGTAGTTAAGTGTCTACTTGTACAAAGTATCTAAGGGAGATTCTTACACACTAAAAATTGTAATAAGGTCAAAATGGATGTAATATGGGGTGATAAAGTGATGGATGGTGACAAAGAGTTTAGAATCAACAGGTGCAGATAGGATTTGGGAAGAGAGGGAAGCCATTATATCCATGAACTTGTTAGTGGATCATGGAATAGAATGGATAAGGTAATGATCAAATGATTCTAAGAGTACATCTACTAGTTTTTTTTACTTTTAAAATACATCATTCTTACATTGATAGGATCTATTGACCTGGTTGACCACAAGTTAAGAATCACTAGAAACACTGATCATCTTAACTCCCAAGGCTAAAGATATTTGGATACCTATTATGAGGGATTCATACTCATCCAAATTATTGGTGCACTAAAAATCAAGTTTGAAATAAAATGGAAGAGTTTCACCATTAATGGGAATGAGAATAACTCTAGCACCCCTGCCAGATTGGAATTTTGAGACATTAAAGAACATGGTCATTTGTTAGGTGGGGTCCTGTTGAGAAAGAGTCACGATGGACTCATCTATAAATGTAAGAGGAAGTGATTGGTTGTTTGGAAAAGGATCTTTATGCAATTTATTTACAATTATTTTTCATTTAATTGAATTTTCCTGGAGGAACTCAACATCAAACTCAACTAAGATCATGAGCCACTTAGCCATATGCTAGTTTTGGTATGGTTTAGAGTGCATGTACTTGAGTGGGTTAGTGTTAGTGATGATGAAATTTTTATTATTGAAGAGGTAATGATGAAGTTTGGAAGCCACAAAGACTAAGGTGAGGTAAAGTTTCTTATAATGGGTATACCTAGTCTCATACTCTATAAGCATTCGACTTATGTAGTAGATAGATTGCCATTTATTTTGTTCATCACAGTGAATGAGCATTACTCCTAAGGAATGGTCAATGGTGGAGATATAAAGTTATAAGGGTTGGTCCTCATTAAGAGGGGTAAGAATTGGTGGATAAAGGAGGTACTCCTTGAGTGAATCAAAGGCATGTTGGTAGTCCTTAGTCAATTTAAAATATGTATCTTTCTTGAGAATATGGTGGAAGGGTTGACATCTATTTGATAACTAAGAGATGAAGTAACAGATGGATTGGAGCTTCCCTTGTAGGTTTCATAGTTGCTTAATGTTGGTTAGAGGTGGCATCTCCAAAAATGCTCTGACTTTGGTAGGGTCCACTTCAATTCCTCTAAGAGAGATAATAAAGCCAATAAGTTTTCCAGATAGGACCCCAAAAATACGTTTCTTGGGGTTGAGTCTAACATGGAAATGGATTAGACACTCAAAGATAATTTTGAGAATGTTTAGATGATCCTTGAAATACTTATATCTCCCAAGGAGATCATCTATATAGTCCTCTATGATTTTATGGATGAGATCATGGAAGATGTAGGTCATTGCACATTGGTAGGTTGATCCAACATTTTTTAGACCAAATGGCATGACCCTGTAGCAAAAAGTTTCCTAAGGGGTGATGAAAGAAGTCTTATGCTAATCTTTTGAGGAAATAAATATTTTATTATATCTTGAGAAACCATCCATGAGAGATAATATCTTGTGGTCAGCTGTAAGATCAATACGTTGGTCGATGTTAGGCAAAGGAAAGTCATCCTTTAGACAAGCAAGGTTGAGGTCACAAAATTCAATATAGAGTTGAAGTCCCCCTCTAGGCTTGGTAATGGGAATGATATTAAAAACCCATTGGTGATAATCTATGGGTTGGATGAAGTCAACCGACAAGAGACACTAAAGCTCTTCTTTAACTAGAAGGGTGATACGAGGGTGCATCATACGAAGCTTTTGTCTGATAGGGTTAGCATCAAAATGGGTTATAATGTTTTGGAGGGATATGAAAGGGTTGATTATAGGAATATCCTAATAAGACCAAGAAAATTCTATGCTTCGATCACAAAGGAAAGAAGGGTAATCTTATTGCTTTGCAGAATCTAAGGATTGACCAATATTTACAATGTGAGGTTTATCTTGAGTACCAAACTTGACATGGATAGTGGATTCATTCAACATGGTTTGGTTTTAAAGAGGAAAGGATTTGTAGATATAATAATCCCCTACACTAATATAGGTGATAATGGAATCATCGTCCTAATGATGGATGGTCTTGATGGTAGGAGAATCATTTTCTACCATTTCAGGATGAATGAGAGGAAGGATTTTAGTTTGGCCAACATTTTGATAGGTTAGGGGACCCAAACTAATAGTATTGAATAAAAAAATTTAGGAGTGGCATTGAAATCCTCAGACTTCAAATAAGGTTGGGTTGGTAAGGATTGGATGTTTTCCTCAAGGGTGGCGGTGGGTTTTGGTGAATTGGTGGGTTCTTTTGGTGGTATGAACCCAAGTCCAAATAACTCACAAAGTTTTTAGATTTTTATGGAAGGTAACTCATGAGGTCCATGTTCATAAAGGATGAGGCCAAATCCCTTTTAGGCACACCTATGAAGGTACAATTTAGCAAATGTCAATTTATCAAGATAGGAGAAGTCAAAGGTAAATGTTCAGATAGAAGAGGTGGTGGTGGAAGCAAGGAGGGGATGATCAAGCCCCCCATAGATGAAGTTGGTTTTATGGTTAGGAGGTCAAAAAGGGATTATTTTTTTTATACTAAGATTATAGGTAGGGTCATGGTCGAGGTTCCCATACTCTTGAGTAGGGAAAGCATCCAATGCTAAAATATGATACTCCCCCAATGAGAGATGTTGGAACGTGGGTTCTAAGGAATCTTCTACAGGGATCTGAGAAGAAGGGATGGAGGAGCTAGTTTAAGCTTCATTTATGATAGGGGTAGAGTTATTATTGATTGGTGGTGAGGTGGATGAGGGAGGAAGAAGAATGACATTAGTTCGATATGTCATATTTCTATGAAAGGACTAGGGTTAGATTTATGGTAACAACTTGACCCTCATGTTTGAACTTGACACATCAATGCAAGGTGAAAGGGACCTAAATCATGGTGCAAATCCAAGGGCATCTAAGTAAGATTTTATATTTTGACTCACCTTATACAATGTAAAAGAGTTCTGGAATTATGTGGGGTCCCAAGTAGATGTGGAGGATGATTATCTCCAAGGTAGTGGCCATAGTATCATTAAAGTAGCAAAGTACCACTACAATTTCCAATATGATATTATTAGGTAGTTGGAGTTGGTCATAAGCATGAGAGGAGATAATGTTAATACTATCCTCTCCATTAATCATCACCCATTTGATATGGGTTTGATTTACATGTGCAGTGATTAAGACGGGAGGATCAGGATCTTCATAATAGATAGAAGGTATCTCTAATTCTTGGAATATGAAAAAGGTAGAAAGTTAAAGGGCTCCAACAAAGGATGAAATAGGTTGAGGGTCTTCTAATTGAACCTCTATTGATTGTAGGGCCTCTATCAATTTTTGGTAGTGATGGGTCAAGGTGTTGATTATTTCATAAAGGTTCATTCTCACCAGTGTTTGGTGAAGTTGCTTCAAAACCACTCGTTGAATAGATTCAAAAGGGTTGGAAAGAGATGAACCCAAAATGGATATTTTGGGTTTTGGTGAAGGTGAAGGTGAAGGTGAAGGTGAAGGTGAAGGTGAAGGTGAAGGTGAGGGTGCTTGGGTTTAGGTGAAAGGTTGAGGGGTGGAAGGGTATGTCCATGGTATGGACACTTTGGCTTTTCCCTTATCTTTTTGTTGGGCCTAAGATTAGGTAACCATGTGGATAGTGTGGATGAGGACAAGTTTTGGGCTAGATGGTTGCTTTGGTTATTCCTCACTTTATAATGAGAGTGAGGGATTAGGTAAATGTTGGATGGGTTTGTCTAGTGGTTAGGTTGGTAATGGGCTCAAAATAGGTTCATTTGATAATAGATATCATCTTCATCCCATAAGTTATGGATAAGTGCATGGAGAGCTTTGTAGTTCTTTATGTCATGTCTAGGTGTCTTATGGTATAAGCATATTAGACTGTCATTGAACCAAGATGGTTTGGGACATGAAGGGTTGAAGGGTATGATAGGTGGTAGGAATAAGGAGGAAGTTTGTAAAAACCTTTGTATAATGGTTGAATAAGATTCAAGCAAAGGTGTTGGAGGTGATAGATTTTTGGTTTTAGGAGTGGGAGCCTTCTTAGAAGCAGGCTTCACTATAGAATTGTAGGTGGTAGAATGGTTTTGGTGGGTGGTTTTGGTTGGGATTGTTTAATTTTGGTTGGTTTGGAGGTGGAATACTTTGATGATGAAGGTTTGGAGATAGGTGGGAAGGTAGAGGTATATAGGTTAGTTAAGAATGATGGAGATGATAATGATTTGGAGGGTGTAGGTAAAGGTAGAATGAAAGGAGGAGGTTTGGTTTGGGTAGTTTTGGCAGGGTTCACCCTCTTAGTATAATAATTCACTCCTAGGATGGTGAAAATATGGGGTCCTAAGATAGAAGGTAAGTGGGAAGGGGGTGGTATGGCTCTGGTTTGAGGTGAGAGTTTAGGTGGCTTCACCTTTGTAGTTAGTTTGGTTGGGGATTTCTTTGGTGGACTAGATGGGATTAAGTCCAACTTCAAAGATGGGTGATCAAGGCTAGGTGTAAGAAGTATTCCTAGATTCTTGATAGGTTTGGTTAGAGAGGCGTAAGGTGATTTGACAATTTTAGATAGAGATGGGTTGGATGGTTCCCATACAATTTTGGAGAGAGAAGTGTTTGATGAAGGTATTGAGGTGATGATAGTTTTAATGGTAGATGCAAGTGAGGTTGAATATTCAGGTTTGTTTTGATATGGGATCCTAAGATGATGCCAAAATATGGCTCTATCTAGATTGGGTTGGGAAGATATTTCAAGATTTTGGACCAATTTAGAAAAAGATTGTAGATGGGTTTGATTCCTTGGTCATTGGTTTCAAATATTAAGCCCATAGGTTGAGGTGAGGGAATGGTTTCTTCACCTTTTTCCTTGATTGAAGTTTCCATGATTTGAGAGGATGTTTCCTCCATGGAAGGAGTATACAAGGTAATCTCTTCTTTTGGGATGGGTCCAAAAGAGAGGGCGGGTGGTTCTATGATAGGGGAGGAAGGTATGATGGCCCCAAGTGAAGGAACATAGACAGTTGTTTCCTTTGTTTGGGTGTTTAAATTAATGGTGGGAAATCCCACCACTTTAATAAGTGAAGTGGGGAAAGAGGTAGTTGAATAAATGGTTTCCTCCTTTGGTATTTCTATCAAAGGAGATGTGGATAAGTCTAAGGTCTCATCAAGTAAAGAAAGAGGAGTGGTTACTTCCTCTATTTAGGTGTTAAAAGGAATAGAGGGTGAGTTCACCACTTCAATGAGTGGAATGGAGGAAGAGGTAGTTGAGGTAATGGTTTCCTCAATGATAAGTCCATTGATAATGACATTGACCATATGGACCTCATGAGTGTGAAATGTTTCCAGTTTATTATCATCATAATTGGTATAAGGGGTATGATTGGGGAAAGGTTTATGAAAGATGTCAAGTGACTAATTTGGGGGTATATTGGGATTATTAAATACAAGTTATCCCTTATAAATCATGTTTTGTACAATATTTTTGAAGTTGTTACACATACTAACATCATGTCCAATGACATAGTGGAATGCACATAGGTCATTCTCATTGTACCAACTAGGTGTAGGGTGAGAAACATCAAATTGTTGGGGAGATTTTATGGGAGAAAGTTGTATGATGTTGGCTTTGATCATTTTGTCCAAAACTAAAGCATAATACTCCCTTATTGGAGTGTATTGTTTTGGGGCATCTCAGTTTTAATTTTGATTTTGTTCATTGTAAGAGTTAAAGGAGCTAGTTTGGTTGACAGTTGTGGTGGAGTGGTTTTAAGGACAAGTGATTTTGAGGATGCCTTTGGTTTGATTTTGGGATGGTTATATTTATTGGTGGTTTTAGATGAGTAAATATCATTGGATTTAAATCTATAATTTGTGTTCCTCAGTTTCAATTTTCCCTTATCAATGGCTCTGATTTCTAGTTTGCATGCCATAGTGAAAGCCTCATCAAAGGTTTTGAAAGTTTAAAATTGAATATTAGGAATGATGTGTTTAAAACAACCTGAAGATAAAAGTTAAATTAACTTGGGTTGGGGTAAAGATAAATAAATTTGGTTGATAAGACCTCTCCATCTAGCTACAAAATTGGCAATTGATTCATCATCAAATTACCTGATGGAGTAGAGGTTGATAATAGAGACATTCTTAGATATATTAACTAAGAAATGATTTAAAATAATTTGGGCTAGTTATAAAAATTAGAAGAGGGAGTACTTGGTGAGATCACTATACCAATCTAGTGCTAGTCTAGATAAAGACATGGGAAAAGTGTGAAGGAGGAGAGCATCATCATAAACAATTAAGTAGAAAGAATGGAAAAATGCTCTTAAGTGTTATTGGGGGTCCTCTTTTCTTTAGAACTTTGAAAACTTGGGTAGTTCCCATTGAGGAGGATAAGATAGGATAGGGATGGATGGGTGAATAGGTTCGTTATAGATTTGATCATAAAATAAGAGGTTATGAGCCCCAGAAATAGATGATTCTAGGTTGGTCATTTTGTCCATTAACATTTTGACCAAATATATTTGGGGTTGGGAAGCTCCATAATTGTGTGGTAAGTTTTGTTGAGATTGGGTGGTAGAAATATATCAATAAGTGGTATAAGGTTGAGAAGATGCCACATATTGGTATGTGGTCATTAAAGGTTGGGATGATGCCACATAAGGCTTAATGGGAACAAAAGGTTGGGTAGAAGGTGTTGTGTATCATTTTGGATTGGGAACATATTGGTAGGATGTCATGGGTATTTGTTAAGGGATTGATATGGGTTGATTTGGAGGTATGGATATATTAATTGATTGGGGTTGAGTGGTAACTCTTGTGCTAATAGGTCGAAGGGTAGGAGGTATGGAAAACACAAAATTTTGAAGTGGGGTGGAAATTGGTGGGTTGGTAGTGATAATGGAAATGTTGTAAATTGGGGTAGAATATTACACCATGGTGGATGAGGTATGGGTTATAATAGGTGATGTTGCCCTTATGTTAGAGGTGTTGGTTGGTGTAGGGGGTGTTTGGCTATTGGTTAGGATGTTGGATTGAGTTTAGGTGGTGATAGTGGATGGGATATTAGTGGAATAAGATGCTTGGGTGATCATAGGCTGGGTAAAGGTGGCACCAACCATGATATGGGGATGCATACCATAAGGTATATTCGTAGGAGGAATTGAATCAGTAGGGGTACGGTGAGATAAGTTGTTTAGGTAATGTTGAAGGGTTATGGGGTTGTTATCAAAGAAGGTACTAAAATCTACATCACCCTCTACAACTATCTGAGGTATGGTAGGGGGGGAGAGAGATGAGGAGAAATCACAACATCATAAGTATACTCCATGGTTCTTGGTTGGTTTGATTCCTCAACTATTGTCTAGTAAAGACCATGTGAGAAATAGAAAAGAAATGATGAAAAGTTCACAACTTAAACACAAATCAAGCAATAGGAAAAAGATCTTAAGGCAATAAAAAACATACACTAAAGAACATTTAAAACTTAGGATACTTTTTAGATCACTTTTAGTTTATGCCTTACAAAGTGTTAAGAGGAAATTTGGTTTATAGATCAGGTACTAGAAAGGAAATCTAAGTTTGGTTTCAGGTGGTAAAGGCTCTCAAAAAACCATATTGAAAGTCAATGCATGGCTTGATATTAAGGCCTACCCCCTCAGTTCACATACCATAGTGATAAGGGTGTCGAGTGCTTAGCCAAGATATATTGAATTTCAGAGTTTAGAATCAACTAGAGAGTTGAGTTTTGGTTTCTTTTTTTGGTAATGATCTCCAAGTAAGATAGCTAAAGGGTAAGGTGTACCGCTAGGTGATGAAATCCTAGTTGGCCCTTATGTTAATTATTTTGATGTCTTGATTGATTATGTGGTTTAGTAAAGTATGTTACTGATAATAAGAGTGAAACTATGATTAATTACTTTGCTTTTAAGTTAACTAGATGAACTATATGAGCATAGAATAAAGGAAGAAAGCAAGCAATCAATGTATGCAAGGTTTATTTTAAACTCAAAAGAAATTTTAGATTTCATTATATGAGCATAGAATAAAGGAAGAAAAGGGCACCTAGATGATTCTAGGGTCCCATCGAGCATGCCAAAATGTTTCTCTTAATTTCTAATCATTTATTAATTTAGGAAGAAGATAAGAAACTAGTAATAAGGGTGTGGTAGAAGAACTGGTTGTTATGTGCACATGATCCAAACACATGTGGAGATCTCTTTTTTATCTTGTAAGGATGACTTGTAGATAAAAAATAACTAACAAAAGAGTTTTTAGAAAGATATTAGGGTGGACTGCTTACATTGAGCTAGATTCAAGAAGCGTGAGCTTGCTAAGAGGCTATCAATCCACTCTTTGATAACAGTTAAGTTGAAAGAGATAAAAAGAAATTACTGCATCAAATAATAGAAAGTAACTAAAATTAAATACAAGAAATAGATGCTTGTTAAATAAAATGACTAAATATAGCAAAAGTGGGTCACTACTAGTGCTAACATAGGTTAGGTCAGGTTCAAAAAATCAGATAGGGGTTTGTGAATAGGTGGGGACATAAAAAGTTGGATTTGGTTGGGGGTAAGGGGTTTATACAAAATTTATTATTATTTCTTTACCATAGTGACCATCAATAGTCAGGGTGACCATCAATAGTTAAGTTGACCATTGACGGTTGGGTAACCATTGATAGTTAGAGGTGACCATCGATGGTTATACTGACCGTTGGTAGTTGCCTATGGATTTTGAAGGTACTGAAAAAAGAGTTGAAAATGGTTTAATAATCAAATTAGGGTTTTTTAAGGGTTTATTTAGGGGAAGGGAAGTTGGAAGATAGGTGTAGGAGGTATGATTTAGGCGTGAAAGTCAAAAACTAAACAAACAAAGCTGAAATACAAATTGTACTTATTTCTTACTAAATGGCTGATGGCTGATGACTGGAGAAATTTTGGCAAAGTAATAATAATTTACCTCAAGATCAATTTTGACAGAGGTTCAAGTATCTATTATATATATTAAATTATTGGAAGGAAGACTGACCGGCTAGAATCTTGAATACATGTGTGTTAGAATTCTTGTGATGATGGATCGATCCTTTCTCACCTCTTCATCCCCTCCTTTTATAAGTAAAGAGAGATGGAGGATAGAAGGTTACCTAGGAGGTTGGCTTGCTAATTTTGATGCTTTATAGTTCATTTAGTAATGGTCAAGGCAAACATATTAAATTATGCCATGCTAGCTTGTACACATCTAGTATTTATGTAAGAATGAGGAAGACCTGACCATCGATGGTTAGATTAACCATCAGGTAGTCATGCTGACCATCGGTGATTGACTATTTGAAGGTAAAGGGGTCAAGGTGATTTAAAATGGGTTGGGTAATGGTTAAGTTAGTGAGTTTAGTTAGCTAAGTGGATAGCTTGACTCAGGGTCTAATGGGTTGATTAGTAGGTCAAGAAGGGTTACAGGGCCCCAAAGTATTTTGACATCTAGAACCATTGTGTATGGTTTTCTAGTGTGTAAAACTAGATTTCTTTTGAACATTTTTGGCATAGAGATTTTTCTCTTTTAATTCATCTTTGTGTATGCATATACAAGAATAAAATGATACCTAATGTATAATGATTTTAATATCTATGAAAAATATGTTAGTTATGTGAGTTGAAAAGTCATTTTATTTGCATAAAAGATCTCACTTTGCTTATTTTTTGTATGAAATTTTATCTGTCATATCTTAAGGATGACTAAAACCATAAAATAAATTTGGGAAGCTCATCTCCTCTAAGAATTTGTCTTCAAATATACCTAATGGTTTGAATCCTTTTGATGGAATAATTTCAATGATTTCATCTTCTAAATCATGTATCAATCGTGTTTCATCAAAAACATGCACCAAAGATTCAGTAACAAGTTCTGAATCATTTTCATGTGTGTTTTTTTTTCATCATCCTAAATAGGCACAATGTTGACAACAATTTTTTTCTCAAATCTAGTTTTCCAGGATCTATCAATAGTAATGTTTTCTTGCCTATATAATGACACTTGACAAAGTTGTAACAATGATTTCATAGTGTATGTAGGCCTTAAATTCCCTATTAAATATACATTTTTTAATTTTATTTTACATTTTATCTTGATTCAATCATATCTATCTCATTCATTTCTCTAGGAAATGTTTTTTGGATCCGATCAAAGTCGATTGAAATATTTATAATTGTTCTTGTGAGGCCATATTGTGAGCATTTATATCCAAGTTATCATATTTTTAAAAATTAAATTATCAATTTTGGAAGGAAAATTAATGATAGGGGTAGTGGGGGTGGGGGGGCATGAATCATTCTTCAAAAACTTTCTTAACAATCTCACTTAGCAATCATGAAACATTCAAAGAAGCATATAGATCGTGTAAGCATAAACACCTATCCACATAAACATGGAATAAAAGAACACATAGCATATTTTGGAAACCCTCAAAGGTAATAAAACCCATTGATGTCTACAAATGGACTACATTCCTATAATACAAACAAAAAATTTAGTGAAGTACCCACTTCACATGGAACACCAACCCCAACTAGCTAAGCACCAACTCAATTAGGCTTTAGCAAGCACCAAATTGCAAGGAGGAAACAACCCCATAGATGACTCAACCACCTAATTTATTTGATCACCTTTAGGACACCTTGTTTCTCAAGCAACTAATGATGACCACCTCTTCAGTGTTTCACACTATTATCGCTCTCAAACTGCTTTCTAGACTTTTTCACTCAACTAACCCTCTTCTTGAATTGATAAGGTAATATGACCTTAATTTTAATACATATAACCTATATAAAATATTAATAATAGTTTATATGTGTTATTATAATTGTATAAAAGACATATTTATGCTTACCAATCCACTATATCATTTGCTTGCACTCTATTCACACAAATAGGCCTAAAACTACCTTGTATATATACAAGTCTCTTGTTCATATCCTTTTTGGTCAGCCAAACACCCTTACCTTCTTAGGTAAACCATGTAATAAATATTATTACATATCATAAATATGAATCAAACATTATTTGAGTCCCTTTAGGTCTAACATACCTCAATTATGTCTTATTTCATTTTTAGGTCTCATGGAGACCTAATCCCATTAGGTCTACTTTAGGACATGTTTTACTTTGTCTTCCTTGGAACACATTAAAACACCTCAAATGGAAAAAAAATTATCATATTACACTCAAATAAACCCCTGATAATCTCATCTATGCTCCATAACACCTTTTAGCTTAAACGACCACTTGAAGCACGCCATTAGTATTGTTCATAATTATGCATGTACACACCCAAAAAGTCTATCTTGAACTAATAAAGATAAAGTACCAATTATCTAAAAACATATGTAAAAAAATCACATATTAATAAACCTCATGACCTTAGGTTCATCACAAACTTCATTAAATACTTCAACTTAGGGTATATAGGCTCAAACTCTTCTCTGTAAAATGCTCACTTTGAACTACCAACTAACCTCAAAACATAATCATGGAAATTTGAAATTATGACACATAAAGGAACATAATAAATGAATTCCAATATATTAAAATGATCCTATATCATCCTTATAACAACCTCCAATAAAAATATCATAAGCTTTAATAGAAATTATGGGCCTTGTAGACCAATTTTTTGACCTTCTCTCTTATAGATCTCACTTAGCCAATCAAGCCATTTTGGCTTCAACATTTACATTAATTTCATTGACTAAAAAACATTATAAAAAGTATGGATATAACATAAAATTTAAAAATACAAACACAATGTACATTATATGCTTCAACTCAGGGCATAGAGTCTCAAACTCATCACTACAACTTGTTTCCCCAGAACTGTCAGTTTTCCTTAAAGCACAGTCATGGTGATAATGACATTCAATAAATGGTATGACCATTTAAATATAATATTTATTCATGTGTATGATATTATTAGATAATTATACCATTATTAGATATAAATATAATATGGTCAAATGGTAATATTAGTCTTGCAAACTAATCTCAAGACCTCACTATACACAGACATCAATGAACTAGACAAGTCAACTTGTGAGAAAATTTTTGTTATATAAAATAATCTCCAAAAATTATATAAAACATGAAAATGTCTTAAAATTATTAAAAAAAAATCATGCACTTGGATTCATCCCTATTCCATGATAACACATTACTAATCAACTTCTCACTACTACTTGGGTTTCTCACTTTCACCATTAGGTTTGTTAGCTACTGGTCAACTTGGATGACCAGTTTATCACACTTGAGTATTTGAAACTATTAAAAAACCACTATGCACATAAAATAAAAGTCTAAATATTCTCCATTCAATGATTTTAATACTTTGACTTGGTCAACTCTGATTGCTACAGTAAATCTCTAAGAAACTAGTACTTTCCTATAGGGTCTAGTCACACACATGACAAACCAATCATGCCTAGAGATGCCTGAGAGAATTTAATACATGGTATAATAGTTTTTATAGTAATTTAAGACAATTTTGGGTTGTTTTAAACAATATCTTTCACATCAAGTTATATTTAGGGTTTTAGAGAGAGTTAACACTATTTATGGTGTTAACGATTGTTCATAAAGGACTACCCCTCATTTCCAAAATTAATGCCTATAAATTTGATATAAGAACCTTCCCCATCTAACATGAATAGATTAGTTTCCCATATAGAGATTAAATGTGCCAATGAATACTTGAAAGTCCTTATTGAATTGAGAACCCTTCATTTTGTACACATGAGAGACCTTAAAACATGTTTTTAAGCCTAAACCTTCAAACTTTGACCTCAGACTTGGTCAACATAGCTAGGAAAATCTATCACACCACTAAAAACTCTCACATTCTCATTATTATCTTGAAATCTAAATCTCATACCTCATTTGGCTTACTCTCTCTCTTTACTTGCTTAGAACTTGACCTGCAAACCACATTAGACCTTGAAAATGACCTTCATGCCTCTTTCCATGTACTCTCCACCTCACTTACATAATAAAAAAACATATCACATGATCAAAACATGTCAAACATCCTTCATATGCCTTGACAATAGATCATGTAATGCCACATTAGGCCAATCAGGGTCTAGTTGCATAATAAGTCTATAGGTCCTACCCCTATAGGCTCACCCTGAGACTCACATGAGTGATATAATGCCTCATATACAAACTTAATAAACCTTATATATACATTCATTCCTGTGTGCACTCATTTCAACAAGACACCAAGCTCATACCTTCTCATAATGTCTCTTCATGTTATGACTAGTGTCATGACTAGGCTTCTCAAGCACCTTGTAATCAAGGATGAGTATTTAAACATGCTTACCTCAATGATGAAATCAAAAAATAAATCTCATTAGAAAACACTTTTACACAATTATAAAAACCTTAAAAATAGTTAACATAAGAATCATTATGTTGCATTCAAATTCTCTCTCAATATAAAGACATTATGTTGCCTTCTTGTCACATGGCTTCCTTGTCACATCAAGCACATAAGCTCATGTCTCATAGATTATTCACCATGCATCTTCACCAGATGGACCTTGATGTCAATGACATCAACCTTGACATAAAATGACATCATCCTTGACATCAATGAAAAAACTTCTCAACTAACCCCCCCTTTGTCATTGATGGCAAAACATTCTTCAATCTGATCACTCTTATCTTCCCCAATCTAGTGAATCTCCTTTATTGAACTTCTTCCCCATTTGATATTAGTGACAAATTTCTTCCACAAACTACCATCTATAATCTTAACTTCTTGTAATAGAATCTCAACACATAGACTATGAAGAATTACTGGACCATGCTCCCCCTTACTTCATGCATACCCCTTTAAACAAAGGCAGACCTCAAGACCATTCAACTTATCCTTGACATGCTTTATATGACACAAATATTTGATCACACACTAGGTCACCATATTCTTTTCATCAACTACACTTGGAGCTTATGAACAACCTGAATATCTCCCCCTCAATTCAAGCACTCATCATGCTTCTGATAATAGAATAGTGTCTCCATGAAGCCTAATAGATTCACCCCTTTCTATAGGGCACTAATATAACACAATATCAAGAGATTCTTAGCTATCCATGTTCTTACAAGGTTGAATATCCTTCAATTCCTTTTAGGCTTGATTGACACTATAGGCTTGGATTTTTCACAACCATTTGATCATTAATATGAGATGACAAAAAACATTCTTGACTTTATTTTTCATCTAAGGTATTATATATCATATACAATAATCCATTTGATCTTGTAGACTAATCATGACTAACCTTGACTATCTTTGGTTTCCACACATTTATTTTCCTTCTCTCTTGCACTCTAGGGGCTTCAAACCTCTTGTTTTAACTTGATGGCCTTCTACCTCTATTAGGATAAAATCTTGAAATGTGTTCCACATTATAACATCTTTATCAAATAACCTTATACATACATCTTAACTGATGATTCATTTCATAATCCCATGCATATTCATTTTTAGAGTGTCTTCTACCCTCATTTGTTATATGACCAAATTAATTACATGTAAAATAATATCCATTGAATGAACTAGCATATCTTATTGTTTTAGGCTATCTGATTGGTCTTTTCATGTTGATCTTATCCTTAATAAACTTCTCTTTAACTTGATCTACCTCCTTTTGGTATTTTTTTGAAACCAAGTCTTGCCTTATCACTTACATATTTTTGAATACTCAAGATATCCTCTAGAGCCTCAGTGGTATTTTCAAACTTAACAAAGGTTTTCACCTTACTAGATGTTTGATCTAACTCAAATTTAAAGGATTCCACTTTAGTTTCATACCTAGTGCATTATTCTTCTTTAGCCTTTAGGTTTGCATTGACTATCTCTATTTGTGATTCAATCTAATTTATGATCTCATCATAGTCCCTATAAGTGTTACTCGGTCTCTCATCAAACAAGCCAATCTAATCCTCATAGTCCTTAAGTAATGATCTTAGTTTTTGATTATTTTTATTTGAAACTTTAACTCCTCTAGTGTACTCACCAATTCTACTTCAAGGTTTACTTCAGCTTCTTCATTTGATTTGACATCAATTATAAAGCCTTTCCCAGTTGAGAAACCCTCATTATCTGATTCTATGGCCATGAATAAGATTTCATTATTGTCATGATCAAGTTCATTACTACCATCATTACTATTAGATGTACTTATGATACTTATATCAGATGAGTTATTATCTTCTTTGGTGTAGAATCTTCTCTTGTTCTTGAAAGACCCTTTCATACCTTCATACTTCTTGAAATATTTTTTGTTCTTGTCAAGCTTATAGACCTTACTATCATCTCTATGATGTTCACCATGTTCTTCATCATGCTCAGTTTTATCCTTTTTAGGACACTTGGATGCAAAGTAATCAATCTTACCATAGTTGAAATATTTAAACAGAAATTTACCCTTATACTTCCCTATGCCAAACCTCAATTTACTTGTAAACATGGCTGTCAGTTGATCATCATCAACATCTGAACATTTTTAATCCTTGAACTTCTTGGCTTTTGACTTATTCTCATCTTTGAATGTTGTTTCCTTATTTGGAGGTCTTTATTCATTTATTCTCATCTTATAGGTAGTCAAGATGTCATGAAGCCCATCCATTTCAAGTTTGTCAAATATTACATCTATTCTACTATAGACACCTTAGAATCAAGCTTAAGAGTTAATGATATTAATACCTTTTGAAAAACTTTAGACTCTTTCATTACTTCTCCCAATCCTCTAATGACATTGACAAATTTATCAACCTTCAACATATAAGATGCAATGGTTTAATCTTCATTTATCTTCAAACTTTCAAACTATCTCTAGAGGGTCTACAACTTAGCCATATTAACCTTGGTGCATCTTTCATAAATAGTCTTCAGTTTTTCCCATATTACCTTGGTTGACTCACAGTGCATCACCTTTATAAACTCTACCTATGATAGGACATAGAGAATGACATTCATTTCTTTGGAATTGATCTCACTCTTCTACTTTCCTGTTGCACCATTTAGTGGTGTAGGAGGAGGATTGTATCCATTCACAACTGACTAACATATGTCATAGACCATTAACTTAATAAATGTCCTCATATTGATGCTCAAAAAAACATAATTAGTCTCATTAAAAAATGGAGCCTTATTAGTTGAAAAACCACCTTGAGCTTGTTGACTAGCCATCCTCACTTCTAAGATCTCTTTTAGAATATTAGGCTTGCTTTAAAGGGCCTGCTTTGATACCAAATGTTGAAAGCAAAATTATTGAGAGGTGTCAGTGAATCAATCTTCAAAAAAATTCTTAACAATCTCACTTAAGCATGTAAATATTGCAAGCATAAACACCTATCCACATAAGCATGAAACATAAGAACACATCACATATGTGGGAAAAACTCAAAGGAAATAAAACTCACTGATATATAGAAATATACTATAGTAATATAATAAAAACACCAAATTTAGTGAATCACCCACTTCACATGGAGCACCAACCCCAAATAGCTCAGCACCAACTCAACCACCTAATAAATTTGACCACCTTTAGGATACCTTATTGCTCAACTAATTTATGATGGTCGTCTCTTCAACTCTTTGCATTGTTATCCTTCTCGAACTAGCTTCTAGACTTCTTCGCTTAACTAGCCCTCTTATTTACTTGATTAGGTAATATTAACTTGATTTTCACACATATAACCTCTACCAAATCTTCATCATAGTTTTTTATATGTTATTTTTATGGTATACAATACTTAATTCTACTTATAAATCCACTATATCATTCACTTATACTCTGCTCACATAAATAGGCCTAAAACTGCCTTGTATATATACAAGTCTCTTGTTCATTTCTTTCTTGGTCATAAAAACACCTTTAACCTCTTAGTTCATCCATGAAATAGATCTTAAGAAATATTATAAACATTAATCAAACATGCTTTGGGTCCCTTTAGGTCTGACGTACCTCAATTACGCTTTATTTCATCTTTAGGTCTCATGGTGACCTAATTCCATTAGGTCTATTTTAGGACACATTACACTTTGTCTTCTTTGGAACACATTAAAATACCTCACATGGTAGGAACATACAATATGCCACTCAAATATACCCATGATAAGATCATCTATGCTCCATAACACTTTTTAGCTTAAACCACCACTTAAAGCACGTTATTAGTACTATTCACAATTAGGTCTGTGCATACCCAAAAAATCTATCTTAAACTAATGAAGATAAAAAAATAATTATCTAAACAATTATGGAAACAAATAACATATTCAGAAACCTTAAACAAATTTATCAACCTTCAACATATAAGATGCAATGGTTTCATCTTCAAACTTTCAAACTATCTCCAGAGGGTCTACAACTTGGCCATATTTACCTTGGTGTATATTTCATAAATAGTATTTAGTTTGTCCCATATTACCTTGGTTGAATCATAGTTCATCACCTTCATAAACTCTACCTATGATAGGCCATATAGAATGGCATTCATTGCCTTGGAATTGATCTCACTCTCATAATTGCCTACTGCACTAATTAGTGGTATAGAAGGTGGATTGTATCCATCCACAATTGACTATTGTATTCCATGGATCATTGGCTTAATAAATTTACTCATGTTGATGCTCCAAAAAACACAATTATTCCCATTGAAAAATGGAGCCTTATTAGTAAAAAAATCACCTTGAGCTTGTTGACTAGCCATCCTCGCTTCTAAGATCTCTTTTAGACTATTAAGCCTGCTTCAAAGGACCTGCTCTGATATCAAATGTTGGAATAAAAATTATTAATAGATGGGGGTGAATAAATCTTTTAAAAAAAAATTAACAATCTCACTTAAGCAATCACGAAACATTCAAACAAGCATATAAATCTTGCAAGCATAAACACCTACCACATAAGCATGAAACATAAGAACACATCACATATGTGGGAAAAACTCAAGGGAAATAAAACTTGCTGATATATATAAATATACTATATTAGTATAAGACAAACACCAAATGTAGTGAAGCACCCAATTCACATGGAGCACCAACCCGAACTAGCTCAGCACCAACTTAGCTAGGCTTTAACAAGTACCGAAATATAAGGAGGCACCAACCCCTTAGATGAATTAGCACTGACTCATCCACCTAATCAATTTTATCACCTTTAGTATACCTTATTTCTCAACTAATCGATGATGACCATCTCTTCAGCTCTTTACATTGTTGTCCCTCTCAAAGTGCCTTCTAGACTTCTTCGCTCAACTAGCTCTCTTATTTACTTGATTGGGTCATATGAACTTAATTTTAATACACATAACCTCTACCAAATATTCATCATAGTTTTTATATGTTATTTTTATGGTATAAAATAATTATTTCTGCTTGTAAATCCACTATATCATTCACTTGTACTCTGCCCACACAAATAGGCCTAAAACTGCCTTGTAATATACAAGTCTCTTGTTCATATCCTTCTTGGTCAGAAAAACACATTTAACCTCTTATTTAATCCATGAAATATATCTTAAAAAATCTTATAAACATTAATCAAACATGTTTTGGGTCCCTTTAGGTCTGACATACCTCAATTAGGCCTTATTTAATCTTTAGGCCTCATAGAGACCTAGTCCCATTCGGTTTACTTTAGGACACACTACACTTTGTCTTCTTTGGAACACATTAAAACACCTCACATGGTAGGAACATATAATATTCCACTCAAATATACCCATGATAAGCTCATCTATGCTCCATAACACTTTTTATCTTAAACCACCACTTGAAGCACGCAATTAATACTGTTCACAATTAGGCCTATGCATACCCAAAAAATCTATCTTAAACTACTAAAGATAAAACACTAATTAGCTAAACAATTATGGAAACAATTAACATATTCAAAAACCTTCAAAAAAATTATCAACCTTCAACATATAAGATGCAATGGTTTTATCTTCAAACTTTCAAACTATCTCCCGAGGGTCTACAACTTGGCCATATTTATCTTTCATAAATAGTCTTCATTTTGTCTCATGTTAAATTTTTTGACTCAAAGTGCATCACCTTCATAAACTTTGTCTATGATAGGCCATATAGAATGGCATTCATTGCCTTGGAATTGATCTCACTCTCCTACTTGCCTGCTGCACCAGTTAGTGGTGTAGGAGGTGGATTGTATCCATCCAAAACTGAATACCATATGTCATGGGACATTGAATTAATAAATTTCCTCATATTTATTCTCCAAAAAACATAATTAGTCTCATTGAAAATGGATCCTTATTAGTATAAAAACCACCTTGAGCTTGTTGACTAGCCATCATCGCTTTTAAGATCTCTTTTAGACTATTAGGCCTCCTTCAAAGGACTTGCTCTGATATGAAATGTTGGAATAAAAATTATTGAGAGGTGGGTGTGAATCAATCTTCAAAAAAATTCTTAACAATCTCACTTAAGCAATCATGAAACATTCAAACAAGTATATAAATCTTGCAAGCATAAACACCTATCCACATAAGTATGAAACATAAGAACACATCATATATGTGGAAAAACACAAGGAAAATAAAAATCATTGATATATATAAATATACTATAGTAATATAAGACAAACACCAAATTTAGTGAAGCACCCACTTCACATGGAGCACCAACCCCAACTAGCTCAACACCAACTTAGCTAGGCTTTAACAAGTACCAAATTGTAAGGAGGCACCAACCCCCTAGATGAATCAGAACCAACTCATCCACCTAATAAATTTTATCACCTTCAAGATATCTTAATGCTCAACTAATCAATGATGACCATCTCTTTAGCTCTTTACACTGTTATCCCTCTCGAACTGCCTTTTAGACTTCTTCGCTCAACTAGCCCTCTTATTTACTTGATTAATCATATGAACTTGATTTTCATGCACATAACCTCTACCAAATCTATATCATAGTTTTTATATGTTATTTTTATGGTATACAATACGTATTTATGCTTGCAAATCCACTATATCATTCACTTGTACTCTGCTCACACAAATATGCCTAAAACTACTTTGTATATATACAAGTATCTTATTGATATCCTTCTTGGTCAAAATAACACCTTTAACCTCTTATTTCATCCATGAAATAGATCTTATTAAATCTTATAAACATTAATCAATCATGATTTAGGTCTTTTTAGTTCTGACATACCTCAATTAAGCTTTATTTCATCTTTAGGTCTCATGGAGACCTAATCCCATTAGGTCTACTTTAGAACACATTATACTTTGTCTTCTTTAGAACACATTAAAACAACTCACATGGTAGCAAAATATAATATTCCACTCAAATATACCCATGATAAGCTCATATATTCTCCATAACACTTTTTAGCTTAAACCACCACTTGAAGCATGTTATTAGTATTGTTCACAATTAGGCCTGTGCATATCTAGAAAATCTATCTTAAACTAATGAAGATAAAACACTAATTAGCTAAACAATTATGGAAAAAAATAGCATATTCATAAACCTCATGATCTCAAGGTCATAACAAACTTTATTATATACTTCAACTCAGGGTATACAAGGTCAAACTCTTCTCTGTAAAATGTTCACTCTAAATTGCCAACTAACCTCAAAACACAATCATGAAAACTTTAACTTATAACACTTGAAAGAAAACATTCAAGGAATTAAAATGCATGAACATGATCCTAAAACATTATTATAACAACTTACAATAAAAATATCATAATTTATAATGGTAATTATTGGTCTTGTAGACTAATTTGTTGACCTTCTCTCTTACAAACCTCACTCAACTAGTCAAGCCATTTTAGCTTCAACATTTTCACTTCTTTCACTAATTACCAGACCTTATAAAAAGTATGTATATAACATAAAATTACTAAATATGAACACAATGTACATTATATCCTTCAACTCATGGCATAGAGTCTTAAACTCATCACTACAACTTGCTTCCCCAAACTTATCAGCTTATCTTAAAGTAAAATCATGGTGCTAATGATATTTAGTCACCTATATGACCATTTATATAGATTAATGATACATGTAGATGATATTATGAGATAATTATACCATTATTAGATACAAGGATAACATGGTCAAATGGAAATAATAGTCTTGCAGACTAATCTCATGACCTCATTGTACATAAACCCCACTGAGCTAGACAAGTCAACTTGTGAGAAAATTTTTTCTATATACAATGACCTTCAAAAATTATATCCAACATGAACATGTCTTAAAATTCTTTAAAAATTTATCCATTCACTTTTATTTATCCCTAGTCCATGATAACATATTCCTAATCAACTTCTCACTATTGCCTGGGTTTCTCACTATTTTCACCATTAGGCCTGTTAGCGACTATTCAACTTGTATGATCTATTTAGCACACTTGATGGTTTTAACCTATGTATAAACACCATAGACATCAAATACATGTCTAAATATTCTCTATCCAATTATTTAAATACTTTGACTTGGTCAACTTTGATTGCTACAACAAATCTCTGAGAAACTAGCACTTTCCTATAGGGTCTACTCACAAACCTAACAAACCAATCACACCTAGAGATACCTATGAGAATTAAATACATGATCCAATAGTTTCTATATTCATTTGAGACCATTATAGGCTATTTTTAAGAATATCTTTCACATCAGGTCAGTGTTAGGGTTTTAGAGAGGGTTAACACTATTTTTGGTGTTAACGATTATTCATAAAAGACTACCCCTCATTTCCAAAAATAATGTCTAGAAATTTGAGCTAAGACCCTTCCCCATCTACCATGAATATATTACTTTACCATGTATATATTACACATGATAATGAACACTTGAAAGTCCTTATTGAATCGAGAACCCTTCATTTTGTACACACGAGAGACCTTAAAACACTTTTTCAATCCTAAACCTTCAAACTTTGGCCTCAAACTTGGTCAACACACCTGAGACAATCTATCACACCACTGAACATGCTCACATGCTCATTCTTATCTTGAAATCTAAATCTTCTATCTCATTTGGATTACTCTCCCTTTGCTTGCTTAGACTTTAACACACAAACCACATTAGACCTTGAAATTGACCTTCATGCCTCTTTCCATGTACTCTCCACCTCACTTACATGATAACACAACATCTCACATGATCAAAAAATATCAAACATCATTTATATTCCTTGAAAATAGATCATGTGATTCCACATTAGGCCAAGTAGGGTCTAGTTGCATACCATGTATGTAGGTCATACCCCTGTAGGATCACCCTGAGACTCACATGAATGATCCATTGCATCATATACATGATTAATAAACCTTATACATCCATTCATACCTATATTTACTCATTTCACCAAGCCACCAAGCTCATACTTCTCACAATGTCTCTTCATGATATTACTAGTGTCATGACCAAGCTTCTCAAGCACCTTGTACTCAAGGACTAGTAATCAAACATGCTTACCTTAATGATGATATCAAATAAGAAAAATCATTAGATAACACTTTTGCACCACTATAATAACCTTGAAAATAGCCAATATAAGAATCATTAGGTTGCCTTCAAATTCTCTCTCAACAGAAAGACACTAGGTTGACTTCTTTTCACATGGCTTCCTTGTCACATCAAACACATAAGTTCATGTATTATAGACCATTCACAATGCATCTTCACCAGATGCACCTTGACATCAATGAAATCAAGATTAACATCAAATGATATCATCCTTGACATTAATGACAATACTTCTCAACACTCAAATCAACCAATCTTTCTTTTAAAATTGTTAATTTCTTTACAAAAACATTTTTTTTATGTCTTCTAATGTTGAAAGGAACAATAAATGTTGTTAAGTTTCCATTTTCAAGATATCTTTTAGATTATTTGTATATTTTTCATGTAATGCAAGTTTTTATAATGTTATATCTATAAAAGTACAATAAAAGGCTTTGACAATGTCAATGCCAACTAGAACAATATCTTTTTTGAAATGTAACTGTTCACAAACTATGCAAGCATGAATGGGCATGTATTTGATTGATTTAATATAGTTGTTTATTATTTTGTTACTTTAACGATTATATTGTGTGCATGTCAAGTATTGATTTTAATGGTAGTGTATCATTGCTTTCATTGACCACAACAACTTTTGGCATCTGTGTGACTATTATTTTTTTCAATGTTTCTATTATGTGTTTTTGTTGCATAGTTTTTTTGTTTGGTCACATATGTTTTATTTTAAACAACATAGCAAAATATGATGATTCTTTGTAGGTTAGGACATTTTTTTAATAGAAGGTTCCCTTGCATATTATTTTGTAGTTCTATAAGATATTGTTCTTTTTTCAAGATGTTTGAAAGTATTGGCATCTAGAAACCGTTTGAAAACATCCATTGGCATTTCATATGCAATCCAATATTTGTAAATTATTTGTAATGACTCGTAATGAATGTGAAGTGTATCTGTCTTGAAACAGAGAATGTTATATGTTTTTTGTGGGATAGAATAATTGCAAAATATTTTTGAAATTTTTTTAGTTCTTGTTGACCATAATCGAATGTTGCTTTGTAAAATGGTTGAAATCCATGAATAACAAAATTCATTACCTTCAAGTCCTCTTTCTTTAAACAGCATTTCAATTTTTTGTAATATAATTTTTTTAGTCAAAAAACATCCCAGGATTTTGTTTTTTTAGCTCTCGTTCACAAAGCCCTAAATAAGTCATTGCATTGATATTCGTCACAAAAAAATTATTTCAAATATATTGGGTCATAGATCGATGAAGAGCATGACCATTGAACTCATGTTCAGTTAAAATCCCAATAGCATCAAATAAGATTTCACCACATATCAAGCTTAAAGTGTTTATTTTATACATGTCATATACTTCTAGTTCATGAAAAATGACATTTTAATACAAAGAAGGCTTTTTGCAAATATTTGATAACTTTGTATTAGAAACTAAGTTACGGCTGCATATTTTTTTATAAAACAATGGTTTATAATGTCCATAGTTTGATCTATGTTATGAAATAAGATCAAATACAATGGAGTATAGTTTTTTTGGTTGAAATGTAGATACTTTATTTTTCAGAGACCAAATAGAAAGCATGTATGTTCAAACATTTGCATAACCACTGAATACAAAATATGTCACCCCAAAGACTAGCCTCATTTTGACTGTAAGTTTATTTGTATAAACTCTAATTTGATGAAAGTGTGTGCTTTTATCATGTATTTAATGCAAGTCATATAATATATCTAGATGCAATTAATGCACATATGAGTATCTTGCTTCTGCATTGCCATTGTTCAAAGAATTTATAAAATAGTCAATGATCCCAGTTCATAGCATTTTTGATGTGTAATGAAAATGCAATAAGACTTGACATTGACATTTCTAAAAAAGACAATCACCAACAATATAATTGAACGATGCAGTTCTAAAAATATTTTCATGTTTTAAAACATCTTCAATAGTTGCAAACACTTGCATTTTTTGTTGTTGATATATATCCACGTCAATGATTTTTTTAAACAATCTAATGCAATGTAATTTGTTTTTATTTTTTCACACACACACACACATTCATTCACCAACATTTTCTATTTTTCAATGATAATGTAAATATCTTGTTGGATAGATTCTTTTTCTTATGAAAAGTAAGACTAGTAGAAAGTTGATGTTATTTTGAACTTGGAATTTCATTTCTTGATGGCTTAGCTTATTCTTTCTTATAGCCCAAAAAAAAATTAAAAATTAAAAATTATATATATATATATATATATATATATATATAATTTCATTTCTTGATGGCTTAGCTTATTCTTTCTTATAGCCCAAAAAAAATAAAAAATTATATATATATATATATATATATATATATATATATATATATATATTTATTTTTTTTGGGCTATAAGAAAGAATAAGCTAAGCCATCAAGAATGAAATTCTAAGTTCAAAACAACATCAACTTTCTACTAGTCTTACTTTTCATAAGAAAAAGAATCTATCCAACAAGATAGTTACATTATCATTGAAAAATAGAAAATGTTGGTGAATGACTACTATATTTACGTTGTCAACATGATCAAAACAAGTGAATGTTATTGAAAGATACTTATCAGTTTTCTTAGAACTTTCTCAAAATCTCAATTGTCAGCCACCACGAGAAAAGCTACATGTTTCAATAATTAATGATATTAAAATTTTAAAAAAAAATAAGGAAAATATTTCATTGATATCTTGTTTTGTAATAAAACAAAAACCAAACCAAACAATAACACAATAATAAAATCTAGTCAAATCAATTATAACAAACACATATAACTGTCTTCATCCCGTCAACCACAACTCTTTACATTTTTTTCAAAAAAGGAAAACTATTTTTCTCAAACCTCTTTTTTTTTCCAAACAAAAAATAGATCAACTATTCACAAAATATTGTAAAAAGAATATAAATCATATAAAGAGAATTTTTATGTATTATAATTAGCATTGTTTTATCTATTTCAAACATATGAAAATAGAATATAAGTCTAGATATACCATTTGAGACATGGATTAATAAATGAATCATATGTGTGAATCAACCAGAGTCATTGCATGCATGCATGCATATATTAATATATTATTATAAATAGATTGTGCCAATAATATATAGCTTATTATACTCTGAAACATAGATTACATACTATGTTTCACTAGCATAACAATTTAAAAAATTATAAAAAGAACATAAATTATGAGATTTTGAAATATAATTAGTATTATTTTTTCTACTTTAATAATATGGAAAGAAAATATAAGTTTAGGTATATCATTTGACACATGAAATGATAAATGGATCGGATATGCAAATCAACAAGCGTTATTGCACCATTTTTTTAAATATATTATTATAAATTTAAATTATGTCAATAATATATAACTTATTATACTCTAAAACATATATTACATACTATGTTATATCAACATAATAAATTTTAAAAAAATAATATATTTTTTGATATATCATAAGATAATGGGCGTTACCTGAGATTTACAAAAACTTAAACAAAATAAAAGCCAAGGGAGAACCGAAAAGAGCATGATATCGATCCACTCAAAAAGCTAAAACAAGTAACCAAAGAAAAACCCAATAGACACACACACCTAGAATACATAAACTCAAACATCGAAAGGAGCAAGATTTGTAAAAACTTGGCAAAAAATGTCAACATGGCTAGAAAATATGTTTGACTTTGATATTCTTGCACGACATGCCTGTATAGTCATCATCTGCCATAGAGTAAAAAAACTCATAAAACTGCACAGCAGGGCATCATCGATTACATGCATCACTACATTGCTCTAGGAATGGCCCAACTAGGAAGTCCATCGATCCACTAACAAAGACATTATGACCAGGTTCGATCTCTGCCTCAGTAGTAAGCTCTGAACATAAATTGACAAGTGTTGAAGTTGCCTCCACTAGTCTAGCAGATTCCAAATGACCCAATAGGAGGTCTAAGGAAGGGATAGGAGCCAACCAATAATCCAAAGAAAATGTCAAAAGAATAACCATGGATTAAGAAATAGAGTATAGATGAAAAGTCTCCAACATAAGAACATAAAATTCCCTAAGCATTACCATTGTTTATTTTTTTTATAAACAAAAGTGAAAAAAAAAACTAACTAATTTGTGAATAAATAAATATAGGCATAACATATGAAAAAAAACAATATAAACTCATAAATATTTATATATAATTAGAAATCTAGTAATCTTAATCTCATAATCTATATTCAACTAAATGCACATGCATATGGTATTTTTTTTATAATCACCCCATAGGAAAAGGTCAATCAATAAATGCCACACCAAAAACATCTGTTAAGATTAACGCACAACACCTGATAATGGAATACCTAGTGAAAAAATATTGTAGGTTCTTTATTTCAAAGGTCGTTCTATCATATTATTACACTAACTCAAATTTTTCTACATTATAAAAAGATGTTTTTTTTCTGAGTTTGTTTTACACTTGACCTACACCGTTATCAACATTATCATATATATATATATATATATATATATATATATATATATATATATATATATATATATATATAAACAAACCAATTTGTGAATTAATAAATATAAATATAACATACAAAAAAAAAATCTAAACTCAGAAAAATTTATACAAATATAGGATGACGATGACGTTTGGTAGAATCTGATCCGATAAAAAGGACACAAAGTCTATACTAGCGTATTTAGCAGTTGTTATAAAGGTGCAAGTTAGGTTAATAAGGATGGCATAATTTATGTTTTTGGTAAAGTGGGATTTTGTAAAGTGAAAGAGTGTAAATGGTATTCGTATTCTACTCAAAATTTAAAGACATTTACCCTATATCATCTTTTATGAACGAAGTTTCAAGCAATAATACTTTGATATTTTTAGTGGAAGTGATCATGGAAATGAGGTTGTGTGTTTTGTATACGGTAATATGTTGTTTGGGAGGAACTGTTATGTTTCACAATGAGAATGAGAAATGACGAATGTTAGGTAAGGGCAAGACCATACAAAGCATGAAAGCAATTAAAAATTTTAAGGTGTATTAAGCGGTAATGGTGAAAAACAATGATATGGTATTTCAAAGAATGAACTTGAAGAATCTTGGGGAGATACATGTACAAACCTACAAACCTCTGTAACATGTAAATTTTATAATATACAATATATTAATCTATTATATATTTTATATAATAAAATATAAAAATATCATATATTTGTGTATAATATATAATATAATAAGTAATATTAATAATATATCATATTATATGAAATATAATATGTTCACATAATGAAACTTACTATGATTTAAATCATCTTTTAAGGGTAATGTTGAATAGATAATCGTCATAAAAAAAAGTCATGAAAAGTAAATTTGACCATGAATTTTAGGACCTAGAGACATATAAATTGACATTAATGGTTGGGAAAAATATGATTTAAGTTTTTTTTTTGTTTACATATATGGTTTGTGACACATGGATGGAATAGATCTCTCAAATAGTTGATCCCCCCTTTTGATCCTTAATAACTAGAAATTCAAATTACACAACAATTTATATCTATCTATGTATGGAGTTGTATCTAATGGTGGGTGTGTGTTATGAAATCATTAAAAGACCTTATTTTTTCCCTACCATCACTACCTAGGTCACCGTGAAATGAAATGTCTCGTATTGCACAACTCATATACACATCATACAAAGAATCATAAAACTCATTTTACAATGTCACCTCTACAACAATAAAATTATTTTTGCTTAACAAATTGTGCACAAAAAATTGAGTTGTAGTTATCAATCATGGATTTTGAGTGAGTTACGATTGTTGATTTACATTGTTTCAATTTAAAAAATCACGTTCTACAAAAACCAAAAATTACATTATTTCTAGTGTAACTTGCATCTTTTGAGGCAGTTATTAATTTACCCTTTTTAATCTACATTCCCATACTCTACAAGGTATGTTGAATGTAATCCTACAACTATGGACATAATACATCCTGATACTCTTAATTTTCTCTTGATCTTATTTACTTCCAATGCTACTTGGGCTTTCAACAACAACACCATGGAAAGGGTAAGATCAGGAATGTCCACAAACCTCATCAAGAAAGTTCCTACCTAAATGATATAAAGTGGGTGTTTGGATTTACAATCCTTTATTCTTTCTTTTACACTTTAAGCCTATGACAAAACACTTAAGTTTGTTGATTATTTAGATTTTTCAGTGTCAGTTGGGATTACTGAAATTGATACTACTAGGATGAAATTGGGTCAATTGGGTCCAAAAAAAATGAGTACTTACTTTATTCTCATTTGTAAAAGGTAGAATCATAGAAACTGTGGGAGGAGTAATTGATCTAAAGGAAGGAGACCATGTACTACATGTATTTATAGAGGAGTGTTAAGAATGCAGGTGGTGTAAATCATAAGAGAGCAATAGGTGTGATTTACTAAGGATTAGCATGGCTAGAGGGGTTATGATTAGCAAAGCAAGTTGAGGTTTTACTTTGGGGGAAAACCCATCTATCACTTCTTGGGGATGCCTGAGTTTAACCAACACTCACAAACTAGTGGGGTCCACACTCTCCATGATTCATAAAATTTATATTAAAAAGAGTTAAACATTAAAAAAAATGTGATTGATTTTCTAACTAAAGTCAAAGAATTTGTGAGTGTTAACTATGTTGCCAAAATAAATTCCGAAACTCCTATGAACAAACCTCCATTCTAATTTGCGGTGTCTCCACAAGTAGTATTAGTTGAATACCACCATGTAGAGATAATTTACTTACACTCTACATTTCATGATCAATTTTAGATGTTGGCCATGTGTCTTATTGTGAAAGGTTTAAATAACTTTAACAAAATTGGTGGAATCCAAGTCAAGGATTGACTACATGAATTGAATGGCTTGGATTCAACATTTTGTAAGTTCATTTATTTTTTACACCATACTATTTATATGTTAGTGATTGTGATTAAAATAAATTTGTGTTTAGATGAAAAAAAGTCTCGTGTTTCACCATAATATACCTCTAGAATAAATTAGTAAAGACAATAGATTGAACGGCTTGTGCTGGAATAGGGGATGCACAAGTTTGGATGTTGAAGTAAAGTTTAAACAAATTCAGTGTAAAGGATATTAGGTATCGTAGAATTGAAAATAATTTTCCTTTCAAGACATATGGATCTTTATACCACATGAGTTTACACATTTATGAGAGTGGTGTCCAAATGGAATAATTAGTATGAATTTTAGTGCATAGGTGTAGCTAGATATTCCTACTACACACGTTTATGATAGTGATGTGGTTTAAATGGAATAATTTGTAAGACTAGCTTTGTGTATTAAGCATACAAGCTTTAAAGTTGGTTATTTTTTTTCCAAATGTATATTTGAGATTGTATGTTGTGAAATTTTTTCATCTTTTTTATGTGTGGAGGAATTGGTAATGTTTTTTATGAAACAGGTTGATATCTCGATTTGAAATTGGGTATCTCCATTATAACTCCTAATCAGCTATGTGAATGTAAGGGTAACTAGTGTCCTAGGCCCTTGGGGGTTTTGAGACTAGGTGGCAGCTAGAAAAGCACTTAGGTCCCACCATCAGGGCTCACCCTTGTATCATATGTTGTGACATATTAATTTATATGTTTTGACTATTTAGTGCATAATGGCAATTACATTATGCACAACTTATTAAAACTATGCTACAATACAAACTTATGCAAATACATCAAATACATATTCACAATGTATTAAAATAGATATATTGATATTTAAAACTTGACAAAGGAGGCTAATAAAAAAATACCATATTTATGGCTTCTTTATGTACTATCGAAGGATCAAAATAGTGGAAATGAAATCCAAACATTAAGAATAAGAAAACCTAAAAACCATTTTTTGAACATAAAACTTCCAAGAAAGGGTTAGAATCAGTGACTTCACATTTCTAACCTGCTCATAATTGGTATACCTATGATTCTTACCCTTTTTCAATAATTTTGTCCTCTATTAACTTTTAGAATTTGATTTTTTTTAGGGATGCTTCACTAGAGGTAGATGATTGTAAATATTGATTCGCTTCAAAAAATTGATAATTTTTTTTGTGTATTTAGCTTATTCTTTAACTTTGACTTAATTCATCCCAATTTCAAAAGAGTAGAATATATGCACGGTTAGCTAGTATGGGTAACCTATTGAATAGTTGAAACTACATAACCTGCATGCTTGGAATTAGGGCTCAATGCAATTCAAGTGTTTGTGAGTGAATCCCAGCCCAAATGAGAAAAAGAGATTCACCTCCTCTCCCTACATAATCAAATGCAACTATGTGCTTCACTATGACCTTATCTTTGTATAATATGTATTGGCACAAGGTATATTTAAGAGAGAATTAAATCAATGTGTCAATTTCCTAATAAAATGTAAATGCCTCTTGGTAATACTTGATAAATATGCATGAGATAGTTGGTGTGTATGATATTCATATGATAGGAATCAATAATCCAATGGCTAAGGGGTACCTTTGTATGTATACACTTCATAAGGAAAAATGTACATATATATTGACTATAGAATATTGTAAAATGAAATAATCGAGGCACAAAGGACCCACAAGTCAAAGGAATGACATCATGGGCTGACAACAATGTAGGTAAAGACTTTGAAACATTGTTTTGGACATTTCAGGAGCATTTGATGTCGTACAAACACCAAGTCAATAGTCAATTTGTAGGTTTTCATAGATTTTGGATTGAATTGAGATATTATCATTGACCAAAAGTGAACAAAATTTCAAGTTTGAATGAAATCTTAAGTCAAATGATGACACTACATAGCCGAACACAAGGGGAAAGTGTACCAAAAATATTTAAATGTGTGCACATGGACCAAGTGTGATAAAAATGGAAAAGACACAATAGAATGGGTCTTTTACCAAAATTAGGTGTCTACATAATTACCCACTTTTATATGTGTCTGCATGAATGCATATATACATCAAAATAAAACAAAATTAATAACATACTTAATTATTACTTGATAGGGATACAAGGATAAAGGTTTTTAATTTCTAGATGGGTGCATGCACACTCTGTCATCAATAAATTGAATGTACCTAAAATTAAATTGGAATGCCGACAAGTAGTCAATGTCTTACCGAATCAATAATCAATGTAAAATGAAAGAGCTAAATTTAAATATGCAAATAAAAAAATACACATGGTGGTATGCAAACCTTATTTTAACTCTCAATAATTCTAGTAATGAAATTGAAAAATTAGAAACTTGGCATTGATGAGCTTTAAAAAGAACTCTAGACCTTGAATATTTTTATAGTGGATCGTAGAAACTAAAGTCTGCTTCTTGATCATGGAATTAGACATTTGATGTTTCTTGGTAAATCATAGTCCATGTGAATCTAAATCTGGAAGTACAATGACTGGATAGAATATTTGGATAGATGCCCCCTTTTTGAGGTGAGGCATTGGTATCTGGGATTTGAAAAATATGCATAAGAAACTTGGATTGTAAGAGATTCAAAATATTTAGATAGATATCCCCTTTTTGAGGTCAGGCATTGGTACCTAAGATTTGAAAAATATGCATAAGAAACTTGGCTTATAAGAGATTCAAATAATAGGAATCAATAATCAAATGGCTAAGGGTACCTTTGTATATATAGGATTCACAAGGAGAAATTTTCACATATGCTAATTATGCTAACTATAAAAAATAGTAAAAGGAAACAATCAAAGCACAAAGGACCCACAAATCTAGGGGACAACATCATGGACCAAATACAACCTAGGGAAGACCCTAAAACAATGTTTTGGATATTTCAAGAGCATGAAATTTCATACAAGGGAAAGTCAATAGTTAATATGTAGATTTTTCAAATATTTTGGAATAATTTAAGATATTATCAATGGAAAAAATTGAACTTAAATTAAATTTGTAAGGAAAACCTAAGTCAAAGGATGACAATGCATGGCCCAACATAATTGGAAACTGTACCAAAAATATTTACATTGGTGCACATGGACTAGGTGCAATAAAACATGACAAAGACACAATGGAAAGGGTCTTTTAACAAAAAGGTGACTACATGATTCCTCACTTTGATGTTCATGTGTGTGAATGCATGTGTGCATAAAAACAAAATAAAGGTAAGAACATACTTGAGTATTACTCTATAGTGATAGAAGGATGGAGATTTTGAATTTATGAATTGGGTGCATGCACTCCCTATCGTCAACAAACCAAATGTACATGCAATCAAAACAGAATTCCAATAAGAATTAAATGTCATGATAAATTGATAATCAATGTAAAATGAAATAAATAAATTGAAATACGCATAGGAATAAACACATAGGTTGGTATGTGATCCCATTTGTCACTCCTGGGAAAGTCTCTGAATAATCTACTCTAGGTATTTGTGCAAATCCCTTGGCAACTAGTCTTGCCTTGTGTCTTTTCATAGAACCATCAACATGATATTTCACCTTATAAATCAATTTGAAACCAATAACCTATTTGTATTGTGGAAGTTGTACTAATTCCCATGTATTATTTTTATCAATTGCTTGCATCTCATCATTCATAGCATCAATCCATACTATTTATTTCACTGCTTATTCATATACAGAGGGTTCAACTTGAATTGTACTAAGCAAAGCAAAATTAGCAATTGGATTCACATTACTCCTCTGATAAATTTCATTTAAAATACATACCTTTTTTGAAGAGCTTGGACTTGATGTTGGACTTGAACTATAACCTAAAGGTGTGCTAGTAGATGAACCTGGTGAACCTGATTTTGGAGAGCTCGAACTTGAGCTACTATTGGGGCTTGAACTTCCATTTGATCTTGTGGGGAGAGGAGGAACACTTCCATCTTCTATGTCCATTATAACTGGTGGTCTTTTTTGTTGTGCACCTTTTTACCATTCTCATTATCCCCATTCATCAAAAGCCACATCATGACTAACAATCCATTTCTTTGTGTTAGGATTATAGAATCTGTATCTTTTAGTTGCATCATAATATCCCACAAAGATACAATGTTAGAATTTTTCATCCGGCTTCTTCTACTTTTGAACTGAAATATGAACATATGCAGGACAACCAAATACACGAAGATGAGCTAATGAAGGCTTGTGACCACGCCAAGCTTCCTTTGGAGTGATGTTGTGAACTACTTTTGTGGGGCTTCAATTCAAGATGTATAATGTTGTTGCCACTGCTTATCCCCAATAACAAATTGGAATTTTTTTTACTACAACATACTTCATGCCATTTTCATAATGGTATAGTTCTTTCTTTTTGAAATACCATTTTGCTAGGGGGTATAGGATGCAATAAGCTATCTCTTGATGCCATTTTTGCTATAAATATCATAAAACTCTTTGGAAGTGAATTATCCCCTCTATCTGATCTGAGTATTTGGAGATAATACTCGCTTTGTTTTTCAACCATAGCTTTAAAATTTTTGAATCATTCAAAAGCTTCAAATTTTTGCTTAAGAAAATAAATCCATGTGTGGTGAGAAAAATCAATAATGAAAGTTAAAAAAAAGATTCTTACCTGAAGATTCCTTTTTCATAGCACCACAAATGATAACATGCACAAGATCTAGAGGAGATTTTGCTCTCCAAGATTTGTTTGTCAGAAAACTATCTCGATGTTTCTTGCCAAGTGCATGCCCTGAACAAACTTCTTATTTTACGTGAATTGTTTGAAGTCCTCTCACCATATTCTTTCTTATGAAGTGAATTTAATCCTTGAAAATTCAAATGACCATAATGTCGATGTCGTAACCACGAATCATGTGGTTGCTTTGAAGGCATGCATAGTAGTAGAATGCAATGTGAGAGGAGATACCATGTTCTCTGTCATAGGAACCTTTGCTACAAGATGATAATTAGCTAATTTATCAAATATTTTGCAGAAGTTGTCTTCAAACACAATTTTATAATTTTTAACTATAAGTTGCTCAAGACTTAAAAGGTTATGCTATAATTTGGGCACATGCAAAGTTTCATGAATATAAGTAGTTTCTCCTTGCTTAGTTTTTATAGCAAGGGTACCTTTTCCCATCACATCAACCTCTTTATCATCACCAAATTTTACTTGACTTCTTACAGATGCATCTAATTTGACAACGTGATCAAATTTACATGTCATATGATTAGAGCAGCCACTATCTAAGAACAACACATCTTTTTGATTTTTTTTCACCAAATTGCATGTGAAGAAGGTGGAGTGCTTGGGATCTTCAAAAGAGTCTTCAGTATAGTTGGCTCTTGACTTGTTCAAGTTAGATTTCTTCTTTCTACACCATAATGTCCATAACGATCACAATATTTGCATTGGATGCTTCTCCAATCCACAAAACTTATGCCTCTACCAGTTCCTTTATTATTGCTTCTTCCTCTTCCTTTACCACGTCTTTTATTATTAGAAGGTTCCCATTGAGATTTATTTGTTTCAAATTAAGGAGTTGTAGATTTGTCTTCAACATTCACTGTAGACTGGAAAGCTTGCACTAAACTCTTTATAGAACATTGCATGCGCTCCTCATGAGATTGTAAAGAACCAACCAACTCTACCACTTTGAAGGTAGTGAGATTTTTTATTTCTTCAATGACTATCACCACTGGATCAAATTTAGGAAGAAGAGATCTCAACAACTTCTCTACAATTTTTTGCTTTGTAATTGTTTCCCCTTGTGTTCTAAACTGATTCACAACACCTTGAGTCCTAATAATAAAATCTTAAATAGACTCAGCTTCTTTCATCCTTAAATTTTCAAAATCTCTTCTTAAGGTTTGAATTCTTACCAATCTAACTTTTTCAGAACCTTGGTATCTGATTTTCAAAGCCTCCCATGCATCTTTTGATTTTGTCATACTAGCAATACAAAGGAAAATTGAAATATCCAATGCAGATTGGATAACAAATAGTAATCTATTGTCATTCTTTATGTCTTCTTTCAACCAAGTTTGTTAGTTTGTTGTCAAAGCATTTAGAGCATTCTGATTTGCAAGTTCTGTGTATCCCACTTCCACTAATTTCCAAAAATCTTGGGACAATAGTAGAGTCTTCATCTTAATACTCCAATAATCATAGTTGTCTCCTATAAATCGCAGAAGCTGGGATGGAAAGTTGTACCATTCTTGAAATAACTGATAAATTGAAATTGCTACTTGCACCATTAAATTTCTGCAACCTGCTCTGGTACCAATTGAAATGATATAAATGGAAGCTCTAACACTATATTGAGAGCTGTTTAAAAACATAGACTAAATATACCATTCAACTGCTCAAGAAAAATAAAATAATACAGATATATCTGCTCAGAAATGAGCGAACAACAAAGACTAAAAAAAAGGGACTTTTTATTCAATCCATCAATCGCTGTTCATTCTCTTGATATATAACCAAGAAGGAACGTTAAAATCAAAGAGTGTAACTAACATTACAATAAGAGTTAACAAACAGTTTTAAAAGTAAATCTCGTGCATCTAAATGCATGGAGTAAATAGCAGCTATAAAAAACTAAGTAAAAATTAAACTATCATGAAATCGATTGCTAATTAAAAATAAGAAAAGCTCAATCAACGAGTTGCATTTGATCAGTTGATCATGCACTCCTTCAAAATTCCATGACATAACTGGACTGTTTTAGAGCTGCTGCAGTGAAACTGTGGAGTAGAGCATAAGGCCCACAGTTGACAGAAAAAACAGCGTCAGATAAATTGAAGCCGTTGTAGGAGGGGTGAAAGTGAAGGCAGAGAAAATGCCTTTGAGGAGTGTCTGAGATGGGTATTTTGTATGTGGGTTTTTGTTTTAATAGATGGGCTGTGGCGTAGAGGGTGTCAGAAAAAAGGGAAGCATCATAAGCTTTTGTTCCAATGCTGGTAGAGTGGGTGAGTGTAGATTCATGGTCTCCCACAAATTGACGCCCATCTTGTGACAAAACAGTTTCTGACGAACCACAGTTGAGAAGGATGATATGAGTGGAGTTGTTATTATCTGGAGCAGCATAAGTGGTGATTGAAAGGGCAATGAACAGAGTATAAGGAGGTCGACATAGGATATAAGATGGAGGGCAAACTAGTGTTAATGGGGATTATAATGTTTGTTGCATTGGGTTTGTTTGAAGATATGAAGTGAAGCAGTAGGAAACAGGGGACTCGAGATTCTTCTGAAAACATGTTGAAGAGATAAAAAGGCCATTGAATGAATGACAGGGATGTTTTACCAATCATACAGCAGAAAGTTGACGTAACTAAGGTGACGCTTGAAGATTCTTTGGATTACCCCAGAAATATAGGATGACGATGACGTTTGGTGGAATCTGATCTGATAAAGGCATATAAAGTCTATACTAGAAGTAGCAGTTGACCAGAAGGTGTAATTTATGTAGGAAGGGATGGTATAATGCATAATTTCCATTTTCTATGAAGTGGGATTTTGTGAAGTGATTGAGTGTAAACAATAGTCATATTTATTTAAAATATATAAAAATTTATTTTATATTATTTTTTGTGAATGAAATTTTAAAGAATAATATTTTGATATTTTTGATGGAAGTGATGGTGGAAAATGAGATTGTGTGTTCCTTCATTCAATAATACGTTGTTCGAGAGGATATGTTATATTTTACAATGAGAATGAGGAATGTCAAAATGTTAAATAAAAATAAGACCATACAAAACATGAAAACAATTAAATATTTCAAAGTGCATTAAGTGATAATAGTAAAAGACAATGATATGATATTTCAAGAAATAAACTTGAAAAATCTGGAACAGATATACATACAAACCTCTATAACATATAACTTTTATAATATATAATATATTAATTTATTATATATTTGTGTATAATTTATAATATACTATAATAAATAATATTAATAATATATTATATTATAGTATATTAAATATAATATGTTCACATAATGAAATTTACTATGAATTATATTAATATTTTAAAGGTGATGTTAAATAGATAATCATCATTAAAAAATTTCATGACAAGTAAAGTTGATCATGAATTTTAGGCCCCGAATGCTTACAAATTGACATCAATGGTTGGGAAAAATCTCATCTAAGTTTTTTTTGTTTGCATATATAATTTGTGACAAGTAGATGAAATAGATCTCTCAATTAGTTTCCTCTATTTTGATACTTAATACCAACAAGTCAAATTACACAATCATTTATATCCATCTATGTATGCAGTTGTATCTAATGGTGAATGTGCGTTATGAAATCATTGAAAGAGCTTTTTATTGCCAATACTACTTGAGTTATCAACAACACCATGGAAAGGGTAAGATCAGGGATGCCCACTAAACCTCATCAAGAAGGTTCCTACCTGAATGTAGGTATTTAAAGTTACAATCCTCTATTCTTTCTTTTACACTTTAAACCTATAGCAAAATACTTAAATTATAAATAAAGTAGTTGCAAGATTGCCAATATCCCATACACCCTACCGTTTGTTGTCTAATCCTCCAAAACAAAAACATGAATCTCTAAATTTCAATGCCCATAATCAAGGAGTAGCTCCTTCAGAGAATGCTTTTGAGGCGCATATACCAACCATGTTTAAGACCTATGATATGAAGTATGGTGACTATACCCATTGTGAAGACATTGAACGTTCTCATATATATATATATATATATATATATATATAAAATTAATGTATTAGGATTGTATACATATAATAAGATAATATAATTAAATATATTAATTATTATTATTTTATAATATAAAAATATATTATTATAATAAAATATTATATATTAAGATTATATTATAATATTATACATTATTATATTTAATTAAGTTCATATATAATATCTTATATAGTATTATAATATATTTATAATTATTATATATAAATGTTGATTTTAGAAATTCAATGTTTTGTTTTCGAGTTATAGACTTTTACATTATCGATTGGAGTTACATATTTATTTTGAAGTTTTGTCGTAATCAAATTAATTCTCATGTCATCCTCTTCCAATATTAGCAATAGAAAATGACCAATCAAATATGTTGTTACGTAGAAAGTTATGGACCCCTTTCGAATGGGTGTAAGTAATGTTAATTCACTATTTTCCTTGAATTCGAGTTTAGTGTAAAATATGGGTCCTCTCATATGTGATATCACTTGAAATATATGTCATTGCCAATCACTATCACCACTTAGCTCACCTTGAAATATTTCACCATTTCGCCATTGTTAAAAGCTCACAATGAAATGAAATGTCTCCTCCTCGCATAACTCATTTCCACGTCATATGAAACACATAAACTCATTTTATACTATCACCTCTATAATAAAATATTAAATTGTTCTTGCTTAACACTTCGCACACAAAAAATGAGATGTAGTCATCAATTAGAGGTTTTGAATGAGTTATAATTATCGATTTACACTTTTTCACTTTCCAAACACTTATTTTATAAAAATTGAAAATTGCCTCCTTTCCAATAACTTACACCTTTTGAGAAAACTTATAATTTATTTTTTTTTTAATCTACATTTCCATACACTAAAAGGTACTTAATATGTTCCTTCAATTATAGATACAATACAACTTCATGCTTTCTTGATATACAACTAATTTTATTTTCTTCCAATACTATTTTGAACTCTCGATAGCACCATGGAAAAGGTAAGATCAAGTACACCTATTAGACTTCATCAAAAAAGTTCCAACATGAATGATATAAAGTAGTTAGTTTATAATTACAATCCTCAATTTTTTCTTTTACATTCTAGGTTTATTGCAAAACACTTGGTTATAAATAAAGTGGTGGAAAAATTGCCACTATTCGATACACCTTGCCATTTGTTGTCTAATCTTTTGCTAGGTTCCATACACCCTCTCATTTGTTGTCCTCCAAAACAAATATGTGAATTTATACATTTCAATGTCTATATATAACATAATATAAATATATAATATTAGATTATATTATAATAATAATAATATATTTGTTATTATTTAATAAATGATAATATATTTGTTATTATTTAATAAATAATAATATAATATTTAATAAATTATAAATTGTTATAAAAAAATTAATAATAAAATTTTGAAAAATGAAATGAAGAGGAATAAGGGAGGCACTGCATGATTTAATTTTAGGCCATGATGAAGGTGATAATTGAAAGAAAGATGGACAAATTAAAATAAGTTGATAATACATTGATATATAACACATAGGTGAACAGGTGGTAGCAGCAGTTAATGGTTGAGATTTATAAGTGATCTACAACCTGAATTTCAATAATAATTTACAATTACTTTTACCATATACACCCAAGTACAATTCCTAAAGATTGATTATTTATATAGCCCGTCCTTCGATCAAAAAACAAACCTCAAAATACAAATTATTAGAATTCATTACGTAGAATCATCAACACTGTGCCTCCTCCCTCTTTATGACGGATCTGCAACCTGCATCTTATGTACAGATTTCTTCAATTTCCTGTTTGTAGCTCAAACTGCCATGACCGTAAATATTTTCCCCTTGAGCAGTGGCAGTGTCATGTAATTGCAGGGCTAACTCCAAGTGCCACACAACATCTGCCATGGAAGGCCTCTCATCATCTTCTGCTGCCAAACACTTCTTCCCCACCTTTGCAAACTTCTCAAGGGAATATGAGGTTATGTCACCTATTAAAATTGGATCAATTATATGCTCCAGGGTACCTTCTCTTAGATACTCCAAAGCATAGTCAGATAGATTTATCTTTCCCCCCGATTGGGTAGGCATAACAGCAGGCTTAGCACACAACACCTCAAACAACACCACTCCAAACGAATAGACATCAGTCTTCTTAGTAACAGCCAGCCTGAGGAAATACTGAGGATCTATATATCCATAGCTCCCCTTGACGGCAGTGGTTACATGACTCTGGTCGATTATGGCCATTGTTTTGGAAAGCCCAAAATCAGAAACCTTGGCAACCAAATTTTCGTCCAGAAGAATATTGGTACTCTTCACATCACGGTGTATGATTGTCTGGAATGCCCCTGAGTGAAGATAGTCAAGACCCTTTGCTGCACCGATGCATATTTCCAGCCTCTGCTTCCACGTCAGAACAATGCTGCTATGGTCTTTTCCATAGAGATGCTTCTGCAGTGTGCCATTGGGGACATAATCATAAACAAGACACAATTCCGAATTCTGATCACAGTAGCCTATCAGGGACACCAGATGCTTGTGCCTCAGTCTGGATAGCAGATCTACCTCGTTCCTGAACTCGCGAGAACCTTGAAGAGATTGTCGATTTGCTCTCTTCACTGCAACTCTGATGCCACCCCCGAGTTCTCCTCTGTAAACCTTTCCGAATCCTCCAAACCCCAGGAGGAGGGAGTCGTCAAAATTGTTAGTTGCGGCTTGAACCTCTCCAAGACTAAAATACCTGCAAAATATGAATCAAATAGAGGATGGCTATGAATCAGTGAGACACCCATCACTGATTCTGACATGATCCTAAAAAAAGTTGGGGGTGAGGAATTCTGAACTGCAATTGAAAAAACGGTGTGGAATGCGTAATTTTTTTTGGAATGGTCGACCTTCCACCGTGGACACTCGATTGAGAGTCAAGGAAAGGTTTCAGAAGGTAGGTATTACAGATTCTCTGTGGCAAATAAGAAACCATTGTTCATGTTTGTGGAGATGCCCTGCAGCAAATTCCTTTCAGAATTGGTTTCAATCTGATTTTATAACAGGAATCTTAGTTCCAACTTTTTATGGATGGGTTCCCTATTTGGGGAAACTTGGATGATCAAGGGTAGCTCCAAAGTGTTATGGCTCATGTCTGGTTGAAAGTTATATGATTTTTATGGAAATAAAGACACAAAGCTATGTTTCAATAAGACCCGACCACTCTCATCTCAGAGGAGTCGAAGCAGTTCATGCAAGAATTCACATCGCTTATAAGAGGTAAATAGAGGAGAATCAAGAAAGATATTGAGTGGGGATGACATTTTGGCAAAATTGAGATGGCTTAAAACAGGTAAATCAAGGAGAATCAACAAAGATATTGAGTCGGGAAGATATTTAGGGAAGAATCAGAGAAGAATTTTTTAAATGAGATAAATCAAGGACAATCAACGAAGATATTGAGGGGGAAGGCATTCAGGCAAGTATTGACATTGTTTATATTAAGTAAAATAGAGAAGAATCAACAAAGATATTGACTGGAAAAGATGTTCAGACAAGAATCGACATTGCTTAAAGTTAAAACAGGTAAATCGAGAAGCATCAACCAAGATATTGAATGGTGAAGATACTGAGGCAAGAATTGACATTGCTTACAAAGTAAATCGTACAGAATCAACTCAGATATTGAATGGGGAAGACATTCAGATAAGAACTAATATTTCTTATAAAAGTTATAACCTAGTCCCATTCTTTGATTTCACTCTCCTACAGGGGAAAAAACGACTAGAGTACCTGCAAAATATGGCAGCTACAGAAGGCAATTCAGTGCATTCAGTTCTCTCGTGTGAAGTTCTAGTAGTCCCTCCTCCCTGAACAGCAACAGTAGTAAAGGGCTTGTCGCCCTTAGTATCCTTATTCTTTCTTTTCAGAACCAAGTAAAAACTCATGAAAGACAGCAAAGAGACTGCAGCAGCGACGCTCCCTGATACAGCTCCAATTATATAACCCTTGTGACCGCGATTGCTACTTCTGCTTCTACTCATAGGCCCATTTGATGAGTTTTCTACAGCTTCCTCAGTCACCACATGATTTGGGCCTGCAAGATTGCCTGAGCTGTCATTGAGCTTAAATATTTCCAGCCCATTTAGAATTGCATCGTAGTACTGCGGATGTGTTTCCTTGTTAGGATACAGAGCCACCCACATGTCTGTTGTACCCGATTCATCTGCAGGCACATTCACCACATAATCTCTGTAAATAGGGTGGTTTGGCCCATAAGCCGCTGCAACAACATCGAAGGCTTGCTCTGCAGTTTGATTGTTGATATAAATGTCGAAAGTCCTCTGGTTTATTTTTGTGAATTCAGTCTCACAGAAGTGCAGACGGAGTAGGTAAGTGAAATTGGCATCAATATTGCTAAAGATCCAGGTTAAATTGAAGTTGAGGTTGATTGTGGAGATGGGATGCATGGACCTATAAGTGGCATATACATCTTCAGGCGCAAATACATCTGCCTGTTCAATTTCTGTGCTATTTGTTCCTGTGATACCCTCGACAGCCCCAAATATGTAGGGCGAATCGTCAACCCAAGTTCTGCCATACTTATCATTAGCAGGAGATATTGACTGTCCACCTACATTCAATCTATACATGTTCTGCACGGCAGTGTTTAAGCTTATAGGAAATGGATGGTGGGAATCAGAAAGACGAGCGGGCTTCCCAAACAGCAGATTTGGGATGGATATGATCTCCATTGCATTGATAAATGCATAGGACTCGGGCTTGTTTACTTCGGGTGAAAAGATGATATCGAGCTGCTTCTGCTTGCTGACATGAATGCAAAATTCCATGACAGAACTAGACTGTTCTAGAGCTGCTGCAGTGAAACTATGGAGCAGAGCATAAGGCCCAGAGTTGACAGAAAAAACAGCGTCAGATAAATTGAAGCCGTTGTAGGAGGAAGGGTGAAAGTGAAGGCGGAGAAAATGCCTTTGAGCAGTGTCTGAGATGGGTATCTTGTATGTGGATTTTTGTTTGAATAAACGGGCTGTGGCGTAGAGGGTGTCAGAAGAAAGGGAAGTATCATAAGCTTTTGTTTCAATGCTGGTAGAGGGGGTGAGTGTAGAATATTCATGGTCTCCCACAAATTTACGCCCATCTTGTGACAGAACAGTTTCTGAAGAACCACAGTTGAGAAGGATGATATGAGTGGAATTGTTATTATCTGGAGCAGCGTAAGTGGTGATTGAAAGGGCAATGAACAGAGAGTATAAGAAGGTCGACATAGGATAAGATGCAGGGCAAACTAGTGTTAATGGGGATTATAATGTTTGTTGCATTGGATTTGTTTGAAGATATGAAGTGAAGCAGTAGGAAACAGGGGACTCGTTGATTCTTCCGAAAACATGTTGAAGAGATAAAAAAGGCGATTGAATGAATGACAGGGATGTCTTACCAACCATACAGCAGAAAGTTAACGTCACTAAGGTGACGCTTGAAGATTCTTGCTATGACCCTAGAAGTATACAAAGGATACAAAGTCTATACTAGCATATATTAGCGGTTGTCATGAAAATGCAAGTTACGTAATAAGGATATCATAATTTACATTTTTAGTAAGTCGAGATTTTGTGAAGTGAAAGAGTGTAAATCATAGTAGTATCTTATTTGAAATTTATGGACATTTATGTTATATTATTTTTTGTGAACGAAATTTCAAACATTAATATTTTGATGTTTTTGTTGGAGGTGATCATGGAAAATAAAGTTGTGTACCTATATACGAAGTGAAAGAGTGTAAATCATAGTCGTATCCCATTTGAAACTTATGGACATTTACTCCATATCATTTTTTGTGAATGAAATTTCAAACAAGAATACTTTGATATTTTTGGTGGAAGTGATCGTGGAAAATGAAGTTGTGTGTACATGTATACAATAATGTGTTGTTCGGGAGGAGATGTTATGTTTCATAGTGAGAATGAAAAATGAGAAAGTGTTAGGTAAGGACAAGATTGTAGAAAACATGAAATCAATTAAATATTTCAAAATGCACTAGGTGGTGCTGATAAAAGACAATAATATGGTATTTCAAGAAATGAATTTGAAAAATCCCACGTAAATACATGTACAAACTTCTATAACATGTAACTTTTATATTATATAATATATTAATCTATTATATATTATATATAATAAAGCATAGGTTTTCTTCTATCCCAATTTTGAGATGCATGGATGGGAATTTATTGTACATATTGACCCATTTTCAAGACACATCTTCCTATAAGGATATGTAAAAACATAGAAGAATATGAATATGTTCTCAAAAATAAAAATGTTCCTGAAGAAAACACTCAAAAAGATGAAGATGTTCTAGAAGATAAATACATTCCATAAGATGAAGATGTTTTAGAAGATGGAGATGAAGGCAAAGAATTTGAACTAGAAGTGTTCTTACAAATTGACAATAATGATAAAAAAAGGGTGAACTAACACAAATGAAATTTATAACTACTCAAATTTATTAATTAAAAATAATGTAAATGTGTCAAATGATACATTATAAGACATTTAAATTGATCATAATGAAGAATAAAAAACTTTTGATTATGATAGTCATAACATGTGGCCCAATTTCATGCTATAAAAAGGCTTAAAGGCAATCATATAAAAGTGATGTTTTATCAACATATCATTTTTTTTTGTGTCAATGGTAATTTTAATCTGTGTCTATTGTAACATAATTTCAATGAGAGGCACAATTTAAAACTATTATATTTTAGAGTATATTATTAATGTGCAATGGATATACTAAATCTTAAAATATATTTTAGTTTATGTTTTTTCTAGCATAAAATTAATAAATAATTAAAGTAACATGCCACATAATATTAATTACATAATTTTTAATTAATATATATGTTGTAGGTAGTCTCATGAAATCTATTATGTAATTCTAAATTTTGAGCAAAATGATAAATAAAACCCAAAATGGACAACACACTTAATAGGATAGATTACAAGAACAAATAAAAAATAATAAGAAACTCTTATCGATTCATTTCTCCAACTAGCCTCACTCTAAGATCTTCAAGAAAATTTTGTTGCTTGTAGAGTGTAAAGGACTCATAATTTTAGCATTATATTGGCATGATAAAGGATGTTGATGATGAATTCAAGGATTGGATTGGCATGGACTTAGTAGATTATTGAGAGTTACTAGTGGATTGGCATAGACTTTATGGATTCATGAGGTTTTTCTCATTTCAATGGAGGAGTGGTCTTGTTTATATATAGTATGGAGGGAATAATTGAAAGGAATTAAAAATTCCTTGGAAGCCTCTATATTTAGATGCTTCTAGAGAGGAAGGGTGAGAATAGAGATGACTCTAGAATTGGAGGATTCTAGAATCCTCTTAGGGGTTAATTAGGATTAAGTATGGGATTAGATAGGAATTAGGTGGGTGATTAGGGACTAGGGATGTAAGAAATCCTACGAATAGGATAGTGTAGGTGGGTAGGTGGGGCATGGAAATTTAAAATTTCTAAATAATAGATAAGTGGGGATTAGGATAAGATAAGAGATTATTAAGGGAATTAATCAAGAAGTGGGATAAGACTATAGTTAGTGAATGAAGAAATATGTATGGGGGATATGAGATAAATGATTAGAAGGGGTGATTTTAAGATGGGATTAAATGATATAAATTAGATAAGTTGAATTAATGTCAAATAATAGTAATATTAGTGGTGTTCAATGAGACGATCAAATTTAGGTGCATATATTTTCCCCCTCTTTAAAAGGGAATTACTAGTAGAGCAAAGTGGGAGTAATGTTCTTTCAAAGAAAAACAATTTCATGGATGACGTTAGTAAATGGTGTTAGTGGATATGATGCCCCTTGAGGGGACATCTAGGGAAGAATGAGGCAGATGGCCATTCAAAAGAGGAAATGAGAGGTGGGAATAGATAGATGAGGGGATGAGATTCTAGATGTAGAGATAGAATATGAATTTAACTTGATAAATGATCTAAAAATTGATGATGCCCCTGGAAAAGACACATGCATATGGATTAAAGATGACTATGCCATGGTTGTCAACACATCCCAAAGGGGAATCAACTGTAACATGATGATAGGATTAAAAGGCCACAAGATTTAGACATATCCCAAGTAAGGATGCATGCAATGGAGAGATATAATCTAGTATGAGATGATGATTTGACAAGATTAATGATGGGTGTAGCTCAAAACTAAAGTTAAGTAATATGATGAAGGGGATGAGAGAGAGGAAATGATGTGATCGAGTGACCAAAGGAATTCATAGCATCAAATCAATGAGACATAATGTGATTAATAATGATGCCCCTAGTAAGGACACATGTAAGGGAGTCATAGATGGTAAATTTACCAATCAGTGATGATGGATGACTGATTGAAGAATAAATGAATGTTGTGATAAGTTAAGCCCAATTGATAGGTATATGTGATTGAAAAAAATATTAGAGAGGTGATTGTGGGGATGGTGATTGATCAATTGATTGACGAAGGATTTATATTATATCTCAATGATTGGATTGATGCAAGACTTGAGGATGATGAAAGATGAGTGAGATGTGATGATGGATGATGAGGAAAGAAGAGATAGTGGCCAAGCTATCCTTGGGCACTAGAAAGTGCCCAAGTGTTACCTACATAGTCTTGAAAGACCTTAGACCGATGTAGTTATAACTCAAGGATAAATGATAATTGATGGAGAAGAAGATAATGATGATGATTATCAGTGATTAAAGGATGATGTTAATTATTATAAGATGTGACTCAAATGATGAGATGAGGATAAAAGATTGGATGTGAGTTGAATGGATCATGAGGATTAGATTAGTGATAAAAATAGGGATGATGAGACAATTAGATAAATAATGAGGTGTAGGTGATCAAGCCATCACAACTATCATAAGGCTCATCATATTCTAAGCAATCTAATAAATATATAACTTGGTAGTATGTCCCATGATATAAGTATGACCAAGAGGACATTGTGCCAAAGTGCATGGGTAAATAGTGAACTTTGCATCATCAAGGGAACCTAAAAGCATTATTGTATCTTTGGGGACCTCATATCATCCTCATTCATTTCCTAATAGATAAAAAAATACATGATGCAACACATAAGTGAAAGATAAAGACAATCAAATATTTACATAATAAAATATATACAAGTATCTACATGCAATGTCATAATGTCTTGTCTAATGTTGGGATGAGTGATTGAGTGATGAGCTGGACTAGGATGATCATGATGTGATTGTAGACTTAGGATGGACTTGGATTTGGATATGATGATCATGATTATGAGTTAGTATTAGGTAAGGATATAGATGTGGATATGGATTTGGGATCAAAATTTTTATCATGTATGGACTTGGAATATACTAGGGACTTGGATTAGGATAAGGATATGGATTAGACAAGGGACTAAGATTATGATAAGGATGATAAAGACAAAAGGATAAGATGATCAGGATGAGGAGATGATTAGGATATAAGACAAGACAATATGATATGATGGCTAAGACATTAGATAGGACATCCAGGAAATGCAGGACATAGGACAAGATGACATATGACAAGGTAACTTAGATTATTTATTGGATTTTGTGGATTTTATATTTTTTTTGAATTTTTGACATATTTCAATTTTTAGGGATTTTTGGAATATGTATATACACTATTAAAATGAGGTTACTAGCAAAGGGAATACCTAGCCTCACAACCAGGATGAGGATGGATGGAATGATGATTGGGATGACAAAAGGATGAGGGGGATGTGGAGAAGGGGATGAGGACCAAGGAAGAAGGGACTAATAATTTATAATGACCACATAGTGAAAGGACCAAATGTTCATTTTCCTAAGTGTCCATTGCAAGATATGCCAATATGATTCCAAAACATTTCTCAAGACATCTTCCTCATCTTTACGAAGGTTAAGATAGGAAGAAAGGAGGAACATAATAGGATACACGATAGGGATATGATGGGATTGACAAGAAAGGGGTTTGAATGGTGGATTTTTCCCCTAAGTTTTGAGGTTTAATGTGGATAATAGATCATTATATCATGACATCAGAAACTAGTTTTCATCATGGTACTTATCTAAGGTGCTAGAAAATTGGTTTTCACCATTGGATGAATGTTTTTATTTTCACTTTTTTTTTTTACTTTTGGATTTTTTTGACACAAATTTTTTTTTTGGTTGACATCTCAATTTATTAGAGGTGGGAGAGATGCAATCATGCCAACACTATTTAGATCTTTAACTGATACCTATTTTAGAGATATGTGATCTTAGGACCATGTGATGGATGCTAAATTCCTAGATGTCTTGGTGGCCTTTATTGACTCTTGATTTGACATCCTCCAAATGTTTCAACCAAGTGTCTTTGTAAACACTAAGAGTGACAATGTTGCCCAATGATTTGAGATATGGTATTGATGAGAGTGTGTCATGTTTGTGATGATGGGATATAAGATGTGAATGAGGGACATGATCATGATAGGGTTTGATAGTTTCATACACCATTGGAGATGGTGGAGTGAATTCTTTAGATTGGTGCCATGATATTAAGGGATCCAAGACCTTTTGATTTTTTGCTTCTTTGATCCAAATATTAAGAGGATGATTGGACCATATGATAATTACTTTTGACATTATTTTAATATGCTAATTTTTTATTGACTTTGATTGCCTCTTGGTGCCTAATTATGGGATTCACTAGAAGAGATTGATTTTTGACTTGATAAATGACTATTTTGACTTTTCCATTCCCCTAGTGCCTGATTTTGGGCTTCACTAGAAGAATTTTTTTTATTAGGATAATAATTTGAATTTTATTGACTTTGACTTATTGTATCAATGTTGACTTGATCATGACTTATGAATTTTGGAATATGGTCTTGGATTATTGTATTTGTATCACACAATGTTGAATGTAGAGGGGAACCCAATGATACATGTCCCTATTCATTCCCTTTATGGAGTAGGATATAAGGATTATGGAGATAAGGTGGATGATTAATGTGGTGTGATGAATTAAGGGGATAGTGGGTAGTAGAGTCCTCATAAAGGTCAACAAGATCCCTAGCCTCAATGTCAGAGAAAGTGTCTTCAAGAATCTCAAAATGATCACTAAGACTAGTTATAGTATATGCATCCAAAGTAGGATCAGATTCACTCTAACAATCTTCAATAGATAAATCTTGTAAAAACTCTATTATGACTTCATCATCCTGATTTGGATCCAAAAGTATGCCTAGTGACTTAATAGAGGTATATGGACTAGAGGTGTCCTTAAAAATATGGGCATTATGATCATATAATGTAATATCAATGAGGGATGACATTTTTGATGAGGAATCTAATTTGGATATTGGTGTTGAACATGAGCTTAATGTAGATAAAATTTGTATTGATTATGATATTGAATCTAATGTATAAGATGTGACATTGATTGTAGAAGAATGATTATTTTCAACTAACTTCCCAACATTTGAGGAATATGGAGGAGGAATGGATTGAATAAAGATAGGCCCATGGAATGAATCATAAGATATGGGAGGATTGGGTGCATGGGAAATAAGACTCATGTATGATGGATGATTTGTCAAACATGGGAGGACCATGGAAGGGGGATGGGATGCCATGACCTTGGCTTAAAAGGGGAAGGGCTTGATCATAATTGGGATTAAAATCTTGGATTTCCTCTTCTTTATCACCTAAGGATATAGACTCATCTAGTTCATCCTTGATTTTATGTCACCATGGTCGATGAGGTCTAGGACATAGTCTTGGAAATTATGACATTTATTAATGGTATACCCCCAAGTTTGGTGATATACATAGTATTTATTATATTTATACCTAGACAGCTTAGTCTTGGTAGGATCAAGATGTCATATGGGTGGGTAGACCCATCATGTTGATGGTGACAAGTTGTTGGAAAAGGGTTTCTAAGGGAATAAGAAGGGGAGTATCAGGACCCACTTCACTTTGTTATTTAGCTATGAAAGCATTGGACTATAGATCAAATGGTTTTTGGCATGACTATGTGGATATATTGGTAGTAGATGAGTTGGCCAAGATAGGATTCCCCGTTCTAGTGTAATAAGGGGTAGATGATTGGCTATGACTAGTGGATGGAGGATCTGACTATAGACAGGTATAGATTAGGGGTAAGGTGAGTTGAATGGGGTCAAGGCCTTTGGTAAACTAGATACCTAGCTTAAGGAGTCATAAGAATACTACCTACAAGGTTGTCATCAAGATACTTATTAAACAAGGAAATTTGTGAACTAAGGAGGTCATGACTAGAATGAGGACTAGTGGATGGTAGAAGGGAATGGGATGGGGATGAGGATTGATGGAGGAATTCCTTAGAAGATGACTTTAGGATTTTGGGATCAAAATCATTGGGAAGGTAGGTACTAATCTCTAATAGTTGTAAGAGTAATTTATATTTATTATCCATGATGTATCGATTGATTAAGGTGACTGCACTAAGGAATGATGAGATCGATCCTAATGAGCTAGGGGGTTGTGGATGGGGAAGGATGTGGGATATGGGTTTGGGATGAATGGGAGAAATTTTTTAGGTAGGAACCCATTTCTAGTGTTTCAAAAAGTTCTTCACCCTTTTTGGCCAAGATGTATTAGTCTACGAGAATCGGGTCCAAATCTATAGGGATGGATGATAGAAGAAGGATGGTGAAATGGGACCATTACAAAGGTAGATTAAGGATTAGACATGGTTGATTGAACAGATTATGTTTGAATGATCAATATATTATGATAGGTGATGATGAGGATGATATGGATATAATGTAAGACTAGGATTAGATTTTAGACCAAAAGTACAATAAGTGTTAATGACCTATCAACAAGGCCTAGTTTTTAGTCTAGCAAAAAAATTGGAGATTTAATCGGTGCTTAGATTCAAACTATAAATATGATTATATCGGTATTAATTATGAGTAGATAAGATTATTAGATGATAGATACTATATTTATGATGATTGGATGTTAGATTAAAAATGACAAAGTGATAAGATGCTAGTAAGATACTGAATAGGTATGAGATATGACTAAATGATAGAAAATAATGGACTAAGATATTAGGTGATATGGATGGACAAGAAGGAATAACTCAAAACCTTAGACTAATTTTCTCAAGATGGGGTGAGATAGGATTATGTGATGAATGTGATAGGATAAGGGGAGTAAGACAAGTATAAGTGCATATAAGTGATGATGAAATGAGATGGGGATGGTTTGGACACAGGGGTGACCTAAAGAGCCAATTAGGACAAGATGAGGTTATATTATATGGAAGATGAGGTGACTAGGTGAAGGTAAGGTCAAGATAAAGGATTGATTCAAAATGTGGATGACAAGGTGTGACTATGATGGGGTATGACTAATGATTCGTGAGACTAGGAGAGGATGTGACTATAAGGGTGTACAAGATAAAAAAGTATGTATAAGAGGGTGATGACAAAGATGTAAAAGATGATAGATTGAGGAGTAATGATATATAATATGATATGTGTAAAATACCTAGATAGGTGTGTATATATTTGGGTATGAGGTTGACTTGACTCATAATTAGCATTGGTCTAGCACAATACTTACCAAATCAAGTAAACCACAAACCTATGATTAGTAAACTTAAAGATTTATAACCTAGTGACCACACCATATAATGACTTCATGGGTGAGGTTTTAGGTTGGTGACCCATAAAATAATCTCCCAAACCCTCTCAAACCCATTTGCACATGATGATCACTTGGGAGCTGATATTGACTTAGGTAGTGGATCGCCTATTACTTCTAAAAGGTCTTATGCTAGGTTTTCACAAGGATTTATATGGGAGTCCCTAATATACATGAAGGTACAATGGGTCCCAATTCCATATAGGATTCTATCTAATTTCCTTGCATATCAAAGCTTAAATACCCCTCACTCCATAAAACCTTTTATGGGGAATTTTGCATTGGTGCCTAATGATAACTCTCTTAATTTTTATACTTCACCAAAACATAGAGTTTGGTCTAGTACATGGTGATGAAATCCACATCACCAACCCCTAATTACTAAGCCTATGTATGGGGATGAATTTTATGTCACATGTTATCCTAGACTTATAAGGGGGTAATAAATAGGCAAGCACAATTGACTTTTCCCAATTAATTACCTATGTGGGAAAATAAAAATATATACATTCAAACCACAAAAAGAGCAAGTATATATAAGCAATGAAATTGAAATATTTATGTTTTTGGCACCCCTCCTAGAAACACAAAGCTTAGTAAAATAAAATGGTGTTCCTTGATCTTAAAAGGTCCTGCATCAAGGGGTTAGTAGTTTTAAATATCTTTCCTTGGGCCAATGGGACCTCTAAGGACACATCAATTTAATGTATAAGAAAAATTAGATGAATGATATTTTTCCTTGATTTCAAAACTGATCAACATGCAAATTAAATGATTAGGAGTTTTACTTGGAAAATTTGGAAAGGCCATCTATAAAGAGAATTTTAGTAGTTTTGATAATTTATCCTTTGACGAGAGTATTACTTCTAGGTTAGAAATTTAAAAAGATGATAATTAATTAAAAAGTGATATTAAATTCCTAAAGATGCAATAATTTGGAAAAAAATTTAACATGATTATTAGATCATGACTGCATTATACCACCACAATATAAATCTAGACTTTAAACATTCTAAAATTCAAGAATTAATATTGACAACAAATAAATAATAATAATATCCAAACTTGAAAACCGTATGAAAAAGATAATATAAAACTTAATGACACACAAAGTATTTGATAGTAGTTAGAAAATTTTCACATTAGCTAATCATCAAATCAAAATGAATTAGTCAAAACGATGGCCAACATTTAAAATTGCACATTAAAAAGTTAATCATTACAAATTTTAAAACTTTAACTCATGCCATAAAATGTAAAAGGCTCAATATTAATAAAGTTTTTAATCAGAAGATCAATTTTTTTTATTTTAGAAGCTTAAGGATTTAATAACTTTGGAATTTGATTTCCTTAATGGCTGGGTTGATGAGCAACCTGAGATAGGCACCTTTGGTTGTCATGTAATTTGAGATGGACAAGGTAGAATGGACGATGGGCTCAAGTGAGTGGGATGAAGTCAAGGTATGATGGGCAATAGGTTTATCATGGCATAAATCCCAAGATGGACACATGTGGCCTTAATGAAGTGATTCAGGTATCATGTGGGTTAGGTAAATGTATCTACACCTAGATATGGAGAGAATGTAGTAGGACTACAATATTATCCAAAGAATTTGAGACCAAGAGGCATATTAGTTAGGGTATAGAGAGGAAGATCATTTAAGCCCAAGCATTGGTAGGTGTAAATCCAAACCCCACAACCTTTTCTAGAATTCTCCCTTTGTTCATTACACCTTTTCCTATTCCCTCACCATATAAAGGCAAGTGGAATATTTGATAGAATGCATTGGATGGTCATAATGATATGGTTACAAGATACACCCAAGATGGTGTTATCGACTAGGTTTTAAGGCTTTTTGAATAAATGCCTTAATGCCACAGAGTCTCATGAAATGTCATGACTATAGGTTATGTGTAAAATGGGCCTCTTGGAAGCTCTTTGGGTATTAATGAGTTAGTAGGTGTAACACATCTCTTGTTAACATGCTCAGATCAAATCCCTTGGAGAAGTCAAACTCAGCAACATTCAACTATGATCAATAAAATGATTGAGAGGTACTACATAGTATGCTATGTGTCTTAAGGTCTAGTTGACCACCACCCAAATATTCACAGAGATATTTCAATCCCTAAAGTGATGAGCTACCTAGATCTGGTTCACTTGAGATGTAGATATGTGATGTGGAAGCCAAGTCCTAGAGTGGGGTATGCATGGAACACTCGATCAATGTATGGGGTAGAGTATATATAATCAGTGCTTTACCTGAATACTCATGGCTTGTGTCAATCTCAGGGGTTATCAAAAACCTAAACTAGTTTGGGGACTAATTACAAATAAATTTTCTATAACAAAGTCTCTCTCTCTTTTTTTAATCAGTGAATAAAGCTATAGATTTAGGCTCCATTCAAGTGAAGATCTTGTCAAAAATATTTTCATATTTGTTTTAATATTGTATTCAATTAGGTTTGATAGTTCATAATAGACCACATTAAAATGAAAAAAAATGTATTTTGGATAAACTCAAGACTAATACTCAAAAACAAATCTTGGCACTATAGTTTTAGACATAAGGCATGTATAGCAGATTGTTATTCTATCTAGAAGATTTTTGAAAAGTCAAAATAAAGGATGATTTTTGATATTTCCCTAGTAGAAGTAGACAAGAACTATTTATTAACAATTCAAATCAACTAAAAAAACAATTTAATCAATTAAAAATAGATTTCCATCTCTTACATACTATTCAAAACTTGTAAGTGATCGTGTATGATAGATTTTTGAAATTGTGGCCACCTATTTTCCTTATGTCAGACCTACAAGTTTTCCTTAAAGACACTCACAATTCCAAAAGGTTAGTATCAAAAAAAAATTGGGTTTGAGTCTCCCATTATGGTTGCCAAAATGTGTGACTGTAAATTTTGAGCAAGATGATAAATAAAGCCCAAAATGGACAACAAACATAATAGGAGAGATTATGAGAACAAATCAGTAACTATAAAAAACTCTAACCAATTCCTTGTTCCAACTAACCTCCCTCCAAGATCTTCAAGTGGATTTTATTGATAGTAGATTGTAATGGAGTCAAAATTTTGACATTATGCTAGCATGATCAAGGATTTTATTGATGAATTTAAATATTGGATTGGCATGGACATAGTATATTGTTGAGAGTTTCTAGTTGATTATGTGGGCATGAAGACTTTATGGATTCATGATTTTTTTCTCATTTCAATGAAGGAGTGGTCTTGTTTATATAGAATATGGAGGGAAGAATTAAAAATAATTAAAAATTCCTTGGAAGCCTCTAGATTTAGAGGCTTCTAGAGAAGAAGGGTTAGAATAGAGAGGATTCTAGAATTGGAGGATTCTAGATTCCTCTTAGGGGTTAATTAGGATTAGGTATGGAATTAGATAGGGATTAGGTGGGTGATTAGGGACTAGGGATGTAGGAGAGCCTAGGAATAGGCTAGTGTAGGTGGGTAGATGGGCCATGGGAATTTAAAATTCTCAAATAATAGATAAGTGGGAATTAGGATAAGATAAGAGATGATTAGGGGAATTAATGAAGAAGTGGGATAAAACTATAATTATTGAATGAAGAAATATTTATGGGGGATATGAAATAAATGATTAGAAGGGGGTGATTCTAGGATGAGATTAGATGAGATAAATTAGATAAGCATAATTAGTGTCGACTAATAGCAATATTAGTGACATTAAATGAGGTGAGTGAATTTATGTGCATACATATATTAAACTTAAAAATAAATAATTTTTTAAAATTACAAAATGTTACATGCCAAAGAGTTATATAAACTATGTTATAATACATGTCATAGTGGTCCTTGCCAAGCACTGAACTTTCTATTTATATAACACAAGGCATAAAACAAATTTTTTCATTATATTAAGGTGAGTAATATCTAAAGTATTTGGTATTCAATGTGATTTGGGGCTCAATTGGTGCCAATTGATTTCCTGATTGAACCATTTACTAAATTTATTTTTTTGACACACACACACACACACACACATTCATTGAAGTTGATGAGTGTGAAACTTACCAAATTGGCTACAAGAATAGGGGAAATTTAGCTATGTCAATGGCCATAACTTCCATACCATTCAAAACAAAAATGTTCAAATATATAATTCAAATAATCATTTCTTATATAATTCAATCGTCATTATTCAAAAATAAAAAATGTTTGCATTATATGGAATATACTATTATCATTTGAGAAAGAATTTTGGGCTTAATTAGAGCCAATATAGTCCCTAATTGAACCAATTACTTGATTAGTTCAATGAGGGATGAAATTTGAGCCAATCAAGCCTTGAAAACCTATTTGGGACCATATAATGTGGTTTAATTTTCAATTAGGACACAACTATTAAAGACAATCCCCCTCAATCTAGTTATAAATACTTAATGTGATTTAGGGATCAATTTTCCCTAAATAACCCCCTATTTTAGCCAATCACTTGGTTGGTTCAATGGCATACATAATTAGGAATTTATTTCCCCTAATTATCTCCCTTATTGAACCAATCACTTTGGTTCAATGGTGGACAAAACTAGGATAAACTAAGCCACATTTACCTAATTGTAACCACCTAAAGTGATTTCAAAATCAATTTTCATGAATTATCTCCTTTTTTCAACCAATCACTCCATACATTCAATAGGGGATGAAATTAGGGAAACCAAACCCCCTCTACCTAATTGTGACTACCTACTATGATTTAGATCTCAATTTTAGCTAATTGACCCCTCCCCCTCCCTTTATACAATCACTTGATTGGTTCAATTGGGGATGTAATTAGGGGATATCGATCTCTTTCAGCCAAATTACTACCTGTTTTGATAGATTTATTGGCGAACAAATGATTCTATGCAACCTTAAATTTCACTATAAGAGGTAAAAGTGTTTCCTATAATACTCTAACCATACCCACTCTGTATTGTGTCATCCCACACCCAACCCCATAAAAATAGTTCATTTCAAAATAATTAACTTATTTTTGGGTAGCATAAAATATTTATATAAGTTACATAAATTATAATGGGACATCAAGGTTTTTGTTGGGTGGTTTATTAAAAACCATCTACCATTGATCCTAGAAATCATCACATATTTTTTTTGTATGCCACTTGATGGAAAATTTTGTTTTATTATGGCTTATGAATTTTCATGGCACGGGGTGGGAAAATAGTGTAGCTAACATATCATTAATGATATTTGATTCCTAGACTTGATCATATGATAATAAATTAGATTTTTCCCTCTTTTTTTAACCTATTATACATATGTGGTGTTAATGATAATATATTTGGTTTCCTAGGGTATACAAATATTTGATAATTTCATATATGGTTTGTGTGATGTTAATGATAATTATAGATATGTGACTTCATGCCCTAAACATTGCAATTATTTTCTCTTATGTTTTCCTATTTTTTGAAATTTTTATGCAAAATGTCGAAGGGTTCAGTTGAGGAGGTTTTTTTAAGGGTCTTGAGGGGGGGTTCATTCATCTATGTTTAGGTTTGTGCTTTAATACATTTTCTCTAGTTTTCATTCAAAATTAATTATTGTTCTAACAAAAAAATCTAAATAAAAAAATAAATAAAAAAATGATGTGAATTCTTTTAGGAGCATTTCATATAGGGAAGAAAGTGGATTGGCAACAACATAGAACAAATATTAGTTTCTATGGCATTTGGAATGGATATTGAGAATTATTATCATTTGGAATGAATAATGTGAATTGAACTCTTATTTTTAACTTATTTTTATGCATAGTAAACATATATGTATTCTAAATGGACATTTGTTTAGGTCCAAATATCTAAACGTAATTCAAAACAATAAATATCTAATTAGATCCTAAATGGATATCAATTTTAGTTAATGTGAATGTAAATAAAAAAATATTTTTGTTGTTGCATAGTTTTGGACACTCAGTTTCTTGTACTTAGCCAACTCTCAACATGTAGTGAGGTGACAACAACACCCATATCCAAACTTGTTTGTTTTACTTTGTTAAATACATGCATGATTTCATACACACACATCAAAGTGGGAAATTATGTACAGTATAGAACTAGCTATTTTCTATGGTATTAGTGTATTTGTATGTTTATAGATCACTGTCTTGGATTATGCTATTATTGACACAATTTATTATCATTTGTGACATCTTTAATTTTATATTTATTATTTATAAATATTTATTTTTCATTGTTGTGTTATACATCCTTTTTATTACTCTTTCATACTTTATTTTCTCTTTCTCTTGCATTGTTTTCCTCTTTATGCTTTCAGTTTTGATGTCTCCTCCTATTGACCAGGACCGTAGTGTAAGTTTAAAGCCTAACCAGAAGCATAATGTAAAGTCCTATAGTTTTTATTTTGTGGTTCCCTTAACCTTTCTCTTCATTCCTTTGATTTTTATGTCCCTTTTTATAGGCTCTTATTTCCAATTATTTTTCATCTTACACATCAATAAGATCCTAATTTGAATTCAATAAGTATATAAATACATTAGTACATTAAGATCAAGGAATTACATTCAAGTTTTATCTATTGAGGTTTAAAAAGTAAAGGATTTCATTTATTAGAGCATCACCCCTTGCACAAAAATGATAATATTTTCATTAGTGAGAGAGAACATAACATCTATGACCTATTTACATCTCATTTATTAGTATAAGGGTTGGGATATTCATATTTCACTAGACTTCCTATTTAGATTCATATATAATAGGTATTATTTCAATCCCTATTTTATAAAGGGGCTATGACTAAGTGATGAAGTCATGGAGTATGGGTTTATTGAAGGACTAAATTTAATACCATGCTACTTGGATCAACATTCACCCATAAACACACTTGCAACACCTTACTCAAAATTGACACACTTCAACACACATTCTCTATTGAATTCACTAAATTAATATGGAGAAATTAATACATAATCATGTGCATTCTCACTCAAAAACTCACACATGCCTTGAAAGTATTATTACATTCTTGGAGATGAATTAATCCCACACACATTCCATCTTATATTGAAACATCATCTCTGTTACATTCTTTGAGGATTTGGTGCTTAAAACTCTTTTTTTCTCCCCTCTTCTTGGAGATAACTTCCTCTCTATTGTTGTAAGCATAATCACTTGGGGGGCCTGGGTTCGGGGCATGAATCAGTGTTTTAAAAAATTGTTTCAATTATACTTTAACATTTTTTGAACCATGAAATCAATATAATGATACAACAATGCATAAACAACCATTTATGTGAGCATGAAAATGGAAAACACATATATGAGTGGGAAACCCTCAAGGGGAAGAAAACCCACTATGATATTTGAAAATGGAATATTTTCCTATGAAAAAAATATCAAATTATATTAATCACCAACCCAATTTGGATCACCAACCTCAATAAAGTCAAGCACCTACTTGACTAGGCTTTGACAAGCACCTACTTACAAGGAAGCACCAACTCCCTAAGTGACTCAACACAAAATCATCCACCTCATGAATTTTTATCACATTCACACCTATAATATTATTTTATTTTATATAAATCATTTCAATACCTCCTTTTTCTCAACCATGCAATATTTTATTTGCTTATTTTTTGCATACAACAAATAGGCCTAAACTACCTTGTATATATACTAGTCTCATGGTCACACACCACCTAGTTAGCCACAAACCTTCAAAATATTAGGTAAGACACACAATATGTCTTAATAAATCTTATTAACATGACTCAATCATGATTTAAACCCCTTTTTGTCTGTCATAACTCAATTAGGCCTTACTTCTCCTTTAGGTCACATGGAGACCTAATTGCATTAGGATTGTCCTCTTAATGCCAAAACTTGATATTATTAGGCTCATATGGCTCTTTAAAACAATAAAAAACCATTAAATCACTTATCCAATGATCTCTTATAACCTCCTCCATTCTTGATTAGACCTGTAACCTTTGTTCATACCATGAAAGCTCTTTTAGGACAAACTACCCTATTAAGCATGTGTACCTCAAAAGTTTGTCTTCCAATAATGAAGATTAAACACCGTTAAGCTACCTAAATATGTAAAATTAAACATGTATACAAACTATCCATGACCTCAGGGTCATCACCAAATGCTTTTAACACCTTCACTCAAGAGATAAAGACTCAATAACATCTCTATAACTTACTTAGAACTATTAATTCATCTCAAAAACTAGTCATGATGAATTAGACATACAATTCTTATGTAGACACTTGTCATGAATCATAATGTATAAAAATTTTCCTATGATATATTCAAAACATCCTTAGATAGAAAATTCATATGGTCTAATGGCAAATATTAGTCTTGTAGACCAATTTCTTAACCTTATATCTCATAGTCCTATTTGAATGAAACATGACATTTTGTGAGAAATATTTTTTACCATATATAATGACCTCAAAATATTATAAAAATCATTATCATGAATTAAAATTAATAAATTAATTATTAATGCACTTTATTACATCAATTTATCATGCACAGACCCTCAAATCTATCTCTTCATCTATGCCTCGGTTTTACATTATTCACACCATTAGGTCTATCTGCAACTGGCTTACTTGGATGAACAAATTAAAAAAATTTAAGGATATAATATATATATATATATATATATATATATAATATATACATATAATATAATCATGGACATGTAAAATGATTCTCTAGCTTCTTCTAACATTCGTTTGCTTTTTTTACCAATTCAACTTTTGAGAGCTGTAATAATTTCTTAATAAATAAGCCTATATTTGTGCATTTTTTCTTCGATTTGATGAACCACCAGCACTTATAGGTAATTAGGAGAGTTTAATATATGATCCAATAGCTTATCTAGGCATTTTAATCCATCTTAAGCTATTTTGAACAAAAATTTACATATCGGGTCCTTATTAGAGTTTTAGGGAGGTTTAACACAGGTTTTAGTGTTAATGATTATTCATAAAGGACTAACACTTGAATACAACACTCATTCCTATATATCTTAGCTAGGACCCTTACTGCATCTCTCTTTAATATCTCATACTCCCATGCATAGGTTACACATGTACCAACAAATGTCTGAAACTACTTATTGGGTTTGAGACCTCATTTTGTGAGCTCAAAAAGGCCTAAAATAGTGATTCATGTACTTGTCCTTAAAATATTGACCTCAATACTTTGTGATCATACCTAAAAAAATTTATATTACCTCTGACATATGTGCATTTTCCTTGAAATCTGACCTTCATACCTCATTAGGCCAAGTAGGGTCTAAAAGTGATCTAGGTGCATACTTAGACTCAAGGTTCTACCCCTATAAGCTCACCATGAAACACTCATGAATGATTTTATACCTTATTCACATGCTCAAACAATTCCATACAACCTTCACATGCATGTGTTCATCCATTTCACCATGCAAATACCTCTTCATATCATGATTAGGTTTCCTATGCACTTGACATTAATGACATGTACCTTTTATGCAGGCATAAGACATTAGTTGCCTTCAAATTATCTCTCTCTCTTTATCTCATGAAAACACTCTTCCATTCATCTTGTTGCATCACACACTACCAACTGTCCTTAATCACTTTGGCATCAACCTTCATAAGATGCCCCTTTGACATCAATGATAATACTCAACATTTATGACTCTATTTGGATCTTTCACTTGATAATTTGAATATTATTTGACATTATTTTCCTTATAAAGTGTCTCTTCACCTTCCTTGGTGTCTCATAAATTATCAAAATTCATTTTTTTCATTTTAAGTCGTTACTTTATTTTTGCATTTCACATGGTTGAAACCATCATGGTGGTTATGAAACCATCATGGTCATTATGAAACCATCGTGGTGGTTATGAAACCACCACTGACATTATTTTCAAAAAATATGTGTGCTATTTCACTAAATTTATATTAGTAATGAAAAATTAATGGTCAATGGTAATATAAATAATAAATCAATAATAAAATAGGAACTATAATTTTATTATTTTATCCTAATGCATTGTTTAATTTACCTTTCTCTAGATTTTTTGACTTATTGAAGATAGGTAAACAATAGAAATATGAAATTATATTCTCTATAAAATTAAATTATATACATTGTATAATTTATAAAATCTTTCCTAACAAATAAGTTATATAAGTGAGCAAATAGTTGTCTCTTTTTACTATTGGCCCATATTTGTACTTGTATAACTTGATTGTTCAATTAATTGATCCCGATTTTAAAAAATAATATTAAACTAATTTTAAATTTTAGATACATAATTAAAATTAAAATTTGATATATGGAGGATCAATAATAATACACTTTAAATTCAAACTATATTACATTAATATAGTTATTATTTTCAATTTACATACAATCAATTACTCCCAAAGGTAGAATGGGCAAGCCAATAGGGGTACAAAGGAAATGGTTGAAGATTGATGAATGCTAAAAACATTTTCTAATTATAGTTGCATAAAAAATTTATTTATAATATTTTATGAGAAGGTTTGAGCAATGAGAATTAATAAGAATACCTTCTAAGTTAGGAGTGCATGTTCATGTGTATGAGGGATGCATAGAATGATGGATGTGTTACATTGCACAATATATTAATGAAATCATAATAGATTGTAATAATGAGAAATTATATTAGATGAATGTAATCCAATCAATGATTGTGATATGTAACAATGCAACTCTTACTTATGTTTTTTTATTGTATTAAACATATGTATTATCTTCCCCTTTTGCATATAGTTGGAAATAAAATCAAGTTGAGATGTGGAGATATTTCAATGATTGGACTATAGAAGTTATTATAAATGTAAAAACCTATTGAATAATATTGAAATTATCAGTTATTTTCCTTTGTAATGTTAGATCATGTGATTTATGTATTGTATAAGAGTAGTTTAAATGAGTAATTAAATTGTACTTAGTAATATAAATCTTTATATGAACAAAAAAGTGGTGAGATGACACATGATCAATAACTGAGACTTCAAGGTTCTTTTTTTGAAAATTTTGTGGTGATTGTCACATGACCAATATCTTGAAACTTCAATAAGTAGTTATGGCTATAAAAAATAAGGACATGCAATATTATCAACAATGAGGCATGATGTGGAAAAAAAATTAGATGCACCTCGGGAAACATGACATAGGACCTTCCAACCTAAAAAAAACAAATGAGTAAATGTGTGTAATGAGGGGGATTTTTGTAACAATAATAAGCCTCATGTATGTTAATCTCATTTTCAACAACACTTATAGATAAAAACTTATGGTAGGAAACTATAGTTGGGTCATTTGAATTCACACCCTCTAAAATTGTAGTTAACATATGATGATAACTTTGAGACCACTTTTATGGTTTTGATGTTATGGTTTTCTATATATTTAACATGACATGCTAAGAAAAAACATGCTCAAAATAATTTTTTCCTTCCAAATTAAAAGAATGTATGTCTTATGGATGTTCAACCTATCATCATTACATAAGGGCATGCATTTATTTACTTGATGTCATGAACAATCAAGGAATATGCTCTATGTAGTTCTTATGAGGTGTTGTACATGTATTGAAGGCAATATTTACAAACATGCTTCTTCACAAGCATGTTTATTTATATAGATGGAGGGGCATGATAAATTATTAGGGCTAACACTAACAATAGAATGGTATTGTAAGATTAGATCATTACAAATTATATGAATTCTATGAACGTAAATCCAATACATGTGATATCTTGAAACAAAGGAAACAAGTATAATTACTAACAAACAACAACCATAAATAATGTCAAATAGGATTTTGACCCTACAAAGAATGAAAGAGGCATAATAACTTGGGGGTGGGGGACGTGGGGTAGTGAGGGTGTGGGGCAGCAAGGAAAATTAGTTCACAATGGATTATAACCTAAGAGACATAAGGCACATTGAAAATACATGCAATAGACTATTTAACACTTGTCAAATCCCAGTGTCTCTGATGGTCTTGTCATGGCACAAGGTAATTGCTAATCATTGATTAGCATCTGACAGCTAAACTTACCCAATTAAATAATCCCTATCAACATAACTAATTTAGCATAGTTTTATAATATCAATAAAAAATCATTTTATGTGCATTGAAGTTCATTTTTTCCTCCATCACCCTATTAGTGTGACCATCACACCTTCTCTAGGTATTTTCTATGTAATTACTAGTTATAATTTGTGGGCATACATGTTTAGAGGTTGGACATTACCTATGGAATTGTCCTACTATTTACACCTTACATACATATTTAGAATATCCTCAATACCCTACAATGTTTTTTTAATAAAATATTTTAAAAACAAAATCAATAATTGTATAATACTCTTTTTAAAGTATTTTTTAAGCTAGTGGTTTCCATCAGGCCTAAATCTTAACTTATCTTTGCTTGTCAATTAAAAATTTGTTGACTACCTCTTCTTTTAGGGTCCTATCAATTGCAACATTTTATACAAATATTTATATTACAAGTATTTAATTCTCATAAAATTTAAGACTCGTTACATTATTCATATATTTAAATGAACAAGCACTTTTAAAATATATAGTTTGTTAATTTCTAACCCTGTAACATTTTATAGCTTGGTGGAATTTTTTACCAGTCATATATGGTATAAAATTTAAAAAATAGACTATAGCATGTTAATTTCCATTCTTGATTTCCATAGGTGTTGTGATGGAAGTGTGTTATGATTTTATAAATAGTTAAAAATGTGTTTTTATTTTGTTTGTATGTTGAGCTAAAACAAAAAATGTTGTATTGTTATAAATGTTTGTTTTTGTTGCTACAAATTGATGAGTGAAAGGGCTCAAACTAGAGACTACGGATTTTTTAGGTTAAGTTGTAGATGACACTCTAAACTTTGGGTACTAGAATTTGGGCCTCATGATTTGTGTTGTGTTTTGACCCAAAAATACAAAGAGTAAAGAATGATAAGATAGATAAATGAACCATGAAATGCATAAACCCTCTACCATCAGCATGCAAAAAATGTTTGTTTCCATTGACCTCAATCTCTTTAAATTTGTGGCTTTTTGAAAGGTTTAAAAACATGTTAAAATGTGAGTGAGTTGGGGAGAACTTTTAGTAAAAAAGTGCATCAAAACATCAACAAAACAATTACCATCCATAAGAGATTTTGGAAAAGAGAAATTTTGAAAATTAAATATTTGTTAGACTTTTATTTTTTAGATAGGTATTTCATTTTTGACCAGAGCTCCAACTAGTCTAAGATAATTGGGGGCCCAAATCTCTAAGTTATCATCTATTACAAGTATTAGATTTACCAATAATGGCCAAAGCTAGGCCAAGAATACTAGAGAATAGCCATAACCAGCTAGATAATACCATCAATAGCCACAACTAACCTAAAAATACCATCAATTGTCATAACCATCCCAAGAATACCAATGATCAACCACAACCGACCTCTAATACCATACTTAGATTTGAACTTGGGCAGTGTTTGAAACAACCAAAACACTTTACCAACTCACCCACATCTCATCGGTTAAAAATGTTGGGTATTGACATTTTTATAATTAGAATCCCTAAACTAGCAGTGAATAGTACCTCTAACCATGGACTATGGACTTGCATTATCACATTGAACACAAGTTTTAAGCCACATGTTAATCTTCATCACATTGAACATCAAACTATTATCATATTTCATTATCAATACTTTTCACGAATAACCCATCATAGTTTAGTGTGGGAATAACACTAGAGAGTGGTCATCCTAAGGAATAGACCCTGAGACCTCTCACTTCTAACAGTCAACTCACTCACTTCGAGGCTATTATTACTGGGTTAAAAATGTTGGGCACTAACATTTTTATAATTAGACTGCCTAAACCAGCGGTGAATAGTATCCCTAGCCATGGACTATGGACTTACTTCATTGCATTAAACACATATTTCAAGCCACATGTTGACCTCCATCACATTAAACACCGAACTGGTAGCCCATTATATTGTGGATACTTTTAATGGATAACCCACCATATCTTTCTAAGGGAACGATGCTAGAGAGTGGTCATTCTAAGGAATGGACTTTGAGACCTCCCATTTATAACACTCAACTCACTCATCACTAGGCTATTATTATTACATAAATGTTGGGTACTGATATTTTTATAATTAGAATGCCTAAACCAACGATGAATATTATCCATAGCCATAGAATGTGGACTTGCCTCATTACATTGAACATAGGTTTCAAGCCACATGTCAACCCCCATCACATTGAACACTAAATCGGTAGCCCATTACATTGTGGATAATTTTCATGAATAATCCATTGTAGCTTAGTGTGGGAATGATGATAGAGAGTGGTTGGCCTAGGGCATGGACCCTGAAACCTCCCACTTCTAACACTTAGATCACTCACCACTAGTCTATCATTATTGGGTTAAAAATGTTGGATATTGACATTTTTGTAACCAAAATTCCTAAACTAGTAGTGAATAATATCCCTAGCCATAGACTATGGACTTGCCTCATCACATTAAACATAGGTTTCAAGCCACGTGCCAACCCCCATCACATTGAACATCGAATCGATAGCCTATTGCATTATGGATAAATATCCTATCATAGCTTAGTGTGGGAAAGATTCTAGAGAATGGTTATCATAGGGAATAGACCCTGAGACCTCCCACTTTTAACACTCAACTTACTCATTACTAGGCTATCATCACTGGGTAAATGATTGGTATTGACATTTTTATAACCATAATGCATAAACCAATGGTGAATAGTATCCCTATCTATAGACTATGAACTTGGCTCATCACATTAAACATAGGTTTCAAGCCATATGCCGACCCCTATCATGGGTAAGTGTATGGAATTGGGGGATAATTTTATGGACATTTTAATAAAGAAATCACTTTATTGAAATAATGCAATCATGTTATTTAAATTATGTCTCAATAATTACTAAGCCATAACATGATCACATTAATTTATAACATGATCACGTTAATAGATAACATGATTGCATTATTATAAAAATAATATCATGATCACATTAATATTGTTTTGTACATTAAATCAATGGATATGTAAATGGAGTGAATGTTGGTTAGCAGCTTAAAAGCATGTGGGAGTTGCACATAAATGAAACTTTGGATAGAAGCTTATATTTACTATTCTAAATGTTAAGTATAAGGAAATAAATGTAACACTTTAAATTTATTTTAGTAAATATAATAAAATAGGGTTTATGTTAATTTCACTTGTTCATCATCCATCCCTCATTCCTAATCACTTCTTATTCATGTCTCATCACCCCTAATCACTCTCTCATCATTCTTAATTGTCTCTAATCACTCTCTCATTGACCCTCATTATCCCTAGTCATATTTAATCAGTCCCTGATCATCCCTAATTATTCCCTCATTGACCCTCACTATCCCTCATCATCCCTAATCACTCACTCCTCATCCTTGATCACTCCCTCATTGACCCTCATCATCCCTAATTATTCCCTCATTAACCCTCACTATCCCTCATCATCCCTAATCACTCACTCCTCATCCTTGATCACTCCCTCATTGACCCTCATCATCCCTCATCATCTTTAATCATGCCTTCATTCACCTTAATCACTCCCTTATTGGATCTCACCATCCCTCATCATCCCTAATCACTATCTCATCATTGCTAATCACCACTTAATCATCCCTAATCATTCCCTTCTCATCCCTCATCATTTCTAATCACTCATTTATTGACCCTCACCATTCTTCATAATTTATAATCACTTCCTCATCATCCCTAATCATTCCCTCATTGACCCTCACCATCCCTCATCATCCCTAATCATAGTTTCATCATAACTCATCATCTCTAATCACTCATTCCTCATCATTCATCACCCATAATCACTCCCTCATTAACCCTCACCATCCCTCATCATCCCTAATCACTCCCTTATCCTCCCTAATCAGTCCCTCATTAACCGTCACCATCCCTCATCATCCTTATTAACTCCCTCATCATCTCTACACAATTTCTCCTCATCCCTCCTTATCCTTAATCACTCCATCCAATGCCATGATGGTGGTATTTTGTTTGGGTTTAATAGTACTAGGATCTAAAAGTGGAGAGTTTAGTGCTAGCATAAAATATAAATGGAGGCAAATTTGAAACATAAATATTTAACACTATGAAAAAATATGGGCCTATTAGAAATGATGTAATTCACAATTGAAAATTTTCCAAAAAATGAGAAGCAAGTAAACCACCATAGCACCAAAAATGGGTAAGAATTAATTTTAATAACATCCTTATGTCACCATATCATAGTGTGGTTTATCCAACAATAATAAAGATAAAATAATTGAACCATAAACTAGATAAATATAAGGATATCTTCCAGTCACTTAAATAAGTTCCTACATACTATACACTAAACGATACTATTGATTTTATCCCTTAAATACCTCTACCTCAAACCTCTTTATACAACATATCATTTCTAGAGAATGAATAGATCAAGTGGTAAATCCATGAAATCATGGATAATGGACACATCATGCCCAAATCATTCCCAAATCATTGCCTTGTAGAAGCCTAATTATGTTTATGCCAAAGTTATGAATCGATTAAAAAAATCTTAACAAGATTAAAGTGAAGAAGTATTATCCTCATCTAAATATTAAGGCATTTCTCTGCCATATCCATGGTGTAGAAGTCTTTTCCAAAATTGATCTTAAGTTTGGGTATCATCATATTCATGTTGAACCTCTAGACATTTGGAATATAGTCTTAAAGACAAAGGAAGGATTGATTGACTAGTTGGTTATGCCTTTTAGGTTAACTCATGTAGAAAATTAATTCATTTCAAGATGTTGAAGGAAATCCTCAGCCCCTTTACCTATGTCATTTTTTTAATCTACCTTGATGGCATCTTAATCTTTAGAAAACATGGGATGAACATCTACACCATGCTGAACTAGTGTTTCACATTTTATAGAAATATATTTTTATGATAACATGAATAAATGTTCATTTTTCATACAAGAGATAAAATATTTGGGATACATTACACACACAATGAGTTCATGTATGAACTTGACCAAGATTCAAGTCATATAGGAATGGGAAACAATAAATAACTTTTCATCTGATTCAAATATTCTCATAATTAGAAAATTATACAAGAGATTTGTGTTTAATTTTTATCTTTTAAACCAAGCTATCAAAGTTGGAACAAAATAAATTTTCATCTAGATATCTTCATAACAAATATAATTTGATGAACTAAAATTCAAACTCTATTTTGTGTTAGTACTTATGTTACTTGACTATAAATTTAGAAGATCATCTAATTTATTCAGTAATAACATTGACTATCACAATTGGGTATTTATAACACAAGTCCTAGAAAAGAGTTAATTTTTATTATAATGGATTAAACATAATATGATTGGAATCAAAGATATCTTTAGAGCATATACTTATGTTAGATGATGAGGGATAAATTAGGGATGGTGAGGGTTAGTGAGAGTCAATGATGGAGTGATGAGGGATGGTGAGGGTCAATGAGGGAGTGATTAAAGATGATGAGGGATTAGGGAAGATTGATTAGGGATTATGAGGGATGAGGAGGGAATGATTAGGTTTGATGAGGGATGGTGATAGTCAATGGAGTGATTAGGGATGATAATCCTAAGTGATTAGAGATTATGAGAGATGATGGAGGTCAATGAGGGAGTTATTAGGGATGAGGAGGTATGACAAGGGAGTGAATATGGATGATGAAGTGATTAGGGATGATAAGGGATGAGGAAAGAGTGATTAATGATGAAGAAGGATGGGAATGGAGTGACTAAGGATGATGAGGGATAGGGAGGGTCAATGGAGGAATGATTGTGGATGATAAGAGAGTGATTAGAGATGACTAAGGATAGTAAGGGTCAATGAGGGAGTGATTAGGGATAGTGAAGAATGATGAGAGAGTGATTATGGGTAATGAGGGATGAGTAAGAAGTGATCAAGGATGAGGGAGGGATGATGAACAAGTAAAATTAAAGCAAAGTGATCATTTGTTGTGTGTAAGTCATCAATATGACCTATACTACCCCAATCACACCAATTTGGATTAAGTTCAATGTGAGTAGTTTTCAAACTTCAATTTTGAAAAACTTAGGACTCCTATAAATGCTAAAAATCAATCTAGAAGTCTAAAAAACCTAGAAAATGACTATATATTTACCAAAAATGGTTATCAATTGTAAATTTATGTATTGAAATCCCTAAGTATAATACCTAGACCTTTAAAATGCCTAACTACTTGTTTGAGTAGTTTTTAATCTTTTTCAATATGATGTAATTAACTACTAAAAATAAAGTACATGCAGGGTTTAGAGTTACCTAGAGATGAAGGTTGGTTTTGCACCATTGATCAAGCTTGATTATGAGAACTCCTCTTTAGTTGGGGAGAAATGACATGTAATACACCACACTTAAACAAAAAATGGATTAATAGATAAATGAGTGGGTTGTCTGGTTACAAACTAGTCTTGAGAAGCAGCATGCTTTCTTAGATGGATGCTAGCCCACTTTTTAACATTCAAGTTTATAAATAAACATGAAATTACAAAGATATAGATTACAAAATATAAATAATTTAGAAGATAAATGATTATGAATTATTCAAGTTAATAGATACAGGTATAAACAACACCAACATACAACTTAATAAAGATTAGATAAATGCGGACTATTAAGAGATAAGATAAATAGATTATTCAAGGACAAGATATATAAATGCTTTGTTAAGTTTTAGTAATGGATAGCAACAAATTAAGAAAGATATTTATGAAATAGCATATAGTTTTAACAGATGTTTAAGATGCAAAATAGACTATTTAAAGGGTATTTTTATAGTCTAATAGGGATCGATGATGATCCTAGAGGATCGATGTTGATTCTTCAGGATCGACGTCAATTCACATGAGTCGATATCAATTCTATGCAAAAATGTTGAACTATAAATAGACTATAATGATAACCTATATTTTTAATAAAATGATAAAAAATAAATGTAAGACAAACACAAAAGATAGTAGATTGGAAATGCAAATAAATTTAAAAGCAATACTAACCTTTAATGCCTAAAAATGAACTTGGATAAGATGAGAGATAAAAACCTTCAAAAACCTTTGATAAGCTCTCCAACAGAAGTTCCACAAGATTTTAGGTTGTTGATCAAGTCCAAATGCAAGTTATAATGAGATTTTGGTAGTGTTTTAGGTTCCAAAACTGTAGTCACGTTCCCTTACGAGCCATGGAGATCTATTGTATATAAATGGATCGATGTCGATTCTAATCAATTGACATCGATCACTAAGTAACGACGTCGATTTACCAAAAATGGGTGAATCTGAATGAAAAGTCATTCAAATGAGTTGATATGGGGTAAAAGAGGGTTAAAATGACTTCTGAGATTGTTCAAGTTGTTTTAACCATGGGATACGTTTGTTAGGAGGTTTATTATGTTTTGGTTTTATTTGATGTTTAAGATTTTGATTATTTATAAGATTTTAGGTAGTTAGGGATGGTAAATAGTAATTAATAAGATTAATTACCATGGATAAAAAGAGGGTATATGCATGCAATAAACATTTAATTATAAGTTGACATTATTATACTTTAAGTTATATTTTATGTATATACTTTCAGGATGTTTGAGAGTGGTTTGGGACTTCCAGGAGTTAAGATGCAAAATATGGATTTTTAGAGGTTTCGACCACATTTTAGACTTAGCTTATTTCAAGATCTTAGGCTATGCTATAGATTTATATTATCTACATTTAATTACTAAATTAATAGCTTAAAAGATGGTAGAATAGGGCAAGGGTGCTAAATTCTGGTGTCTACAGTACTGACCAAATTGGATTTTGAAAAATTATTTTCCACATCATAAGGTGTAAAGCTGTGAGACCAACTCTATCAGATGTATAGTGACCCTAATTTCTTATATTTATTAAAATAAATTTAAATTATAAGGGAATAAATACTTAACAATTTGAGTAGTAAATATAAGCTTTTAGACAAAGTTGCCTTCATATGCAACTCCATCATATTTTTAGGTGAAAAATCATAGGAACACAATCACATTATCAATAATGTGATTGAATTATCAATAACACAATCACATTATTAATAATATGATTACATTATTGATAACATGATTGTGTTACCAGTTAACTAACATTCACACCATCTATATGTTCATTGTTTTAATGAGCAAAACAATAGTAATGCGATCATGTAATTATCTTTACAATAACATGATCACATTATCTATTAACATGATCACAATATACATTAACACAATCATGATATTTATATTTGAATTCAAATCCCATGCCTTTTGGATCAAAAATGCCTTAGATTCTTGAGCCAAAGACATGGACCTGTCAATCTACAATCGAGTTTTGAGAGTTATGATAAAAATAATAAAATTTAACTTTGATCACCAATTACACTATGAATTTTAACATGAAAATTCAAAAAATTAATACCATAGCTATGATCGCGCTCTCCTCTTTCCAAAAATATGATTTTTATAATTTTTGGACGAATTTAAGGTTTCAAACTATGTTGATTTCTAACTATACCTTTTTTAGGCCACTACATGCCACAAACATACATTCCTATATGCATTCGTGTAATTTGTCTTTCTTTTATCCAAGTGAAAAATAAGTTATATGGTCACAAACTAGGCCTAATTCTACACATTTTTTTGAAAAAAAAAACTGGTTTTTTTTTTGAGGTAGTTAGGTGCGTCACATGGATGGCTATCCATTTTTTGTCAGTTTTCAAGATCTATTTACGTACAAAATTCATTAAAAAAAGTATTCATTGAAAAAATATTTAAAAATATAGGTAAAAAACTAGAAGATCTTATCTAAATTTTCCCCAAAGGATTTCAAATAATATTAAGCACTATTCAAAAAGTGGTGCACTACACAACTGTCTATCTACTCTATTTCATAAGAAAATGGGAGTTCCTCTTCAAATTTTAGATGTTTTACCTAGTTATACTTAACCATTTTTAAAAACAATTAGTTTTTTGGAAATTAGACTCAAAATGCTACATTTTATGTTCTTACACCATCTTCAAATTTCAAGTGTAGATATCTCAAATTATCTACATAAGTTTAGATTTATAAAATTTCAAGAAAATCATGTCCATGGGTAGGCCACTTTTTGTCCCCCAACTTTGTGCCCTTACCCTCCATATGAATCATATGTTACTTGGTCTCGCCATCACCATGAATTACTAAAACGAGACACAAGGCAGAGGACACGGGGATACTCTAGAGGAGAAGGATCAACCAGAGGGAGACAACCCTCAATGCCTCAAATACCGCCAACATTGCAAAGACCCCAACATCCTCCATTGCAATTTCAGAGCTCTTTCAAGCCAAGCTCATCTTGGATCAAAAACAAGTTCACCAGCACACATTCTCCAAGATAAATCCAAGCACCAAAGATAGAGCCACAGTGGGATATTTTATTGCCCACAAAAGAGAAAGAAGAGGATGAAGAAGTAGAAATTTCTTTCTACTCAGATCAAGATTACTGTCCAAGTGAATGCAGTAATCTCCAAGAAGAAGAAATAGAGCAAGAAGCAGAAGACATCTACCTTGAACAACCTTTTGTTCAAGACCCAAGGAGACAAAAATTGGTATGTACAAACATTCCTCCCTTACAAATTCCATAACCAGCTTATCTATCACAACTGATTAATAGAAAGTTTGCCCAGTTTATTACTTTAGAAATTAATGGTAGACTTGTAGATGCTCAAATTGATACAAGAGCTTCTCTCTCTTTTGCAAAATCTCAACTCATCCATGACTAGAAGATATTGGATGATACTATGGCTTACAAGAGCCTAGATGTCCAAGGGAATAGTTTTATTTGTAATAAATATAAACATCAACAAACCCTTTGGATACAAGATCAAATCTTTCATGCTAATTTCTTTTCCCTAGATAGGATGCCTATTGATATCCTATTAGGTGGTGCCTTTATAGATAGATACTCACCTTACGGTTCAACCACAAAGAGTATCATGTTTACTATAGAAATTGAAAAGCTTAGAATTTCACGTCTCATTTATGCCACTAAACAATTTCCTAGTTCAATGACTCAAATACCTGAGATAATAATCCCTATTGAAATCCAAGACATAGGTGAAAAGATTAAAACCACTATCTATTCTGATAACCCTCAAAAGTTTTGGTCAAAGTCTATGCCTGGAATGGATATCAAAACCATACAAGGAAAACGTATGAAGATTGGGAAAAGAATCCCAATACCAGCATAGGATTATACCGATATGGAACTACAGATCAAAGGGCTAGAAAGTAATGGTTTTATTGAAAAATCAACTTCTCCTTACTGCTATTATGCATTTATGGTTAACAAGCATTCTAAGTAGAAGAGAGGGAAGAAAAGAATGGTCATCAATTATAGGACATTAAATGCCATTACCCAACCATTTCCATATCCTATTCCAGATAAAATCTATCTGTTGGAGAAGGTAACAACATGTAAATACTTCTCCTAGTTCGACTGCAAATCTAGCTTTTATCAAATCAGAGTCAAAGAATCTGACAAAGAAAAGACATCATTCAATTTCCCTTTTGGCCATTTCCAATGGACAGTAATGCCTTTTGGCTTGATGAATGCCCAAACATTCTACCAGGCCCATATGGATAAAATATTTCAAGGCACTTCTAGCTTTTTGTGTGTGTACATAGATGACATCTTGATTTTCAGTCATTTTCTTTCTGATCATTTTACTCATCTCTCCAGATTCTTTGAATTGGCACAAAATGCAGGGATCTTTTTATCAAATACAAATATTCAATTATGCAAAACTAAATGCAACTTTCTTGGAATGGTGATCCAAGATTCAAAATTACAGATCCAACCACGTATCAAAGAAAAGGTCATCAATTTTCTTGATATTTTGGATAAAACTAAGCTCCAAGCTTTTTTGGGATTATTAAACTATTTAAATAGCTTATATCCTAACTCTTTTTGCTTCAAGAACTTCTCCAGAAAATAAAAGCTTACAATTGGAAGGAAGAACATACAACTGTTATCTGAAGAATCAAATCTAAAGTTGTCTTACTTCCTGATTTACATATCCCAAAATCTGATAAAAAGATAGTTATATTGATGCCTCTGATACTGCATGGGGAGGAGTACTTGTTTGTGTACATAACAATAAAGAGTTTGTCTGTGAATCATCCAGTGGAGTATTTAGTACTGATGTGCTTAAATGGATTTTTTTTTATAAAGAAATATATGCTATAAAGAAGTGTTTAGAAAATTTTATGTTAAAACTCCTGCACTTGCCCCATTTCATTATAAAAACTGATTGTACTAGATTTCTGACCTTCAGAGAAAAGGATCATGGTCGAAAAGATGGTCGCAATAAATATTGTAGATGGCAAGCCTTTTTCAATCAGTTTGACTTCTCAATAGAGCACATTAAAGGTACTGATAATACAACAACATATTGGCTTAGTAGGAATCCACCTGCTACTCTAATGCACCAACCCATTCCTGGCTTCAATCTAACCAGGATCTACAATCAAGGATTTGCATCCTTAAACATTATTATGCAGGAACAAATCCTTCATGAAGGGTTGCATCCAAGATATACTAGGATATCTTATGTAGCAACACAGGATTTACAAATGTCTTTCACAGCAACCATTCAAGCAAACCGTCATCAGAACACTGGTGTAATAACAATCAAAAGATTAAATAGTGAATTTCTTTTCCACTAGTTTACTAAATTATTAAAGTGTCCCCTTTGGACATGGACTGTAAGGATCAGGTTTTCACACAATGAACACCTTTATCGATGGGTGGCAAGATACGGTCCTCACCATATACATGAAGAAGAAGATCATGAACAAGATACAATTGTCCATACAATCATCAAAAGATAGTTGGAATGGGAATCTTACTTCTACATCAATCCTCGCCATCATGCATGTGAAGCTGGACCCCACCATTGGCATCTTTCTAGCACATTTCAGATAAGGTGTCTTTTCCAACCAATCAGTGAAAATGACCTTTTAACAGAAGTGGAAACAATGTTGAACCCACAAAGCTAGACGTCCTCATCTAGTGCCTCCAACAGCATCTCACTGTAGCCTAACTTTTATGCTATAAAGTATGATGGGACATGACACTGCCTTTGCAAAGATTCTAGGCAAGACCTCCCAAAATACTATAAATAAGCCTCTTCTCCATAGAGTTTTCATCAAAAAAATTCTAAGCTTTAGAAATCTAGTAGCCTTGTTTAAAGAGTATGCTCCTCTCTTGCCCTTTTCAAAGGATCCTAAGAATCAAAAATTCAAACAAGTGTTTGTAAAATTTGATTTATTAATATAGTGAAGCCATAGCCATTCGACCCCTACCTACTGTCGTGGGTTTTCTATAATAAAGAATTGTGAAATAAGGAGGCGTCTACTAACGATAAAAGATTGGTATCAGAGCCATAATCTATCTTCTACTAGAATTCTCTGTAAGAATTTCTTGTTAATAATTTTGAGTTTCTTTGCTTTGTAAAATTCTTTGGGAAAGTTATTGCATCGAGTCCCTGGCCATTTTAGACTTGTCATAGGCCCTTTTATCTCTACATCCCTATTTCCCTTACCAAAATTTTCTCACTTACCAGAACCTCAATCTCCAACCATGGAACTTGGTAAATCTCAGACCTCATCCACAGTAAAAATCATGAATGAATCTGAATTAGAAGGATTGTATAAACTCCATCCTTTTGTCCCAGAATAATTATCTGGTTATCCAGATATTGAAATTACTGAAGAAAACCTTGAAAAGGAAAATAGCTTGTACAAACCTCTGGCTATTAAATCTTCACAGGTATATAAGAAATCTAAGCTTTTAAAATCCAAATTTGTGTATAAGTCCACCTATTTGTCATTTGTTAAGCCTAGAATCAAATCTGTCGAACTCACCCTTTGTTATAAGCTCAAGTGAAATTTTCAAACAAATTTATTGTCTTTATTACCTGAACCTGAAATCAGTTGTATCAGGTCACATGAAGATGTAAAATTTGTACATTTTGGTCTTATCAGAGTTAATATAACTCCATTGATTCCTGGCAACATTAAACTTGTAATATATTTAGCACTTTGTGATAGATGCCAAGTAAGTTTTCAACATGCCTGTCAATTATCAAGTCTTGGTCATTTAAATGATGAAGTCATTTGTTTTGAGTTCTGTCCAAATCTTTTTGTCGCAGTCCACGACAAAGGATGTAAAGAAGTCAAGTTTGGTTCTTTAGATTGTTGGGACTTATTCACCTCCCTTTTCGGTCTAAATATGTTTGGTGAATTTAAATATGCCTCCATTAACATACCCGTAGTATATAGTATGACTAATACCAACCACCCAAAGATCCTTGAAAATATACCATATGCTAAAAGATTAAGTGGTATTGTCCAACTTCAGAAAGGTCATATAGAGTCAGTTGAGATACCTTCTGATTGGAAACTTGACTGATTAAAAAATGTTTCCCCCAAAATGAAAGGTCAAGCCTCAGTACATAAAAGTGATGGTAGAACTGTGAATATTCTTCCTAGATCTTTGTCTATAAATTCCTTTATTCTTTCTCCCTCCAGACCATCAACCTCTTCTTCTCACAGAGCTATAAAAACAGGGCATATTTTGATTAAAGATGAAGAAATCAACCAAGGACTTGATCTAAAAGATCAATTACCTTGCACAATGATGAATCTTCCAAGAGAAGAAAGTCTAGAATTTTATACAGAGAATAAAGTCACTTTGTATAAAGGTGGAAGATGGCCACCCCATAAAGGAATCCATAAGCAGCCTGCATGAATAGTACAATATTTTTTTGCTGCTTATCAAGGAGAAACTGAACCTTCTAATTAGTTTAAACACAGGAATTATATCTCAAGGTTCAATTCTCAATTGTCAGAGAATTTTGATGATCTATGCAAAGATGTTTTGTATATTAGAAATAGTATAGACAAGCTTACTATTATTGAAGACAATACTAATACTCTTTGCACAAATTTACAAAAATGATTGTCTTCCATTGATTCTAAATTAGTAGCTTTAGATGAAAGTCTTGAATGGCTTTCTAAATAGGATCAACAGGCAGAATCCTCTGTTAGCCATTTAACTTACAGAGTAGATCTCAGTCCTAATTTTAAGCCCAACAAAAAACACCCAAATACTACACTCATGGAAAGGACACATGTCCAGTTACAACCTTGGTACCTCAATATTGATGATTTTCTAAATCCCTTAAATGAGATTTCAGCATGGTGTAACTCTATGAGGGTGATCACCATTAATTCTCATTTAGATCTAGTAGGTACTACTAATTTTGCTTCTAAATTCTTCTAGGGTATTGTAAATCAATGGTGGGATTCAATGACCGAAGTAGAGCAGTTTACATGAGTCCATAATCAGCCTGATCCTTTAGCTACTTGATTCCATCTTCTTATTAATGAGTTTGCACCTCCAGTTGCAAATCATGAACTTGAATTAAAGAAATGGCTTCTCAAAATGAAGCTTTGTGATTTAAAACAATTTGATGCTTTTGCCAAACAATTTAGAGAATTGACATATGAAAGTAAGAGCTTTTCTTCCATGGAGATTAAGATCAAAATTTTGCATGCTTTGCCATATAATCTTATTAATAAGGTCATTGCTTATATTGATCTTAAGGGTCTTACCATTGAAGATCTCTCTCTCTCTGATGTAATTGATTTTTCTAAGCAACAAGCTATGTCTTTAGACTCTGAGGCTAAAACTATTCAAAATCTCACCAAGCATCAAGCATCCCAGATTGCTCCATCATTCCCTGAAACAACCCCTTTTGGTTGTCGACCATTTGTACAACCCCGCAAGCAACAAAAGCAACGTTGCAAACATCTTTCTTTTTGGCATCGATCTTTTCCTCGCAAACACTCCTATGTTCCTCCTCAACGTTTCCTCAAGAAACGTCGTACTGCTCGTCCTCCATCCAAACAGCCTATTTTCTACATTTGTCACAAACCTAGCCATATTGCTCCTCAGTGCCATTGAAAAAATCCTGCAGTCAAAGTTCTTTTTACTTCCAATGTAGCAACATGGTGGAATACCATTGATTCTAATGAATATCTTTACCTACAGGATGACATCTATGAACCAATTCTAGATGATCTCCCCAAAGATGACTCAAAATACAATGAAGATGCAAATGCTCTCGAGTCATTAGTCGATGACTTGGAACAACCAATCACCAATATGCAATGCCTATGGTACCACCCTCGGCACCATGACAATTCACATCTATCATATGAAGCACATGGTACTTGGTCTCACCATCACCATGAAGTACCAGAACGAGACATAAGGCTGAGGACACCGAGATACTCTAGAGGAGAAGGATCAACTAGAGGGAGACAGCCCTCAATGCCTCAAATACTACCAACATTGCAAAGACCCCAGCATCTTCCTTTGCAATTTTACAGCTCTTTCAAGCCAAGCACCTCTTGGATCAAAAACAAGTTCACCAGCACACATTCTCCAAGAGAAATCCAAGCACCAAAGATAGAGCCACAGTGGGATATTTTATTACCCACAAAAGAGAAGGAAGAGGATGAAGAAGTAGAAAGTTCTTTCTACTCAGATCAAGATTACTGTCCAAGTGAATGCAGTTATCTCCAAGAAGAAGAAATAGAGCAAGAAGCAGAAGACATCTACCTTAAACAACCTCTTGTTCAAGACCCAGGGAGACAAAAATTGGTATGTACAAACACTCCTCCCTTAGAAATTCCACAACCAGCTTATCTATCACAGTTGATTAATGGAAAGTTTGCCCAGTTTATTACTTTAGAAATTAATGGTAGACTTGTAGATGCTCAAATTGATATAGGAGTTTCTCTCTCTTTTGAAAAATCTCAACTCATCCGTGACTGGAAGATATTGGATGATACTATGGATTACAAGAGCCTAGATGTCCAAGGGAATAGTTTTATTTGTAATAAATATAAACATCAGCAAACCCTTCGAATACAAGATAAAATCTTCCATGTTGATTTTTTTGCCCTAGATAGGATGCCTGCATATTGAACACCAAACTGGTAGCCTATTGCATTATGGATACTATTCATGAATAACCCATTGTAGCTTTGTGTGGGAAAGATGCTAGAGAGTGGTCATCCCATGGAATGGACCCTGAGACCTCCCACTTCTAACACTCAACTCACTCACCATTAAGTTATCATTGTGATATTTTTTAGTCTTTTATTTATTGTAGTAAAATGATGGATTGTTTCCTAGAAGAAAATGCTTCATTTATCACATTAAAAATTGTAAAAAATAATTTACATTAGATAATTCATTTTCATATTCAATAATTATAAATATTGAAATTTCCATCATGTCATATTTATCCTTGACTAAACAGCGTGCACAAAAACTACTGCAACATATAATTACAACATAAAAATTATTTATGATTAATTTCATTGTTGTAATAAGTGATTTAGTCCGTTGATGTGGTGAATTATATGATAGGTGTCATTTATATTTTAATATAATCTTTTTACATGAACCACACCCTTATTCATGTTTTGAGACTTTAAGCCACTCAAGATCACTACACATGAAAATAAAAATACAAGCTTCAAATCTTTATTTTCATGACATCACTGAGCATTTTCACCTTATTTGCACACATTGATTCAAACAAAATCCTAGTTTCCATCCCTTTTTTAACACGTCATTATTTAATTCATTGATTATATCAAGATGTGATGGTTTTTTGTTAAAATTTGGGTTGCCCTAAGCACACTTAGGCAACAATACTTACTACTTGGAAAGCTCCTATGAACACATTCAAGCAAATAGTGAGTACACTTTTCAATAGCATTTGTGGGCCTCTTCAGAAAACTCCCTAGGTTTCCATTGCATGAACATGAAAAAGAGATTATAATGAACACTAAAATCTTTACTAAGATAAAAAACACAACATATTTTTTAGTTTTTATCTTGGAAATTAGTAAATGGGACATGCAAGCAGTTCCTGGTATGGAAGCCATGATAGAATGGTGAGGTGATTGTCTAAAATAAATTGGAATGTATTTTAAAGGGATTATTATTTGGTAGAATGGATATGCTTTACTACGTTGTGTGTCATTAAGATCATGCATAACCACAACACCGTCTTGATCAATCTACCCCACAATTCAACGTGGAATCCACATGCAACCTTGTAGGGACTTATTTTACATTTTGATTTGTGTGTATGAATTATTCAACTAAAGTGTTAATAAACTGAGGTTATTCTTTATCTTAAATTTAATTTTATCTTTATTTTTTATTTTAATAATTTTACTATTAGAATGCTTCACATTATAGTAAGTATCAAAATATAGTTATAAAAGGTTACAAAGTCAGACAAATCATGGCCCAAACTCCATGTCTAAGGAAGATACTAGCTTATAACATCAAAAGATAGCCAGTCAAAGCACAATGAGAGCAACTATAAATAACAACTAGATAATTAAAAATAGGTCACCACCCTAGAAGGTGGAGGCGAAGTGTCATCCTTAGAAAGCACTAACCAAGTACGTGATTCCACATCTGGAATCTCTAGAGGATTTCATCCATTCATGGGCCGATCATGAATAATGATAGGCCAACCATCATTGGGATACATAGGAATAATAATATTTTCTAGAGATTGTTATGCAGGATCAACATCATATTTTCCATGAGAACTCCACCCACCCCTGGGGGAGGGTTAGGAAAAAAGTGTTTCCTAGTTAGGGATCGACTTCTAATTCTATGCCTCTTAAGAGGAGGTGGCGGGGGACCATAGGGTGGGCCAACTAGCAGAACTCTACTCATAGTGCATGGGGCACTCCCCTAGTGGTTGAGGATCTCCTGCAAGTGGTGGAGGTCTAGCACCATCTTCTCAACTTGAGCCTAAATCTACAAGTAGATTGATGAAATCATAAAAAATGAAATTTCATAGGATTCATGATTAAAAATAGCATTATTTATGGATTTAAAAACCTGAAAGAGGATGATATCACAAAAAAAATTCTAGAGAAAAGCAATAGAAGTTGTCTAATTAGAAAAGTCCCAAAAAAGCATCTACCACCAAGAGAAAGGCTTAGAGTGATAAGGTTGGAATAATGAATGAATCCATCACTAGGCAGATTGAGATTTAGAATAAAATTAGAATAGATGTTTGAAAGATTTTGGTCACTTGTAAACTGGACAAAAGGGCTGGGGAATGTGGAGGTGGAGCAACCTCTCATCGAAGGGGAGCCCTTGGTGGATTAAACACCATAAAAATTGATTCAACTTGGGCTCTTGGCTAGGGTGACACACATGATCTAGATGGGTAAGCCAAGTCCTAGCAGAGGACTAAAGGCCCTATAGTATATTGAGATTATCAAGATCTAGAGAAAATAGACTCATCACCTTATATAGAAGCCCAAGAGAGTAACTTCTAAAGTGTGTATCACAGTTCAACCTCTAGTCTTTCCAATAGGCCTTAGAAGGTTGAAGGCCAATCTTCTGAAGCATAACATCAAGGAGTAATTCTTGAATGCAAAGGATGGAAGGTAAATCAACATTATTTAATTTAAATTTGTTTTTTAAATTGGGCTAGGGGATCTAGTCTCTGGAGGTAACCAAATCATAGATAGTGTGAATACCAAGTAATTCAGCTAGGAGGATAGAAGAATTAGTGAGAATAGGAGACCACCATAAGCTATGATCATTAAAAGATAACCCTATGTAAAATTCATCCCCTACCCATTTCAAGTGGGGTTTGATTACTTTGAAATCCTTTTAAATACTTTTGACAATAAAGGAGCCTATAATCTTAACATGCACATTAGTGATGAGGAAGGATTGAAAGTCAATATTCTACCAATTGGTTTTGCCATAAGGAGAGCTCGAAGAGATACAATGGTAGAGAATGATTTTACAAGACTCATTGCCCTCAATAGTCTAAAAACCCATTTAATACACAAGGTTGTACTTTGTCGATAGATGTCAATGATGCCCATGCCACCTTTATCATGACAAAGATAACAAATATCCCAAGCCACCCGATGAAAACCTTGAGCCTTGTTAGAATTGGCCCAGAGGAAATATTAGATAAGTTTGGCTAGATTATCATAAGAGGATTTGGAGGGGGCCTAGCAAGAGGAATAATAAACATGAGTGGCCACCAAGATCTTGGTGCAAATCTAGAATTTGCCCACCAAAGAAAAAGGCTTGGTGATCTAATATTCAATCTTATTGAGGACATATCACCAAATCTTAGATGGTGAGCTATCAAAAGCAAAGGGGATGCCCAAGAACTTGAATTATTACCCTTTAGCAATCCACTACCAATTAAACTTCCTAAGACACTCGGGCATAGGCATCATGCTTTGACAGAAATACTAGATTTTCCTCCATTGAAGGTTGGAGCTGGAAGCCAAACAAAAGATATCTAGGAATTGTATAGATTCATTAAAAGTGGCCTCTTTCTCTTCAAGCATGAGAAACGTGTCATTTAAAATGTGGCCATTGATGAGCTAAGAGGTGTGGTTGGGTAACAGAATGCCACGAATGATCCCTTATGAAGCCTCAAAAGCTAGAAGGTAGCCTAGGGATTTAGCGGTTAAAACATAGAGTGTTGGAACAAGGGGACAACCTTAGAAAATAGAACATTGTAACTCAATCCCTGGGGTTTGATGGCCATTGATAGTGAGGTAGGTAGATGCATCATGAAGCAAATTCTGCACTGCATAAATGAAATAGGGACCAAAACTAAGAGCCTTTTCAAAGTCTAATTTTAGAGAAATAGTTCTCTTAAGAGAGGAATGGACCCAAGCATTCCTTTATAGACTATAATAAGGTTATCCAAAATATATCTTCCTATAATAAATCATGTTTTTTATGGTCTAACAATGGTAGGTAGGATTAGTCAAACGTGGTTAGCAAGGGATTTGGATATAATCTTGTAAGAGACATTGAACAGGGTTATTGGCCTATGGTTGGTGAGAAGTTCAAGATCTCTAGCTTTGGGAATAAATTTGATATTGCCTTAATTGATTATGGGACCAAGAGACTAATTTTGCAAAGCTTCTTTATAAACTTAAAGCAAGTCAAGGCTAGTGAACTCCCAAGTGGATTTGTAGAATTTGTAATGGAATCCATCAAGGTCAGGGGATTTATCATTGCTCATACATTTCAAATCCTCTATAAGCTCCTGCAAGGTGAGTGGGGCATCATAGATCCATTGGTCAGTTGGCTTAAGCTTGCAAGGCACCACATTGAGGAAATTTTGAAGAGCTTGGGACCGCTCAACAATGAAATCTTGGGCATGGAAAACCCACCTATAATGATCAAGAAAGGTCGAGGAGATATCAAACTGGTAGGTAAGTTGTGATTAAGCCACTTGAATGGTTTAGTTTGCTCATGAGCTTGTTTGACTTCTAATGATTTGAATAAATCCTTCGAGGCTTTATCACCAATTTTGAGCCAATGAAGTTGAGCATAAAGTTGGGCACCTTTGGCTACATGACTATCCACCACCTTGAGTTGGTGTTTAAAGCAGGCAGCCAACCTCTATAATTATATGTTGAAAGGATCAGTCTTGATGGAGGTAGAAACTTGTTTGAACTCCTTGAGTTTAGCCTCCTTTGAATGCTTGTGGATTCAGGGGACATGTTTTCCATAGTGGTAGAGGAAAGAGGTGGTGTGCAAGATGGCCTCATTCTACCACTCAATCTAGCTAGTGATGTATGGGGGTCATGGGGCTAGGTTCCAGATCCACTGGATGAGTCAGATGGTACTAGCATGACTCAACATAGAGATATTAAGAATGAACTAGTTACATGGGACATTGTACTGCCCAGAGGTCCATTCCACTTTGTAGGAGATGGGAAAGTGGTTCGACAAAATAATACCCAAGTGAATGTTGAAAAACTGGCCATTAATGTTGGAAAAGGAAAAAACATTTTATTCTAGCATCATAAAATGGTCAAGCCATTTGAACATGTGGTGATCCATAGATTGGTAGTTAGACCACGTAAACCAAGATGTGGGATTAAATATTTTCCATTAGAGGAGAGGGTCTGCCAACCCCCATTTATTTTTTAAAAATTATCAAGCCTCATGTTCGCCAACACCCCAATGCATGGGGAGGGCCCCAACTTTGTCTTGGGGTGTTCAATCATATTAAAGTCATCGCACACAAGCCACAAAATAGGAGGTAATGCATTTATCAAAGATTACCAAAATAGGGAACAATTAGGGCCATCATTGGGACCATAGATGTTTAAAATGTTAAATGGATGGCCATCAATGTCAAGAATAATCTAGACTGCCTAATGTTATGGGTCCTCCCCTATGGCAATAATGCCAGAAGAGACCTTGGGAGTAACTAAAATGCAGGCACCACCATGTCTTGCCTCATGTAAGGTGGTAACCTGGGTGGCATCTAGCCAAATGTTGTGTAGGGACATCTGGAGGAGAAATCCAAATATCTTAACTTCCTAAAAATAGATAATGTCTAGAAAACCAAACTATTGGCAAGTAACTCACACAAATTATTTACAGGTAGATTTTGTAAGACCCCTAACATTCCATGATAAAATATTCATAGGGAAGGATCATCCATTTGAAGTTCCCCTTGCCCGTCCTCAAAATCTACCAATGTTGCAAAGCTATTATGTTGGTGAGGGAAAGAGATTATGTTGCCTACAATGAAATAACATTTGGCATCAGCCTCCTCTTGAGGAGAGTTAGCACCCCTTTAAGGTGGGCTATGAGACCATCAAGAGAATGAGCCACTGGTTGAGAGAACCTCAGCCATAGGTATCCTAAAATTCTAAGAGGTCAAAGAAATGTTTTGTAGGTTGAAAGGAATTGGGTTGGTAGGGGGCGACACAGAAGTCCCCTGAGAGGGTGTGAGAACTAGAGGAGAATCCTCTCAAGGTGATGGTTGGGGTAGTTGGGATGTACTTTGTGGATTAGGGCCCAATGATAGTTTGAGAGGTATTATGGTTTATCCATCACCTTGGTCTGACACTTTTGGATTCTCAGTCTGAGGATGTGGCTAAGGAGGCTTGGGATGACCCATATGAGGACAATCCTTGAGCTGGTGGTATGAACCCTGATAATGGAAGCAAGTGTTGGAGAGGTTAAAATATACAACCTTTTGTGACCACTAGGTCTCCCCAACTTGGATTTCAATGAGCTCCTTTAGCTATTTGGAGAGGTCAACCTCTACACAAACTCATTTGTTAGGGCGAGGGGAGAATCACCTATTTGGTTCAATCGTAACCACATGTCCTATGAGAGTGATGATTTGGGGAATAAAATCCCAAAGGTAAACTGGCAGACCAAGAATCTCAACCCAAATAGGGACACGAAAGGTGGTGTTATCAAAAACCATAAAATCATGGGACCAACAAGATAAAATCACAAGCTGGTTGTGAAGGAACCATACATTGGACTTTACAAGAATCAGTTGTGTCTCAAAGGGCTCCTTAAAGGTAAACAAGAAGAAACCTTTGATAAGGTTTCAAATTCTAGAGACATGGACATCTAGTGGCTCCTAGTGGTTGCAAAGCCAATTATGGATATAATCTTTTGAGGGGATGTGACTAACAAAATAAACAATGATAGAGCAATTTTCATACCACTTGTAATATTGTTCAATAGCAACAACATGAATACTTACCTCCAGAAGGGAGGGGGATGCTGAGGAATTACCTCATCGTAGACTTTTGGAACAAACTTTTGAACTCGCTTAGGTGCCATTATCTCCATCTCCTACATCAACAGATGCCGTAGAGTCTAAAGAAGCCATAAATATAGGGCATGCCTGCCTAAAGGGCAATGTGTCGAGCACCATTAATACACTACATTACTAAAAAATCCTACGAGCCTAGCGGTATGACAAAAATAGGCAAGAGATGCAAACCATTAAAACCCTAACAGAGTGATTTCTCCTTTCTCCTCTCTAGATCCATATCAAGATTTTTTAAATATTTGTATTTTATATTTTGGTTAAATGAAATTGTCACATATATTTTTTAATTGTGGTTACGATATTTTGGTATGTCATATTTGTCAAAAAAAATTTATAGAATGTAGAACCAATAATCATTTTATATTTAGATATTATCTTTATTAAGAAATCAAAGTGTTATTCTTTTGTTCCTTTACAGAAACATATAATTCTCTCTAAAATTTTGTAGCTTATGAGTATTAGAGATGTTTTAACCTTTATATATATATATATATATATATATATATATATATATATATATATATATATATATATTTGACTATTTTCATATTTCATATTTCATGTTCTTAGTTTGTGTAAATTGTTTGCTATGAGAATATCTCATGAACCACTTCATTTGCATAGGTTCCAACATCATCTTTTCAAGGGGGGGAAAAATACAACAAATGGACCCACTATGCTATCTTTAATATTATTCTTTCAATCGTACTAAAGCATCATCATGGAATATTATTTTAATGTAAGGTCGTGACTCAAACTTAAAATGGTTATTACACAACTCATAGGTTTAAATGATATAGTTGTGGTTCGAGCCATTGGAATGACGGTAGGGCACATGAACCTTAGATTCAAACTTAAAATGGCTATTACACAACTCATAGGTTTAAATAATGTAGTTGTGGTTTGAGCCATTGGAATGACAGTAGGGCACATGAACCTTATAAAGACTCGTAAAAGTAATAAAAAGTGACATGGCCTAAGCCATAATCATTGAGACCTATGTGAAAACTGAGAATTCACTATACTCTTAATGTATGGAAACCATCACTATGATCAAAGGTACAAAGCTTTTGCGCACCTCAAATCAATAAAATGCGGATTACACTTTCTAATGTATTTGCACATAGAAGCACACGAAGGTCACACATGTTACAACAATAGTAACCACATAGTATAATAGACTTCACAAAATATAAACTTGAGGGAAAGCATTCCTTAAATTCTCCAAACAATAAAAACTCTATCAAATGTCATAATTTTTATAAATCAAAATTAATTTTTTGATATAGCTTTAAAAAATTTCAAAACTATTTCACTTTAAATAATAAATATTAAAATTACATCACAACTCTTATTACAATTTTTAATCAGATTAATTTTTAAATCTATAATTAAAATATAAAAATAAATTAATGAAAAAAATTCCCTCCTTATAACTTCCTCCAATACTACTACTCCTCAAATAACATAGAACTCCCCAACAAACTATATTGCATTCTTGAAAAACTTATAATTTAATAAATATTAATAATAATAAGTTACAACTATTTTTACCATACATACACCCAGTACAATTGCTTGACATTTATACACCCCATCCTTCAATTTTTTTAGAAACTCGTAAGACATTTCTTTGTTTTTTAATTAGGTAGATGCATCAAACACAGTTCCTCTTTCCTCTGTATGAGGGATCTGCAACCTGAATCTAATGTATGGTTTTCTTCAATTTCCTGTTTGTTGCTCATATTGCCATAACCATAAATATTTTGTTAACTCTATCTCGTTCCTGAACTCGTGAGAACCTTGAATAGATTGTGGATTTGCTCTCTTCACTGCAACTCTGATGCCGTCCCCAATTTCTCCTCTGTAAACCTTTCCGAATCTTCCAACCCCCAGGAGGAGGGAATCGTGAAAATTGTTAGTTGCTTCTTAAATCTCTCCAAGACTAAAGTACCTGCAAAATATGAATCAAATAAAGGATGTCTATGAATCAGTGAGACACACATCAATATTTGTTCCATGATCCTAAAAAAAGTTGGGGTTGAGGCTGAATTGCAATGGAAAACACGGTGTGGAATGCGTAAGTTTTTTTAGAATGGTTGACCTTCAACCATGGACATTGAATTGACGGTCAAGGAAAGGTTTCAGAAGGTCGGTATTACAAATTCTACATGTAAGCAATGTGGCAAAGAAGAAACCATTGTTCGTGTTTTTGGAGATGCCCTGCAAAAAAGTCCTTTCAGAATTGGTTTCCAGCCGAATTTTAACAGGAATCTTAGTTCCAAGTTTTTATAGACGGGTTCCCTATTTGGGGAAACTTGGATGATGAAGGATAGTATGGTTCATGTGTGGTTGAAAGGTATAGGATTTTTATGAAACATAAAGCTATGTTTCAAGAAGACCCCTCCCCTCTCAACCCAGAGGAGTTGAAGCAGTTCATGGAAAAATTCAAATTGCTTGTACAAGGTAAATCGAGGAGAATCAAGACAGATATTGAGTAGGGAAGACATTCTGGTAAGAAGCGAGATTGCTTACAAGAGGTAAATCAAGGAGAACCAACATAAATTTTGAGTGGAAAAAACATCGAGGTAAGAATCATGTTGCTTAAATAAGATAAATCGAGGGGAATCAACAAAGATATTGAGTGGGGAAGACATTCAGTGAAGTACTGACATTGTTTATAATAGGTAAATTGAAGGGGAAAATGTTTAGAGAAGAATCGTCATTACTTAAAAGAGGTAAATTGAGGAGAATCAACAAAGATATTGAATGGAGAAGACATTCAGGCAAGAATCGACATTGCTTTCACAAGGTAAATCGTAGAAAATCAAAAAAGATATTGAATGGGAAAGACATTCAAGCAAGAATCGACATTGCTTTCACAAAGTAAATCATAGAGAACCAACTAAAATATTGAGTAGGGAAGGCATTCAGGTAACAATTAATATAACTTCTAAAAGGTAAAACTAGTCCAATTTTTTGATTTAACACTCCTACAGCTTGAAGCAATATAAGAGGCAAAAACGACTATAGTACCTGCAAAATATGGCAGCTACAGAAGGCAATTCAGTGCATTCAGTTCTCTCGTGTGAAGCACTAGTAGTCCCTCCTCCCTGAACAGCAAGAGTAGTAAAGAGCTTGTCGCCCTTAGTATCCTTATTCTTTCTTTTCAGAACCAAGTAAAAACTCATGAAAGACAGCAAAGAGACTGCAGCAGCGACGCTCCCTGATACAGCTCCAATTATATAACCCTTTTGATCGCGATTGCTGCTTCTGCTTCTACTCATAGGTCCATTTGATGAGGTCTCTACAGCTTCCTCAGTCACCACATGATTTGGCCCTGCAAGATTTCCTGGGCTGTCATTGAGCTTAAATATTTCCAGCCCATTTAGAATTGCATTGTAGTACTGTGGATTTGTTTCCTTGTTCGGATACAGAGCCACCCACATGTCTGTTGTACCCGATTCATCTGCAGGCACATTCACCACATAATCTCTGTAAATAGGGCGGTTTGGCCCATAAGCTTCTGAAACAACATCGAAGGCTTGCTCTGCAGTTTGATTGCTTATATAAATGTCGAAAACCCTCTAGTTTACTTTTGTGAATTCAATCTCACAGAAGTGCAGACGGAGCAGTTTAATGAAATTGGCATCAATATTGCTAAAAATCTACGTTAAATTGAAGTTGAGGTTGATTGTGGAGATGGGATGCATGGACCTATAAGTGGCATTTACATCTGGAGGCGCAAATAGATCTGCCTCAGAGTAATTAAGGTTGCTTCCATCAAAATTTTGAGGACCTGTCATACCGAAAGCGGCACCGAATATGTAGGGCGAATCGTCAACCCAAGTTCTGCCATACTTATCATTAGCAGGAGATATTGACTGTCCACCTACATTCAATACATGTTCTGCATGGCAGTGTTTAAGGTTATAGGAAATGGATGGTTGGAATCAGAAAGACGAGCGGGCTTTCCAAACAGCAGATTTGGGATGGATATGATTTCCATTGCATTGATAAATGCATAGGATTCGGGTTTGTTAGCTTCGGGGGAAAATATGATGTCAAGCTGCTTCTGCTTGCTGACATGAATGCAAAATTCCATGACAGAATTGGACTGTTGTAGAGCTGCTGCAGTGAAATTGTGGAGCAGAGCATAAGGCCCGTAGTTGACTGAAAAAACAGCGTCAGATAAATTGAGGCCGTTGTAGGAGGAGGGGTGAAAGTGAAGGCAGAGAAAATACCTTTGAGCAGTGTCTGAGATGGGTATTTTGTATGTGGATTTTTGTTTGAACAGACGGGCTGTAGCGTAGAGGGTGTCAGTAGAAAGGGATTTTGCTTCAATGCTGGTAGATGGGTTGAGTTTGGATTCATGGTCTCCCACAAATTTACGCCCATCTTGTGACAGAACAGTCTCTGCAGAACCACAGTTGAGGAGGATGATATGAGTAGAATTGTTTTCATCTGCAGCAGCATAAGTGGTGATTGAAAGGGCAATGAGTAGAGAATATGATAAGATTGACATGGTCTGAGATGGAGGGCAAACTAGCGTTCCTGGTTTTTATAATGTTTGTTGCATTGGATTTGTTTGAAGATATAAAGTGAATTAGAAGAAAATTGGGGAGTCGAGATTTTTCCGAAAACATGTTGAAAAGATAAAAAGGCCATTGTGATGTGATGTTTGTGTTGAATGAATGGCAGGAATCCATATAATTTCCAAATAGATGAGAAAAATGAACATTAAAATGTTTCTTACATTTGCTATGAGCAAAAGTCTTGTCCACTTTAAAACGTTTTCGGAAATATTGTCCAGCATCTTCTGACCTATTCCAAAATATTATTGTCTACAAAGTATACATCAAACTCTCTTATGATTTTTTGGAGATATCTTTATCTCATTCGGATTAGAATCTACATAAATTTCAAATAGATGAGACAAATGAATATTAATGTTTCTCACACTCATTCTAATGAAACGTCTTGTCCACTTTAAAATGATGTGGAAACATTGTCCAGCATCTTTTGACCTATTGTAAAATATTATTATATATAAAGTATATATCAAATCGTCTTATGACCTCTTTCACATATGTCCTTATCTCATCCAAAATAGAATTTATATAATTTCTAAATAAATGAGAAAAATGATGAACATTAAAATGTTTCTCCCACTGGGCATGAGCAAACGTCTCAAAAATAAGGAAAATCTGACCCTATCACCACTAGAATAGTAAGTCCGCATTCATTTTGCTTCTACATATTTTGAAAAATGATGTCTGTACATGATTCAAAAATTTCTTTCTTCACATCGTCCTTGACAAGCAAAAGAAAAAAAAAGGTGGACGAGCCTTCATTAAAACAAGAGAGTTCTTAGGAGAGGTCACCTCTGTAGATCTCTATAAAGATAATCTTCACACATAAAGGTACAAAGAAATTGTTTGTAGTGGGCACAGGGAACAGAGCTATCTGTAAGTCCTAAAGATCAAATTCACAAATACACATTCTACCTGTGTGTCATGGCCAAAACAACAATCCTCCCCTATTATATTTTCTTAGGGGTTCATTTGTGATCACATTGACATCTAGCATATCTAAAACATAGAGCTACATGTTTATTCAAAGTATTTAATTAATCTTATTAACACACAGCGATGCAGATAAAAATTTGAAGGTTATATTGATAATCAAAGCCATTTTCTTTGTCTCTCTTATGACAACAAATGTTAACAATGCATTTACTAGGAAAAGCAAAACAACAGTCTGCCTGCATGTCATGGCCAAACAACCCATTCCAATAGCTAACTTATGCTACATAACACATTTACATTTAAATATTTGCAATAAAAAATGGAAAATACTATTGAACAAATTTTATTTCATTAATTAGGCCATCAAATTTAAATCTTCTTGCAAAATATCTTCACCCAAACAGACCCTACAGTCGTTGAGCTTAACCAGTGCACTAAGGTGTATAGAATCAAAAAACCCCAATTGCCATCTAACTATTATTTTAAATTAACAATGTTCTTACAAGTTTATGGTTTAGGGTAATGTAAAAGACAATATGCCTTCACTCATATAAATGGTGCATGCCAATAAGGAAAGTGATTCATATGGATATGTTTGGGGCTTTATGGATGATTTAATTCTATGATATGTATCAGAGCAAGAAAGGAAAATGAAACTCGTAGTGTCTAAATCATTTGTCCTTCATTATATGATGAGCAGTAATATTACTTCTATCTTTGATCAAGTTCAGTGTGTATGATGGCATTAGCATCTAAATGTAATCTGAATTTTCAGATATTTTTGTTTTCTTGATTTTTTTGGGGGAAAAAAGAAAATATTAGTCTAGTACCATGGATTTGATTCGAATTCTACTAATGACAGTTAGTTTTTCATTGATTGTCTAAATTCTGGGATTGTAAAAAATAAGGGAAAATGCACTACCTACTCTGATCTAAATTTGGCTAGTGAATTTTGTTCGTATATATATATATATATATATATATATATATATATATAGAGAGAGAGAGAGAGAGAGAGAGAGAGATCAATCGATCTTATCAAAAGTGAAAAACAAAATAGAAGTATGTGGTCTTGTCTGGTCTAAGTTCTATTAATGTTGAAAGAAAAGGAGTAATGCCGACAAGGTTAATAAATTAAAGTTTTGATTGATGATGGGTATGTTTTTAAAATAAAAATTAATTGTGAATAGATTGTAGAGCCATAATTAAGTCAATTTACAATACCTCTTTAAATGTGCATCTTGATTTGGGCATTACTGATTTCGTATAGATTTGAAAAGCCCTCATTGTCATCTAACTATTATTTTAAATTAATAGTGTTCTTACAAGTTTTATTTTATATTAATGTAAAAAGAAGTATGCCTTCACTCATATAAATTATACATTTCAATAACCATCTAACTGTTTTCCTTGTTACTCATAGTAGCTCTTACAAGCTGAGGCAATATATACTCCTATTGAATGTAAACATACGCCCACATTAGATATGATATATAATCACCATAGACTAAGGAGGGCTAATTTTTTTTAATATGCAAATTTTATTTGTCTCTGCATTGATGAATCTAAAGAGGGATCCCCTCAATAGAATGCCTCCAGTGGAAATATAATTCTAGTATCCTTCATGATGTTTTTTGGCATTTTTCTAAAAATATACATAAAACATGTGATGGAATGACCCCACAAATTTGAAAGGTGTAAAAATGTGAATTTCATCCTATACCAAGTTTCATTTGAATGGAAACTAAAGTAAAAATGTGGCTATTAAATCTAATTCTAGTATCTTTCATGATGTTTCTCAACATTTTTCAAAATAATGACATTTTTTGACAATATTTTCTAGTATATTCTAGTATTTTATTCACTTTAATATTTCTGTAATCACCTAAAAGTGGTATTTGGATGCTAAGAGTGTTTTTTGAGACAACCTATTTCTAGCTTAAACCTAGACTTATCATAGAGCCTTTATCACACTTTTCTAGCAATTATGCAAACCACAGACAACTCTAATCAGCTCAAACATAGTCTCGAAATTGCATTCCCAAATCCTAACCCTTCATGCCCAGCAACTTGCCAGTAGGACACTAGCACCACATTAAGGACACTAGAGCCACATGACGCTAGTGTCCCCAACATGGCAGTAGTGTCCCTTTCCCTAACTCTCTCAAGCAAATATAATTTCAAACATATACCTTTCCTAAGGTCGGCCTAAGGATATTTTATTATCTGCACAAGCTACAAATCACTATAAATACAAGACTATTAGACCTATATCCACTAAATGGAAAAGAGATGCAAAAAGCCATTTCAAACAAGAAAAAAGTCAAGCAAAATCAAGGTCATTAATCCCCATTCTGCCCTACTTGTGCATACTACCATCTATAGTTACACTAAGCCCATATTTTAAATATTTCCAATCTCAAGCACACTCAATGCATTCAAGACCACTATTATTATATCATTCACTTGCACTTGCACCAAACACTAGGTAGGAGAAATACATCAGGTTTGATCCCTCTTCAGAGTATTGATATATAGGCAACTCTCTTCACAATGGGGTGTTGAGGATGTCTAGCCTATCCTATTAACAAACACACATTTTAGTGCATGCCATACTTTCAAGGAGTATTAGGGTTTGCATATTGAATTCTCTATTCCAAGCACAATATGGAGTTCCATATTTCATATGCATAGGAATAAAACCTAGAAACATAGGCGTAGGTGCTCCCATTATTTAGGAATAGTCTTGCAAATAGGACACTAGCACCATTTTCAGGACACTAGAGTCACATGATGGTACTATCCAGTTGAGAATATGACTTTGGGACCCTATTGATGACACTCAAACTTTCCCATAACCCAATTTTCAGCACCCAGATCTTCTGTGATAGTTACTTTCTAGATAAGTCTCTATTTGTACATATTTATTACTATTTTTAGAAATTCAAAGCAAGTCAAATTATGTAACAAATCAGTGGTTATTTATTGCATATTATTTCACTGATTTAGACAACTCAACTCTTTAATCTAACATAGGATTTATACTAGTAAACTCCTAAAAGGTAAAACATTTGATGAACCCGACTTACTTTGAATATTGCTTCAAACCCTAGTTTTCCTTATCCAAATTTTTGTGCACTAAATTAAGGTTTCAAACTTATATTTTTCTAATTTTTTGGCATAACCTAGCTCATTAAATCAATCTCACATTAGGGTTTCATTTATTTAAATATAATTTAATTTTTTTTAAAACAACCCTAATTCAAAACCCTAATCCTAGATAACCTTAGGGTTTACATTTCTAGAACTCAGATTTCAAATCCATGTATCTTCTGATTTGTATTTCATATCATCATGATCATAATGACAAAAGAAACAAATTACTTTTTGTTGCCAAGTTTAATACTTTTATTTGCATTCTTGTTCCCTTTAATTTGGAATGAGCTCATAAAAGTCATAAACACATGTATAGAAGATGCTTTATATCAATTGCAATATATGTCATATCTCATAACATGTTATCTTTCTCCTATATAGAATTCCATTAACAAGCAAACCTAGACACACATAGAGGATTTATCACATAAGCTAGCAACTATGTCTCAACAGCCTATACCAATGTCATTATTCCCCATACTCAGCCTATTCACACCTCTTCCCTACAGGGTGTGTGCCTACATGTTCAGTCAAAAATAGCTAGGGCTTGCACTTGTGAGACTCTATGTGCTTAAATTATTAGTACAAGAAATATAATTATAGGTTTACAAAATCATAATCAACTATTACATGAAAAGATTATAACATTAGAAAATCAATGACAAGACAAAGGCTTTCAGGGCATAATAGTGTAAATCATGTATATGCATCTTCACCTAGTCAATTGGTGGCAAATAATGCTACATATCCAAATCATAAATCCTAATAAAATACATATACAACTAATGATTCAAAAATCATTCAAAGATCAAATAAGAGTTCAAGTGAGGTACTTATAGAAATGATTAAAGTTAAGTTGATTAGCCTACCCCCTCTACACCTAGTAAGGAGATCTAGATATTATGCATATCATAGAATGCATGGACATCACACCGATTCATGTTTAACATTAAGAAGGAAAATACAACAGATAATGGATATATATGACTCACAGTGACACTTCATCCAAACAACATACAATAACACATCTATAATTTTAAAAAGGATTAAATTCAGAAACAATATAAATATGGTTACTAAAGCATATCTCAAAACAACAAAAGATTCACAAAGCACAATCAAAGCAAGAAATAGTACCATTTTAGTTTTTTTTTTCACTTTTTCAATGTGGACTAATTAACTACTAAAAATAAAGTAAATGCAAGATTTAGAGTTACCGAGTGATGAAGGTTGGTTGTGTACAGTTGATCAAGCTTTGTGGGAAATCCTCTTTGGTTGGGGAGGAATGACCTACAATTCACCACACTTAAACACAAATTGGATTAATAGATATATGAGTTAGTTGCCTAATAAGAAACCAGTCCCAAGAAGAGATACGTTTCCTTAAATGGATGTCAGCTCATGTTTAACATTCAAGTTTATAAATAAACATGAAATTACAAAGATATATATGGATAAATAGACAATGCCAAAGATAATTAATCAATAACAAAGTTTATGTGATTAAAGTAAGCATCCCAGAATTTTAAAGCTACATCAACGTCCTCTTGAATTACAGCTAATTATTCATTAATATATGCAAAATTACGTATAAAAGACACAATTCAAAGTCCTATCTCAAATGCAATGCCACTTTGATCGGCAAACAGAGGTTGAGGGACTATGAGAAGATCAAAGATGCTAATAGAATCATGTACTAGTCTAGGTAGGGTCATCTACATGAAAAGATAAATTTTTATCAAACTAGAATGTAGATTTAACAAATACTGAAGATGCAAAAATAGACTATTTAAGGCTATTTTTATAGTTTAACAAGGATTCATGATGATCTTACAGGATCGACATTGATTCCACAAGATCGACATTGATTTAGATGAATTGATGTCGATTCTATGTAAAAATGTTGAACTATAAAATAGACTATAATGATGGCCTATAAAATTGATAAAACAATCAAAATTGAATGTAAATAAAAACATAGAGATGCAAAAGATAAATAAAACTTAAATATGAGAATACCAACCTTGGATGGTTGAAGATGTGCAAATAAAGAGATGCCAAAACAAGGTAGATGGCCTTCAAAAATCACCTGATAATGTCACCAATTAAGTGTTCTTCAAAGTGGCAAGGTGTTGGTAATGTCTATACATAGATTTGAGACTAGTTTAGACAAAATTTTGCTATCAAAAATGACTTCCTTCCTTTCTGCGCATTCCTCCCAAGCAATGGAGGTTTGTTGTATATTTATGGATCGATGTTGATCTGAGAGAATTGGCATCGATCATGGAGGATAAATGTCAATCGGTCAAAAATCCATGAAGTTGAACCAAATGCCATTCCAACGGGTTGCTTATGGGGTAAAGGATAGTTAAAATGATTTTTGAGTTTGTTAGGTTGTTTTAACCATGGGATAGGTTGTTGGGAGGATTGTTTGGGGTATTAAATGGGTTTGTTTTTATTTGATTTTAAGATTTTATGGTTAAATGGTAAAAAAAAAGTTAATTACCATTTAACTATAGTAATTAAATCAACTTAACCTATGTGGTAAAATTAAAAGGATGGGGTGAATGTAATTATTTTAAATAATTATGAAAGGGAGGCCATTATGTTAGAAATAACACAATAATGTGACAATGCACCAAGTTAATACACAAGGGTGTATAAAACTAACATCTATATTTGCCCATTTTTATGGAGTGGTATGCACTATCAAGCCACAAGACAAAAACCATAAGGTGCTCAATGCTCTAGGTTTATTGTGAGAAGGTATTCCCCCTCAAACCAGGCATCGAGAAGTGAGATGAAATGGATGACGGGTTTGAACAAGATGGAATAGATAGCAAATGTGGGTGAGGTGAAATGTATAAGTGAAAGATAGCTAAGGACATACAAAAAATGTAGATGGCTTCAGGGGAATTCCAAGGTTGCACTTAATGGGATAAAAAGTAATTTAGGCAGTAATGTCGCAAAGATCAAATCAAATAACAAAATGCCACAACTAAAATAGGTAGGATTACAAGAAGGCTATCAAGAGAACAAAAGATAGGAATAGTGAACCTAAGCATCTAATGTACATGTGTGTTGGGATATTTATGTTAGATGTGTTTTAATTGATGTCAAGTGGCATTGGTGATGATAAAGTGGTCTAACAGGTCAGTGAGATAGAGCATGGTGGCCCAGTGTACTTGGAACAATGTGATACTTACAAGGGTGTGTATGGGTGTCCTAGTTGGATGTTGTATGATTTAATATAGCTTGGTATGATGATTTTTGACTTGTTCTTGATGTGTTCTATGCTCAAGGGTTGACATTATGTGGCCTTCATGAGGTATGCAGGTCAGTTTGTGCCTTGTAGGCTTGATCATGCATGGTTACCTATAGGTTTTTGAATCCTATGGCTTGTATGTCATAATATGGAGCTCAGTATGCTTGGTATATGCATGTAGGACATGTATATAATGATAAGAGGTTAGATATATGGTTTACATAGGGTGGCTGGTGGTATGCAAGATAGTTTGGCCATTGTTCTAGTTGGCCTACATGGGCTTGTGAGGCCTTATGAATGGTCAAAGGGTGTTTGAAAGTTTTTTTAGCTTGTATTTGCATGGGAGATGATTAGAGAGGTTTTTTCAAGTTTATTGACCAAGTCAGAGGTTAGAAAATGAGAGATAAAGTTAGAAATGACTTCATGTTCTTTAGAGGGTACTCAAATGGTGCATTTTGAGATCGAGAGGAAAGTTCTCACGTTCATTAGATCATGTAGAATTTCCATGGGGAGATGATACTTTTGGAGAAGGTGGATAGGTTTCCTAATAATCATATCCAAGCATTTTTTCAAGGTTTAAGGGGCATAGCTTTATGAATGATCGTTAAGAAGCTAAGGAGGTTTTTGAGTGCTAAAACCCTAGTCTTAGACCCGATTGAAAAGATCTTGCTTTTTGGTACCCATTATGATGTTCAAAGGTTAGGATGATTATTTTAGGTTGAAAATTACTTCTTAAAGTTTTTGATAAAGTATTTTTTATCTCTTGATAGTGTGTCTATCCCACAAAAAATGGGTTGTTAATAGTATTCTTAATTATGAGGAAGATTTTTGTGAATGACTAAGTAATCTAATGGATGATTGTTGAATCTTAGGACTTTCCTCAAACATTTAAGAAAATTTTTAGGAAGATTAATTTCTCTGTGTCAAAGTTTTAGGTCCTCAAAGATGTCTAGTCAATATGAAGGAAATGTTGTCATGAGAAAAAAAGACCAATCAGAGTGAGAAGTGAAATTGGAAGGCCTAATCAGTGAGTAGGGATGGGTCTGAGCTCTTGGAGGTGATATAGGGGATTTATTACCTCTATAAATGAGAGTAGTATTATTCCTATTCACTTGGAGATGATTGCATGGTTGACTCATAATAGACCATGATGGTTTTGCTAGTTAAAAGGAACCTGTTTTGGATGATTGAGTTTGTTTGTAGGGCAGATGGTTAGACCAAGTGTTTCTGATGGTTACAAAGTATTGAGGAATCCTTGAAGTAATTTTTAATATATTTTTAATATTTGAATAATCTTTATTTAGTCAAATATAGTCACATAAGTGGTGATATGCTTCGTTTGTGAGGTGTTTATGATATGAGTTCATGGTATGGTATAAAAAGCTTATGCAGATGATCATGGCTAAACGTAGGAGACATAAATAATTATTCCTAAAATATTATAAAGATATATGGCTAACCATAATTAATATTGTTATATATACAAGGTGATTTATGCCTTTTGGGTGTGAGAATCAAGCTAGACAAGTAAGTGTGTGTGTGTGTTGATATTTAAAGACCTTGTACAAAGGTTGTTGGGGGTCTTGGTGACCAATGTTTGTATCCGATTGAGAAAAAGAAAATGTCATTAGACTCAAAATATTTTTTTGATTATATTGAATATTTTTATTAGATTTATGAGTGCATATTTATATATGAGTGAAATATTTGAGAAAGGGGTTATTGCTTATGTTGAAGAGATAGCTTAGTGTTGGTGACTTGTGTGGAGTTACAAAATTGAAAAGAGTGTTCTTGAAGGGTTTCTCTATCAGATTGAGAAGCAATTAGAGTTTAAGAATTTATCATTTGATAGGTGTTGTGTCGGTGCTCAACATCTTAGACAAGTTGGTGCTTGTCATCTTTAGTGGTTGGTGTTCCTTGTGAAGTGGGTACTTCACTAAAGTCTCTTTTTGCTCCATATTTATAGGATAGTAGTCCATTGTTGTTGTAGGCTTGAGAGTGGGTTTTATACCCCATGAGAGTTTCCCACATAGTTTTTTTCGTAATGGCTACTTTCATGTTTGCTCTTTGATTCATCTTTCTTGCATATTGATGTGATTGGTTAAGTAGCTTGAAGAGTTGGGAATTGAATTACATTATTGTTAAACAGTGATTCACCCCTCCTCTCAGTGGTTTTACCTCTATCAATTGGTATTAGATTTGGTCTTTTTGAGGCTTAACAACTTGAAAGGTGATTCTAAGGTACAACATGATCTGTAATGAAGAGTCCATGTTTGTTCAAGTTGATTTACATTCAGAAGAAAATGGGGACAAGAAATGGTACATAGACAGTGGTTGTTCTAGTCACATGAGAGGAGATAAGATTAAATTCATCACTCTTAAGAAATCAAACTGTGGTGCTATTAGGTTTGGTGATAGTAACTCTACTACTAGAAGAGGTAAGGGAACTTTGAGTTTAGAAAATGAAATTTCAAAGGCTAAAAATGTTTTATATGTTGAAGGGTTAAATTACAATCTTCTCAATGTTAGTCAGATGTGTGAACAAGGTAATGTTGTGACCTTCTATGATGATGTCTATGAAATTAGAAAAGGAAAAGATGGTATACTCCTTGCCAATATTCACAAGTTAGAAAACAATATGTATTTATATCATGAATCCAAAAGAGAAAAGTGTTTGATGATTCAAGTAGAAGAATGTTGGCTATGGCATAGAAGACTTGGTCACATAAACTTCAAGAATATGATAAGGATTAGCTCAAAGGGGCTTGTAAGTCATATGCCCAAGATTTCTAAGGTTATTCAATCTTTGTGTAAGTCTTATCTTCATGGTAAACAAGTAAAGAGAAGATACAAGACAAAGGAGTTTTCTACTACTAAAGCATTGGAGTTAATCCACACTGACTTATGTGGTCCTATGAGGACTCAAAGTTTACAAGGTAATTACTATTTCATGTCACTAATTGATGACTTCACAAGAATGACTTGGATCTATTTCTTAAGAGAAAAATTAGAAGCTTTTACCAAATTCAAAGCTTTCAAAGCCCTTGTTGAGAATGAAAAGGGATTAAAGATCAAATGTATCAGATCAGATAGAGGTGGAGAATTTTGGTCTAATGAGTTTGATGAGTTTTGTGATACTCATGGAATAAAAAGACAATACTCAACTACTAGAACTCCACAACAAAATGGAGTAGTTGAAAGAAATAATATAACTATTTAGGAGATGTCCAAAACTCTACTACAAGATGCCAAGTTGTCTGATGGTTTTTGGGAAGAGGTTGCAAGTACTTCAGTATACATTCTTAATAGATGTCAAATTAGAGTGAATAAAGACAAGACCCCTTATGAACTATATAAAAATAGAGTTACAAATGTCAAATACTTCAAAGTGTTTGGAAGTAAGTGTTACATCAAAAGGGATGAATAAAATCTAGACAAGTTTGATTCTATATCCGATGAAGGTATCTTTCTTGGGTATTCTTCTATTAGTTCTAATTATAGATGTTTCAACAAAAGAATTCATAAAATTAATAAGAGTTCTAATGTGAGAGTTGATGAAAGTGGTCCTGCCAAGAAGTCTAGTTTGAAGTCATGTGATCCAAGTATTATTTTTACTACAAATAAAGACCAATCTATCTATATATCAAATGAAGATGATACCAAACTTGATACTAAAGCTCCTTCAAGAAGAACTTAGGTTTATCATCTAATTTCTTAGGTCATTGGTGATATGAATGCTAGTATACAAACTAGGGGAAGATTATTGTCCAATCAAGATCAACATTCAACCTTTCTATCTATCCATGAACCAAAAACCTTCATTGAAGCCAATAAGGAAAAGAAATGGTTTTATGATATGGATGAAGAACCTGATCAAATTAAAAGAAATGACACTTGGGATATAGTTCCTAGGCCTAAGGGAAAGAATGTAATTGGAACAAAGTGGGTATATAAGAATAAGTTGAATGAGAAAGGTAAATTAGTAAGAAATAAGGCCAGGTTGGTATGTAAAGGCTATGCTTAGGTAGAAGGAATTGACTTTGATGAAACTTTTGCTTCTGTAGCTAGAATAGAAGCTATTAGACTATTTTTAGCCTATGCTAGTTTTAAAAATTTCAAGGTATACCAAATGGATGTTAAATCTACATTTTTTAATGGGAAATTAGAAGTTTTTATGGAGTTTCCTGAGGCTTATGATGTAAAGGATAATCAAAATTTGTTTGTAGATTGAATAAGGCTTTTTATGGCCTCAAACAAGCTCCTAGAGCTTGGTATGATATATTAGATAAGTTTCTCCTAAGTTAAGCTTTTAGAAGAGGAGTGGTAGATAACAATCTTTACATCAAGTCAGAAGTAGAACATCAATTGCTTGTTGTGGTTTATGAGTATGACATAATATTTAGTTCAATAAATGATAAGATGAGTAAGGACTTTTTAGAGGTAATGAAAACTAAATTTGAGATGTCTATGTTGGGAGAACTTTATTTCTTCCTAGGATTGCAAATAAATCAACTAGACAAAGGGTTATTTATCTCTCAAGCCAAATACATTAAGGATATGCTTGAGAAATTCAATATGTTGGATATCAAACCCATGAGTAATCCTATGGAAATAGGATGCAAATTGAGTAAGAATGATGAGTCTCCTAAAATTGATCAATCCTTGTATAGATCTATGGTAGTGAGTCTATTGTATTCTACTACCTCTAAACCTAATATGATGCAAACAGTAAGTGTAGTTGGAAGATATCAAGTAGATCCCAGAGAATATCACTTGAAGTCTATTAAGAGAATCCTAAGGTATCTCAAAGGCACCATGAACTATGGTTTATGGTATCCTAGGAGTAAGGAAATCAAGCTAAAATATTATACATATGCTAATTGGGCAGGATGTGTTGATGATAAGAAGAGTACTAGTGGAGAAGTGTTCTACATAGGTGAATCCTTGGTATCTTGGTTAAGAAAGAAGAAATATTCAGTATCTCTATCTACTATAGAGGTTGAATACATTGTTCCAGCTTTTTGTTGTACTCAAGTCATCTGGATGAAATAGACCTTAGAAGATTATAAGGTAAGTCAAGATGGTTCTTGTCCTATTCCATGTGACAATAATAGTGCCATAAATATTTCAAAGAATTTAGTGATTCATTCTAGTAATAAGCATATCTCTATCATGTATCATTTTTTAAAGGAGCAAGTTAGTGATCAAGTTGTCAAATTATAATATGTACCTTCTGAAGAATAACTGGTAGACATAATGACTAAACCATTGCCTAAAGCTACGTTTGAATATATAAGATCCTATCTAGGGGTCATTCCTTATTTATTGAATAAATAATGAGTCATTGGGAGAGGTGAAGCAATCAGTCAGAAGAATTGCTTAAGTTGTTAAGGTTGGTTGTTTGTTCAAATGGTATGTTCAGCACTCTTGATCCTAAAGTGTCTTTTTGATCAATTTTGGATGTCTTGGTTGAGTGATAATTTGAAGGAGAAGGAATAAGTGGTTTGTATGAGATCTTGAGGAAGATTTTCATGAGTCATTTCCAGGTATTTTTAGGTCTTGATGAGCTTAGATATGTGTTTTATGGTCAAAAGTCTGAGTTGACCATTTTTGGCAGTAATGACTGCCTAAGATGTGCCCAAGTTGCTCATATGGTGTTATAAGGTGAAAATAAGCTTGATAATAAGTGATTCAAGTTGTTTTTGCTATGTCAAAAGAGGAAAGATAGTTTGGAGATGCTGATGAGGTGCTTAGATGTGATTTTGACCATTTGGTCAAGGTGCCTACTGGAGGTTTTAGTTTGTATGCACATAATACTTGGCTTGAAAGATCATTTGAAGAATGAAGATGTATCATGAAGTATTTTTTACTCAATAAGTTTTTCACATGTGTTTAAGACATGTTCCAAGTGGTTTCATAGGTGGATGAATGGTTTTGTGCCAGGTGGAGCATTTTGAGTGGTCACTAGCTTCTCTTCTCAAAAGCATGCATTTGGTGGCTTGAATGAAGTCATGGTTCCCAAAGGTGTGGAGGCTTGAAATTTGGCATGGTAGTGATTTTTGGTCGTCTCTAGATGTGGTATCCATCTCAGCTGTCTATGTTGACCAAAGGTTGACTTTTGACCAAATGTTACTTTGAAGGCCTAGTGATTTGGACATGTTTGAAAAAGTGATCAAAATTTGGATTTAAAGGCTAGAAGATTAAAAATTAGTTGAATGGGAAAAATGGGTGTCTAAATCAAATTTTAAAGTGGTATGGAAGTGATTATAATTCATTTTATTCAAGTTTTAGCTCACTAGGAGGCCTAATTGGCTAGTAGGCTAAAGCAAGAAGTATGTTAAGAAGGATGAGTTGGAAGCTCATTTTTGGCATGTCTAAGGGGGAATGGTATTCAAATTTATATATGTAATTTCATCATTTGAAATGATTAGGGTAGATATTTATGATTTCTATAATGGCTAGTTAGGGCTTCAAGGAGTCCAAGTAGGCCTAGTGAAGAAAATGAAAATTTTTGAGAAAGTTTTCAAAAGAAGGTTGGCATTTTTGGTTCCAATTGAGGAGGTTGGCCTATTATAAGTATGTTTTAGGTATGGTGGTGTGCTTGAAGTGCCTTTGGTGGTTTGTAGGGTGCCTTGAGTGCAAAGGTGTGAGAGCTTGCATAGTGTTGTGGTGCTCATGTTGTTTTTTGAGTTGATGGTAGCTATTCTTGGAGGTCCTATAGGTGTATATGGGTTGTGTATACTAAAGGGGAGCCTTTGAAGTGGAGTAGGGTCCTAGAGGGAGCTATGTTACCTTTCAAATTGGTGATAGGTCCAAGAATCTTGATGGTTCAAGAGAAATTTCTGATTGAGAACATCTTCAAAGGGGAGTTGTGCCTATTTGAGGTTAGAATGGTACTTTCTCAGATGTATCACTAAAGGTGAGCTTGATTTCATGCATTTCCTATAGCTTACTTGTTTTATTTTTATGGTGCCCAATGTTGAAGGGTGTCCACTTTGTCATTTTGGCAAAGGGGGAGAGAGAAAAGGAGTGTTGCCATCAATGACAAAGGGGGAGATTATTGAGATATTGATGGTAGATGTGTTTTCATTAATATCAAGTGGCATTGGTGATGACAAAGTGGTTTAACAGGTCAATGAGATAGAGCATGGTGGCCCAGTGTACTTGGAACAATGTGATACTTGTAAGGGTGTGTATGGGTAACCTAAGTGGATGGTGTATGGCTGAATGGAGCTTGGTATGATGATTTTTAACTTGTTCATAATGTGTTCTATGCTTAAGGGTTGACTTATGTGGACTTCATGAGGTATGCAGGTCAGTTTGTGCCTTGTAGGCTTGATCATGCATGGTTTCCTATAGGTTTTTGAGTCCTATGGCTTGTATGCCATGGTATGGAGCTTAGTATGCTTTGAATATGCATGTTAGACATGTATAGTATGCTGAAAGGTTAGATAAATTGTTTAAAATATGTGTCTAGTGGTTTTCAAGACAGTTTAGCCATTAGTTTAGTTGGCCTACGTGGGCTTATGAGGCCTTGTGAAGGGTCAAAGGGTGTTTTCAGGTTGGTGTAACTTGTTTTTGCATGGGATATGATCAGATATGTGTGTTCAAGTTTTTTGACCAAGTTATAGGTTAGAAAATGAGAGATAAAGTTATAAATGACTTCATGTTCTTCATAGGGTGCTCGAATGGTGCATTTTAAGTTTGAGAGGAAAGTTCTCACGTTCATTAAATAATGTAGACATCACATGGGGAGCTAAGCCTTTGGGAGAAGGTGGATAGGGTTCATAAGAAGGATCTCCAAGCATTTATTTAGGGTTTAAGGGGCACAACTTTATGAATGATCATCAAGAAGTTAAGGAGGTTTTTGAGTGCTAAAACCCTAGTCTTAGACCTGATTGAAAAGAACTTTCTTATTGGTGCCCATTATAATGGTGAAAGGTCAAGATGATGATTATAGGTTTGAAAGCACTTATTAATGTTTTTGATAAAGTATTTTTAGTCTCTTGACAGTGTGTGGGTCCCACAAAAAAGGGTTGTTAATAATATTCTTATTTTTGAGGAAGATTTTTGTGAATGACTAAGTAATCTAATAGATGATTGTTAAATCTAAGGAATTGAATCAAACATTAATAAAAAGTTTAAATAATATTAATTTTTTTGTGTCAATGTTCTAAGTCCTCAAAGATGTCTAGTCGATATGAAGGAAATGTTGTCATGAGTGAAAAAGACCAATCAAAGTGAGAAGTGAAATTGGAAGGCCTAATCAGTGAGTAGGAATGGGTATGACCCATGGAGGTGATGTAGGGGATGTATTCTATCTATCCATGAGAGTATTATTGTTCCTAGTCACTTGGATATGATTTAATAGTTGATTCATAATTGGCCATGATGGTTTTGCTAGTTAAAAGGAACCTATTTTGGATGATTGGGTTTGTTTGCAGGACAGATGGTCAGATCAAGAGTTTCTAATGGTTAGAGAGTATTGAGGACTCATTGAAGTAATTCTATAGATATTTTAAAGATTTTACTAGTCTTTATTTATTCAAATATAGTCTCACAAGTGGTGTTGTGCTTCATTTGTGAGGTGTTTGTGATATGTGCTCATGGTAAGGTATAGAAAGCTTATGCAGATGATCATGGCCAAACTTAGGAGACATAAATAATTCTTCATAAAATATTATAAAGAGAGATGGCTGACCATAATTAAGATTGGTATATATACAAGGTGATTTATGCCTTTTGGGTGTGAGAATCAAGCTAGACAAGCAAGTGTGTTTGTGTTGATATTTGAAGACCTTGTGCAAAGGTTGTTGGGGGTCTTGGTGACCAATGTTTATATCAGATTGAGAAAAAGAAAATATCATTAGACTCAATAATTTTTTTTGATTCTATAGAATATTTTTATTAGATTTATGAGTGCATATTTGTATATGAGTGAAAGATTTGAGAAAGGGGTTATTGCTTGTGTTGAAGAGATCGCTTAGTGTTGGTGACTTGTGTGGAGTTAAAAAATTGAAAAGAGTGTTCTTAAAGGGTTTCTCTATCAGATTGAGAAGCGATTATAGTTCAATTATTTTTTCATTTGATAGGTGTTGTGTTGGTGCTCAACATCTTAGACAAGTTGGTGCTTGTCATCTTTAGGGGTTGGTACTCCTTGTGAAGTGGGTGCTTCACTAAAGTCTCTTATTTGATCCATATTTATAGGATAGTAATCCATTTTTATTTCAAGCTTGAGAGTGGGTTTTCTACCCCATAGGGGTTTCCCACATTAAATTTTTGTAATGGTTACTTTCATGTTTTCTCTTTGATTCATCTTTCTTGCATATTGATGTGATTGGTTAAGTAGCTTGAAGAGTTGGGAATTGAATTACATTATTGTTAAACACTGATTCACCTCTCCTCTCAGTGGTGTGTACCTCTATCAATTGGTATCAGAGCTTGTCCTTTTGAGGCTTAAAAACTTGAAAGGTGATTCTAAGGTACAACATGATCTGTAATGAAGAGTACATGTTTGTTTAAGTTATTTTACATTTAAAAGAAAATGGGGATAAGAAATGGTACATAGATAGTGGTTGTTCTAGTCACATGAGAGGAGATAAGATTAAATTCATCACTCTTAAGAAATCAAATTCTAGTGCTGTTAGGTTTGGTGAAAATAACTCTACTACTAGAAGAGGTAAGGGAACTTTGAGTTTAGAAAATGGAATTTCAAAGACTAAAAATGTTTTATATGTTGAAGGGTTAAAGTACAATCTTCTCAATGTTAGTCAGATGTGTGAACAAGGAAATTTTGTGACCTTCTATGATGATGTATATGAAATTAGAAAAGGGAAAGCTAGTATACTCCTTGCCAAGATTCACAAGTCAGAAAACAATATGTATTTATATCATGAATCTAAAATAGAAAAGTTTTTGATGGTTCAAGTAGAAGAATGTTGTCTATGGCATAGAAGACTTGGTCACATAAACTTCAAGAATATGATAAGGATTAGTTCAAATGGGCTTATAAGACATATGCTCAAGATTTCTAAGGTTACTCAGATTGAATAGAGGAAAATGTTAGTGGACTCAACATATTTTTTTTATTCTATTGATTATTTTTATTAGATTTATGAGTGCATATGTGTATATGAGCAAAAGATTTGAGAAAGGGTTTATTGCTTGTGTTGAAGAGATAGCTTGGTGTTGGTGACTTCTGTGGATTTTTAGAATTGAAAAGAGTGTTCTTAAAGGGTTTCTCTATTAGATTGAGAAATAATTAGAGTTCAAGAATTATTCATTTGATAGGTGTTGTGTTGGCACTTAACATCTTAGACAAGTTGGTGCTTGTCATCTTTAGAGGTTAGTGCTCCTTATGAAGTGGGTGCTTCACTAAAGTCTATTATTTGATCCATCTTTATAGGACAATAGTCCATTGTTGTTGTAGGCTTGAGAGTGGGTTTTCTACCCCATAAGGGTTTCCCACATAAACCTTTGTGTAATGGTTATTTTCATGTTTGCTCTTTGATTCATTTTTCTTGCATATTGATGTGATTGGTTAAGTAGCTTGAAGAGTTAGGAATTGAATTAAATTGTTTTTAAACACTAATTCACCCCCCTCTCAGTGGTTTGTACCTCTATCAATTGGTATTAGAGATGGTACTTTTGAGGGTTAACAACTTGAAAGGTGATTTTAAGGTACAACATGATCCGTAATAAAGATTCCATGTTTATTCAAGTTGCTTTACATGTTTGTTTAATATTTACAAGAGGTGGCTAGTGGTCAGATAGATGGTTTACAAGAGGTGGCTAGTGGTCTGCAAGATAATTTGGCCATTAGTCTAGTTGGCCTACGTGGGCTTGTGACACCTTGTGAAGGGTCAAAGGGTGTTTACAAGTTGGTGTAGCTTGTCCTTACATGGGATATGATCAGATAGGTGTGTTCAAGTTTATTTACCAGGTTAGAGGTTAGCATATGAGAGAGAAAGTCAAAAATGACTTCATGTTCTAGGGTCCTAGTGGGAGCTATGTTACCTTTCAAATTGGTGACAGGTCCAAGCATATTGATGGTTCAAGAGCAATATTTGAGTGAGAACATCTTCCAAGGGGGAGTTGTGCCTATTTGAGGTCAGAATGGTACTTTCTCAGATGTATCAATGAAGGTGAGCTTGATTTCATGTGTTTCCTATAGCTTACTTGTTTTATTTCTATGATGCCCAATGTTGAAGGGTGTCCACTTTGTCATTTTGGCAAAAGAGGAGAGAGAAAAGGAGTGTTTCCAGCAATTAAAAAGGTGTAAATATTTGGGATATTGATGGTAAATGTGTTTTCATTTATGTCAAGTGGCATTGGTGATGACAAAGTGGTCTAACAAGTCAGTGAGATAGAGCATGGTGGCCTAGTGTACTTGGAGTAATGTGATACTTGTAAGGGTGTGTATGGGTATCCTAGGTGGATGTTGTATGGATGAATGGAGATTGGTATGATGATGTTTTAATTTTTCCTAATGTGTTATATGATCAAGGGTTGACTTTATGTGGCTTTCATGAGGTATGTAGGTCAGTTTGTGCCTTGTAGGCTTGATCATGCATGGTTGCCTATAAGTTTTTGAGTTCTATGGCTTGTATGCCATGGTATGGAGCTCATTATGCTTGTAATATGAATTTTGGACTTGTATAGTATGCTGAGAGGTTAGATAGATGGTTTAAAAGAGGTGGCTACTGGTGTTCAAGATAATTTGGCCATTGGTCTAGTTGACCTAAGTGAGTTTATGAGGCCTTATGAAGGGTCAAAGGGTGTTTTCAAGTTGGTGTAGCTTTTTTTTGCATGGGATATGATAAGATAGGTTTTTTTAAGTTTATTTAAAAAGTTATAGGTCAATAGATGAGAGAAAAAGTCAGAAATGACTTCATGTTCTTTAGAGGGTGTTTGAATGGTGCATTTTAAGCTCGAGAGGAAAGTTCTCACGTTCATTATCTAATGTATAATTTACATGGGGAGTTTGGACTTTTTAATAATGTGTATAGGGTTCATAATAAGGATATACAAGCATTTATTTTGGGGTTAAGGGGCACATCTTTATAAACATTCATTAGGAAGCGAAGGAGGTTTTTGAGTGCTGAAACCCTAGTCTTAGACTTGATTGAAAAGATCTTGATTTTTAGTGCCCATTATGATGGTGAAAGGTTAGGATGATGATTTGAGGTTTCAAAGTTTTTTATAAAGTATTTTTGGTCTCTTGATAGTGTCTGGGTCCCATAAAAAATGGGTTGTTAATAGTATTCTTATTTTTTAGGAAGATTTTTGTAAATGACTAGATAATCTAATAGATGATTGTTGAGTATTAGGAATTAAATCAAACATTAATTAAAAGTTTTAGGAATATTCATTTATCTGTGACAAATTTCTAGGTCCTCAAAGATGTCTAGTCGATATGAAGGAAATGTTGTCATGAGTGAAAAAGACCAATCAAAATGAGAAGTGAAATTAGAAGGCCTAATTAGTGAGTAGGGATGGGTCCGAGATCTTGGAGGTGATGTAGGGGATGTTTTACCACTATATATGAGATTAGTATTATTCCTAGTGACTTGGAGATGATTTAATGGTTGACTCATCATTAACCATGATGGTTTTGCTAATTAAAAGAAACCTATTTTGGATGATTGATTTTGTTTATAGGATAGATGATCAAATCAAGTGTTTCTAATGTTTAGAGAGTATTGAGGAATCCTTGAAGTACTTATATAGAGCTATTGAATATTTGACTAATCTTTATTTAGTCAAATATAGTCACACAAGTGGTGATATGCTTCGTTTGTGAGGTGTTTGTGATATGAGCTCATGGTATGGTATAGAAAGCTTGTGCAGATGATCATGGCTGACTTTAAGAGACATAAATAATTCTTCCTAAAATATTCTAAAGAGATATGGCCAACCATAATTAATGTTGGTATATATACAAGGTGATTTATGCCTTTTGGGTGTGAGAATCAAGCTAGACAAGCAAGTGTGTGTGTTGATATTTGAAGACCTTATATGAAGCTTGTTGGTGGTCTTGGTGACCAATGTTTGTATTATATTAAGTAGAGGAAAATTTCATTAGACTCGGCATATTTTTTTAATTCTATTGAATATTTTTATTAGATCTATGAGTGCATATGTGTATATGAATGAAAGATTTGAGAAAGGGGTTATTGCTTGTGTTGAAGAGATAGCTTGGTGTTGGTGACTTGTGTGGAGTTGCAAAATTAAAAATAGTGTTCTTATAGGGTTTCTCTATAAGATTTAGAAGCAATTAGAGTTCAATAATTATTCATTTGATAGGTGTTGTGTTTGTTCTTAACATCTTAGTTAAGTTGGTGCTTGTCATATTTAGGGGTTGATGCTCCTTATGAAGTGGGTGCTTCACTAAAGTCTTTTGTTTACTTCATATTTGTTAGGTTATGGAGCTAAAAGCTTCAACTATTGTAGACATGGAGGAGGTTGCTGAGTTTCAGGGAGACCGGCGTCAGCAGAGTATAGTGCAGAAGGCAACCGACATTGGCAGGTGTGAACAAAAGACAACCAGCATCGGCAGGAGGTCGGCCGACGTCGGTCACCTCTAGGTAGACAGGGACCGATGTCGGTCACCTGTGGCGATTCTAAAACTGTTTGTTGCATGGACAGTTAGTTCGTTGAACTGAGTGTTTGCATGTAAAGGCTATTTTTGAGTCTTGAGTTACGTGTCTCATTATTGTAAATTAGAAGTCTAAGTTATTGTTTAAGTCTGGGATCTATTTATAGACCCATTGGCATGTATTGTAATTAAGGCAAGAAAAGGATTTCTTCCAATTGTAGGATCTTGGTCAACAGGTGTGCAAGGCCACATTTGAAGATCTACATGTGTAAGTATGATCATTTGAGTTGTAGGTTGTTGCAAGCTTATGGGAGATCTACTTGAAGTACTTTGAGTACTTGTGTACTGGTAGGGTTATTACTGACTGGTTGGAGGTGAACACCAATTCTCTGTGTGAGTTGTGTGTTGGGACCATTTTTGGTAGGAGAGTGAACTCTTGAAGAAAATTACTGAACACTTGAGGTGTGGGAAGCTTCTGAGAGGTGTGTAGAAGAGGTGGCATATTCTTTATTGTATTTTATTTATGGATGAGTATTAATACAAGATTGTGTATTGTCTCTCATATTCTATGCTATTTGTGAATTCTAGTTACTTGTACTTCTGGTTAATTTTGCATGTTTAATTGCTTGTATGTGGTAATCATATTGTGCTCTTTATGAGGAGCAAGATCCTTACAAGTGGGATCAGAATAGGTGTGTTGTTCTTGATTCCCCATCAACTGGTATCAAAGCTTTTGGTTGGGTTACTAACAAGTGTTTCAAATCTGGTTAGTGTGTGTTGATTACAGGTTACTCACAGGGGTTTCTATTTGAGTGGGAGTATAGCAATGGCAGAATAAAGTAAGCTACAAATGGAGAAGTTTAATGGCAAGAACTATCAATTATGGAGGATGCAAATTGAAGATTATCTGTATCAAAAAGATATGTACTTACCGTTGGGTGGGGTTGATTGCAAACCCCAGGATATGAAGGATGAAGAATGGGAGGTTCTTGATCAAAAGGCTCTGGGATCTATAAGGTTGAGTCTTGCATCGTCTGTGATTTCCAACTTATCACATGCTAAGACGATGGTAGAGTTGATGGAGAATTTGGAAAATTTATATGAAAAACCCTCAGCTTTGAATAAGGTATTTCTTATGAAGCAATTATTTAATTTGCAAATGTTGGAAGGTGGATCTGTACATAGTCATCTTAGTGATTTCCATGGTTTGGTAAACCAATTAAATTTAGTCAATATTATTTTTGATGATGAAATTAAGGCTCTATTAATCTTATGCTCATTACCTGAAAGTTGGGAGAATTTGGTAATGGCAGTTAGCAATACTGCGTCTGCTTCAAAAATCTTAAAAGTGGATGATGTTGTGAGTGTAATTTTGAATGAAGAAATTCACAAGAAAAGCACAGGTGAATCATCAGGGAATGCTTTGAGTGTGGAAAGCAGGGGAAGGCAAAGAGAGAAGATAGAGCATGGGAGATCAAGGTCCAAGATAGACAGGAGATCCAAGTCTAGGTATGGTAGAATAACCTGCTAGAAATGTGGAAAGCAAGGGCACTTAAAGAGAGATTGTTGGTTGGTTGAAGATCAACATGAAGGACATGAAAAAGAAGCAGATGTTGCGGATTATGTTGCATAGGATGCTCTGGTATGTTCTTTGGATAAAGTAGAATCTTGGGTTTTAGATTTTGGTGCCTCTTTTCATGCATCTCCAAATAGGGAATTTTTTCATGAGTATGTCCACTTAGACTTTGGAGAAATTTGTTTAGGGGATGGTAAGCCTTGTCAAATGGTTGGCAAAGGAAAAGTGAAGCTGAAATTGTAGACAAGTAACACATGGGTGTTGAAGGAGGTCATGCATGTCCCAGTTCTAGAGTGGAATTTGATTTCTGTAAGAAGTTTGGGTGATGAGGGTTGCACAGTAACTCTCACAGCGGACTCTTGGAAAGTTACCAAGGGTGCATTTATTGTAGCAAGAGGTAAGAAAGTAGGTAAGCTTTATCTATCTACTTGTAATACTGATTCCCTTTTTGGGTTATCTACTTCAGTTGTAGATTCGAAGATGTGGCTTAATAGTCTTGGTCACATGAATAAGAAGGAGATGCATGTTCTTGAGTCAAAGGGTATGATTTCAGATAAGAAAAGCATGAATCAAGATTTCTGTATGCAGAAGAAGAAAGTGATGTTTCTTGAGGAATTCGATGTTCGTGACAAGAGCAAGAAAGCCTTGGTTTTCAAGGAGAAGGTGACAGACAGAGATCAGCAAAAGGGGCTGAAGAATTTTGAGTAGAGCAAGGGTGATTTGGACAAGGGTTTGATCCAAAAGGAGCTCGCAGGTAAAAGTCATTTCTCACAAGAAAAACACAGAGACCGACGTCAGCTAGAAAACCAACGTCGACGTCCAGACAGGGACCGACGTCCACTATGTGCAGCCCGACGTTGGTGACTCAAGGACAGATAAACACCGACGTCGGTCAGGGTTCAATAATTGTTCATTTGATAGGTGTTGTGTTTGTTCTTAACATCTTAGTTAAGTTGGTGCTTGTCATATTTAGGGGTTGATGCTCCTTATGAAGTGGGTGCTTCACTAAAGTCTTTTGTTTACTTCATATTTACAGGATAGTAATCCATTTTTGTTGTAAGCTTGAGAGTGGGTTTTATACCCCACGAGGGTTTCCCACATAAACCTTTGTGTAATGGTTACTTTCATGTTTGCTCTTTGATTCATCTTTCTTGCATATTGATGTGATTGGTTAAGTAGCTTAAAGAGTTGGGAATTGAATTACATTATTGTTAAACACTGATTCACTACCCACTCTTAGTGGTTTGTACCTATATCTATGTGGTGAATTCATTACCTATAGTAAAATTTGCTCAGGACAAAATATACCTATAGGATCTTACAAGAGGCAAGATACCAAAAAATAAGGGTATGCCTTAAGGAGATTGGGGAAATGACAAGGGGTCAAATTTTTAAAATCTAAAGGGTAATAGGACATAAAAATTATAACTATAGAAAAGGCAATAAAAAAAGGATGTTGAATCAAACTGAAAGCATGAGAAATTATTCAAAAGTGCAAGCATCTAATCAAGCTAGGGAAATCGACATTGATCCATATAAATTGACATCGATCCACAAGAATTGATGTTGATTCAAAAAAATTGACATCAATTGGGAAAATGACTATAAATAGCCCACTGACATACAAGAAGTCTCATTTAGCTATCATGTGCATGAGAGTGTTATAAGCAAAATTTGATGATTTTTAAGCATTTAAAGATACACATGAGATGATGGAGGCTAGAAAGAACGAATGATGATGACTTCACTATGAGGTAGGTAATGCGTATTTGGGGAAAATTTGAATATTTTATTGATTTTGAGTTTTTTGTCTTTTATTTTTGGATTTTTGAATTTGTAACAAAAAAATAAAAGGGTAATTTAGGATTTTTTTTGGGGGGATAGGGGAAAGGGAGGTAGTAGATTAGGAATGCTCAAGAAAGAGAGGGAATTTTGGGGTGAGGGAATCAACATCAATCAATTAGGATTAACATCGATCTACAATAGATTAACCACAATATATAAACATCATTGTTGATCATGTTCATATCAACATTGATCTTGAAATTATCGATAAAAATAAAAAAACCTTAGCTATTTGACTAACTAAAAAGATGTTTTTAATAGGCATGAGATCTACTGATGATGAGGGATAGGGTCCCTCCACTATTGGCACAACGATGAGAGTTTATGAGAAATGAGGACTAGGCATATCTAGAGGTAGTAGGATTCAGAGGGTTACACCATTATCACCATTACCATTAGGATATCAAGATGATAGTGGCATTGTTAGAGTAGTGAGATTATACCACCAACATGTTTTGGATATCAACTGGTGAGATGATGATCATAATAGAGGACATCCACCAAATTTTATGAGTACCAATTCTAGGTGCTCTTGTATATACCATGAATTAGGTGGGGTAAATAGTGGTGCTGGCAAGATTATATGATAACAATGTAGTAGACATTAGATTATTTGTTAGGGGGTTCTCCTTCCATCCCTTATATGACCAGGATCCAATGGAGTGATTGGTGCCGACAATGAAGATGCTAGCATTGAATTGTTGTGTGTTACCTAATTTTGGGGGAAGACATCTACCATGGAGCTTCATTGGTGTTATAACAAACATGGTGGAGTTTTAGATAGTTTTTCCTTGTGTGCCCACACTATTGGGGTATATATATAGGGAGTTATGGGGCTGACATATTAGGCATCACTTAGGACTTGACATTACCTTTGTATTACATTGTTAGGCATATAAGCACATCCATGTGATTCACCCTATAGGGATTCCATGGACTAGATTCGGGGAGATGGTATATAGCATAGGATTCCTTAGATGGAAGGAAGATTTGATTATTTCACATGTAGATAGGGTGGTGTGAGATCTGGTGCATTATAGATAGGTTTTTAGTGAGCTACAGATAGGGGATGTTATTTGGAGGCCCTATGTAGACTTCCCAATGTGGCCTGGTATAGATGTAGAGCTAGTAGATGTTACTTAGGAGAGATGGGTGTATGGATGGTGGATGGACCATATGGATCTATTTTATTTTGGTAAGGTCCATCATTAGTTTTGGCTTTAACATGATGTTCCATTATCCCTGTGCTCAGATAGGTAAGAGGATACAGAGCTGGACTGACTAGCACTTGAGACCATAGTTATCTAGATGGGACCATTAAAGGAGCTTGTGGCTACTGATTTGGATGACATTGGTTAGACTGATGATTATGTGGCATGGTTCAAAGTAAAAATGGCAAGGAGATAGTAGAGAGTAGTGAGATCATGACATGGGGTGGTTATTGAGGTGGTAAGGGACGTTGAGCAGGAGGTAGAGTATGAGGCTCTAGTTATACACATGGGGGAGGGACCTTTATAAGATGCCCTAACATATGATCATATAGATATAGATTTATTTATTGTTGAGAGGGATAGTCTGAGGGTTGAGCTATAGAAGGCACAGGCAGCCCATGTTACACTATAAGATCAAATTGGTATATTGCAGAGTGATCTAGATACCATGAGGGGGAAATGTGATCAGGCCATATAGGAGTGGGATAGATACATGATAGAGCTAGATCAGATGAGGTCTACTACGGTAGAGAGACCAACCCTAGACATTATAGGATCTAACATGGCACCTCCTATAGATATGATACCACTCTGGCAATATAAAGATTTACTTGTGAAGATGTCATATTATGAGAGGATAGTATAGCAGCGATTACCTAATGTTCTTCAATTTGATTCATACATGGTTGGTTGTTGTAGATCATAGAGGACTCTTGGGGGTACTGTTAGTTCATGGAGTATAGTAGGCTGAAGAGGAGACGATGAGGGAGGTGATATCATTCACCTCAGCAGGATCAAGTTCACTGAGTAGAGCATATTGTGTGGGTCGAGAGCCCTCATTGTCTATATATATATATAACCATTAATAAATCCATAAATGAATAAAATGTCTATATATATATATATATATATAGACATTTTATGTTTATAGATGGATCATTTTATTCATTTATGGATTTATTAATGGTTATAGATATGTTATGCTGTTATGGATTCATGGATGTGATGGTTTATATATTTAAATGTTATGTGTTCTAATTTTGATTATTGTTATCATGTATGCTATGGATGGATTATAGATTATGGATGTGATAGATTATAGATTTAGACTTTATGTTTTTAATTTTGATCAGTGCTTATATATGTTCTGGATATTTATGGATTTATTTAGATGTTATGTATATCATGAGATGGTTTCATATTAATGGATTATGAGTTTGGATTATGCTAAATAATAATTATGGATTATGGATTTTAGTGATTTATTGCTATGAATTTATGGATTTTAGTGATTAAAGTTTATGGATTTGTTTGACATTGACTTTGACCATAACCAAAAAGAGAATCTTTCATACACAAGGCATATACGTCCTTAGCTAAAGGATAAGAGATATTGACACAACCTTAATTATCTTAGATCTTCAACCTTGGTTTTTTATACTAGGATGGTTATGCTTGTTGATGGGATAAGGGGGAATGTATTGCTTTTAGAGATAACATTCTCCACATCATATTTTGAAAATCAAGATTTATCTTTCAGAGATCAATTTTATCCTAACAAGTAGGCTGATCAATACGGGAAGCCTATAATTGGAAAGCTGATCAATTCAGGAAGCTTTCTTGGGATACTACTTTTGACAGTTTATTTTATTGTTTTGTTGAATTTTTAGGGCTTTAAAATGACATAATTTGAAAACTGATCAATGTGGGAAGTTTTCTCCTTGGTATCCATCCTTCAATGGAGTGGTCTAGATTTTGATGTTTTTGCATAGCTGTCCTTCAAAGGATCAATTTGTTATTTTGACTTTATATATTTGATTGAAACTATCCTTCAAGGGATCAGTCTATTTATTTAGCCCATTTTGATACTTTTGCTTTTCATTGCTTAATTGATTTTGGATCCCAAAAATAGTAATGTGAGTTGACATAAAAAGATACCTTAGTATATTTTCCATGAATTCAAGACATTGGGTGATGGTGTTATCTTGGAAAATTAAAGGCTTTGAAGGAATAAGGGAAATAATGATCTGGGGTTTCTCCCATAACAGATGAAAATTATCCATGAGAAAATGCTATGAATAGAGTCAGGGTATCCATATTCAAGGTTGGGGTTATAATGACTATTGAATAACCACATAATTCTCATATCATTGTTTGATATTTAGGATAAGGGGAGATGATAGTACTTTGATATAAGCTAACCAAGATGAGTCAAGATCTATTAAATATAGAAAGGATGTAGATGTAATGCATTAAGAGGTTCATGCTCTAGTTTAACATTAAGAGAGGCCAAATGATATGCCTTGAATTCATATTTATGGGTTATGATGTATGGTCCAAGCCAATTAGGAGAAAATATACCTCTTTTAATTCATTCCATATTAGTGACATGTTGATTTTATTTAAGCACAATATCTCCAATGTTAAATTCTCACTCTCTTACATGTTGATTATATGTTCATTTTAATTGTTCTTGATATATATGAAGGTGATCAAGGGCTATTGCACGATGCTCATCTAAGAGTTCAAGTTGGGATAAACATTCCTAACATAAATCTTCATCAAAAATGATGTCTTTGAGGGAAATATGAAGGGAAGGGATTTGGACTTCTAATGGAATTACATCTTTCAAACCATAGACTAAATAAAATAGAGTAGCACCTATATGGGTTCGAATACTAGTTCAATATGCCCATAAGGTGAAAGGGATACGAGGATGCAAATCCTTACTAGCTTCATTAATAAATTTAGTTAGGATTTTGATCAAGGTTTTATTAGACACCTCTTCTTGACCATTATCCCGAGGATAATAAGGTAAGGAAAAACTTAATTTGATTTTAAATGAATCACATAGTGCATGGACTTTCTTATTCTTAAAAGATTTTCCATTATCTATTATTATTTTATATGGAACTCCAAAATGATAAATAATGTGATGATGGATAAAATCCATAATATTTTCTACCTTAATCGAGATAAGCAACACAACTTCCACCCACTTAGTGAAGTATTTGTAGTGGTGATAATAAAACCATGATGCTGGGAGGATTTAGGATTAATTTTCCCTATAAGATTGATCCCCCATTGGGAGAATGGTCAAAAGTCCCTTGTTACCTACAAATATTTACTAGGGACATGGGATAATTTTGCATACTGCTAACATTTTACACACCTCTTAATGTATGCGCAATAATCTTGATTCAGAGTGGGCCAATAATAACCTAGATGTGAGATATTCTTAGTGATTGTGAAGCCATTAAAGTGTCCACTACATGACCCATCATGGACTTCCTATATGGATAAGGTAGCTTCATAATTTTGGAGACAATGAAGAAGAGTACCATCAAATACACACTTATAGAGAACACCCCCCAATATAATATAGCAGGCAACTTTATGTTGGAAGATACACTTGGCACCTTTGGATAGATGGGGAAGAGATAATCCTATAGACAAATAAGTAAATATTTGTTTATACCATGGCTCCTCCTAGTTTTCCTTAATATTATTAATAGATGGAAGATCAATTATTATAGAAGAAGGTTGGTTGACTCGATGGTTAAGGATAAATAGCTTGGACTCTGAGATGAGGATGGGATAAAAGAAGAAAGAGATGCCATAGTATTAGTGAACTTATTAGTTGATCTAGGAGTAGTTTGGATGGCATAACTTAAAAAATGAATAAGAGTTGATTGGCTAAGGTCTTGTATCTTTGAAGGATATCATTCTTGCTTTGATATACACCAGTAATTTGATTGACCACTAGCTAAGAATCATCATAGATATTAATGGACCTGACTCCTAATGTGAGGGCAATTTGGAGCCCTATAATCAATGCTTCTTACTCAACCATATTATTGGTGTAATTTAAGTCTAACTTAAAATGCAAAGGCATGGGAATACCTTAAGGGGGGATTAATATAATTCTTGTGTTGCCTCCTCACTCACATTTAGATCCATCAAAGATTAAAGTTATTTGATATTTTATGACTAATTAGGAAGTGGATGTGATAGATTCATCAAGAAATTCATAATTGATTGGTTGATTATCACTAAGAGGTGCTTCAGCCAGTCGATCAACAATAATCTACCCTTTAATAAATTTTTGGTGGAGAAATTCTAGATCAAACTCAGCTACAAGCATAATCCATCTAGCCATCTATTGATTCTGGTAAGGCTTAAAATGCATGAACTTAAGGAGATCAATTCTTGTAATTACATACATCTTATGGTTAAGTAGGTAATATTGAAGTTTAGAAGCTACAAGGACCAATGTTGGGCATAGTTTTTTGGTATGTGGATAACATGTTTCATATTCTACAAGGGTATGACTTATATAATAAATAGATTGCTCTTTGTGATGCTTGTCTTGATGGGAAAGCATAGCACATAGAGCATGATCTATAACTAAGATATAAAAGAAGAAAGGCTACCCTTCCTTAGGTAGAGTGAGGATAGGAGGTTATAAAAGATAGTCTTTGACTACGTTAAAGGCTTCTTGATAATTGATTAGTTGATATTGGGTGTACTTAACAATGGAGGGGAATTTTATATTTTCCCATGTATTTGACTTGATAGACCTATGACAGGGATAAAAGATGGATGAGGACCTAAAATAGATGATGGAGATGATACAAAAGGGATAGATCATTTGTTTTTTCATGTGTTGAGAAAAGAGGGAAGACTTGGACCAAGGTTTTTAACTTTTGATGTTTGAAAAAGATCGACTCTAATGTGAGGATGAGATAAGGCTTTCTTTGGTATAATACTAAGACAATTATCCTAGCTATCAATGATAGGAGCTTTACCTTTTCCTTTAGTATTTTTGGGGTAAGGAGGTGTTGTGATAGAGTATGGTTTCAGAGGGGTTGGATGTTCAACTATAGAAGTATCAAGATGTTTATCTATGACATCTCGAGGAGTATTTTCATTTTACCTTTTAGGAGGTTCACTATGAGAGGGTGAAGGGGATGGTTCATGCAAATGATCCCATGTAATAAGATCAAGGAGCTCTATGGGGATTTCAAGATTGGTTTTAATGATCTTAGGTTGACTCATATCAAAATCATCTCCTGTAAAGAGATCTAAGACCGAAGGTTCCTCTAGAGTTTCTTTAGGTAATATTTGATCATATATTGTATCAATCATATGATTATTTTGACTTTGTGTTTCTCTAGGGTTAGCTTGGACTGTGTTCGATGTGGATGGATGGTTTGGAAATGGATATTTGAAAATATCTAAAGATTAGTTAGGAGGACTAGTTAGATTATCCAATCAAAGGTCCCCCTTATCAATGAGGTTCTGTACCAATCATTTAAAGGATTGGCATCATTTATATGTCATGTCCTATTACCCTATGATAAGCAAAAAACTCATCTTCTTTATACCAATTGGGTTTAGGACACTTATCATCAACTAGTCTGATTGGAGGGAGTTTAATAACATTTGTTTGTAGTAGTTTATTTAATATTAAAGTATAAGGCTCTCTTATAGGGGTATATTTCTTAGGGAGAAAATGAGTAAGGCCCCTAGGTTATTGTGTTTGAGAGGTAGAAGACCCTGATTAGTTGGATGCTGGAGGGGAAGTTTTTATAGTAACTGCATTTGCTACCCCTTTTGGTTTAGCATTATTGCTATTGCTTTTAGAGGGGTCAAATTTGATGTTTTTATTACACAACTTAACTTTTCCCTCTTCAATGCCATGGAGTTCAAGCTTACAGGCCATGGTAAAGGCTTTTTCAAAAGTCTTAAAAGTTTGAATTTGTAACATGGATGATATATGTTTTGCACAAGAACATGAAAACAATTCAATTAATTTTGTTTATGGAAAGGAAAAGGTTAGTTGGTTGATTAAATTATGCCACCGAGCCACAAAGTCTGATATGTATTCATCATTAAATTGTCTAATAGCATAAATATCCATGATAGTCACTTTTTGAGCAATATTGATTAAGAAGTGTTCCAAGAAAATTTGGGCCAACTGCCCAAAGGAAAAGAGAGAATACTAGGAAATGGAATTGTATCAATCCAATGCAAATCCTGCTAAAAATATGGGAAATGTTCTAAGTAGGAGGGTATCATCATGTGCTATAAGATAACATATGTGTCGAAAGGCTTTAAGGTGTTGCTTGGGATCTTCTTTGTTTTGGAATTTAGTAAACTTAGGAAGCTCCCATTGTGAGGGATACGATTGGATAGGGACAGAGGGATGGATTGGCTCATTACAAATTTTATCATATGTGAGCATTGTATTATGTCCAGAGGTGGAGGCTTCCAAACTATCCATCCTATTTATAAGGATGTTTATGAGATCTATCTAAGTATTATTCTAAGGCACACTTCTTACGACATTTTGCTGAAGGGGTTGATAACTTGGTAAAGAGGTAGACATAGGCTATGAGGGAAGGCATCCTACTATAATAGACATAATAGGCTGAGATACTGATACATATTACAAGACTTGTAGTGAAATATTTTGCTATGGGAAGGACTGTAAGTGGTTATTACTAGTTATGACGAAGCCACATACTAGGTAGCCAAGGAGACATACTGATGGAAAGGTTGGGTATAAGGGATTTGTTGTGTGTGAGGGATTTACTGTGTGATAGATTTTTTATGTGTGAGAGATTTTTTATGAACTATATGCTAAAGTCATTCTAATAGGTGGGAGACTTGTAGGAATTGACACTACTAACATTTGGGGAGGTATAGTGGATATAGGCTAAGTGGTATTTTGAATCTGAGTAACGAGGGTTGGAGAACTAGTAGATACTATGAATGGTTGCTTCTCTAAAGGTTGCATTATCTGAGCATTAGAGCCAAAGGGAAGAGATTCAGTGTAAAAGGTTACCATGGCCATGGTAAATTTTCTAGTTCTCTTAGTTCCCTAAAAAGGCATCCCATACACATGTAAATAGCCTTGGGTATGGGGGGAAGGAGAAATATGAATCTCTCGATTATGAAGGTAATAACTGAAAGCAATGGGATTGTTGTCCAGTATTTTTTCAAAGGAAGGATCTCCTTGATGATAATATTATGGGAACATGGGATTATCAAAGGACTTAGGGGAAGAGGTGGGACTAGGTGTACGTTCCTTAGGAGAGGATGTGACACCCTCCTCAGATTCTTTCTTTGATTGTTGCCCAGTTAAAACAATGAGATAGAACATAAAAGAAAAAATAAAACTAACAAATAAAAAAAAGTTCTCTTGAATTATCTCTCTTTAATTATGGATGAAAGACACACACACGAAAGTTATTCCAAAAAGTTTTTATCTCTTTTAACTTAAGATGTGAAAGGAAATATAGAAAAAGAAAGGATAACAAAGGTCCTAAGAAATGGTAATCTAATGATGGTTTCAGGTATTTTGTTTTGGCACTCACAAAAATTTATACTAGTATTAGTACATGGCTTGATACTTGGGGCTTTCTCCCCTCACATCATAATCCCACAACCAATGTGGGTGCTTAGCAAAAATATACCAATGGTCCAGAGACTATACTCAACTAGAGAACTGAGTTGGTCCTCCCCTTGGTGGTAAAATCTAAATGGGATCACTGGAGAAAGGTTATTTTGAGGTGATGAAATCCCCATCATTTTCCTTATATCAAGTGTTAAGATATGCTTATTATGATAGTGATTTGGCTTGTGTGTGGATAAAGTGATGACTACTATAGTTTTCAACCTAGATTATTCTCTATGAAAGAATATAAACAAGAAAGATGAATGTAATTTATTTTAACTTTTTAAGAAAAGGAAATAAAATGTAGTCCTAATATTATCTTTGGATGAATGCAAACAAAGAAAGGTAAAGCGATCAAATTCAATTATTTTGAATTTAACAAATAAAAATGAGACCTATGCTCCCATTGAGCGTGCCAGAATGTTTTAGTATTTTTTTTCACTTTTTCAATGTGGACTAATTAGCTACAAAAAAACAAAGTAAATGTAGGATTTAGAGTTACTTGGTGATGAATTTTGGTTGCACACCCTTGATCAAGCTTTGTGGGAACTCCTCTTTGGCTGGGGAAGAATGACCTATAATTTACCACACTTAAACAAAAATTGGATTAATAAATAGATGAGTGAGCTATCTGGTAAGAATCCAGTCCCAAGAAGTGATACACTTCTTTAGATGGATGTCAACCCATGTTTAACATTCAAGTTTAATAATAAACATGAAATTAAAAAGATATATATGGATAAATAGATAATGCCAAAGATAATTAATCAATAACAAGTTTTATGTGATTAAAGTAAGCATCCCAGAATTCTACAACTACATCAACATCCTTTTGGATTACAACCATTTGGTCATTAATGTATTCAAAATTATGTATAAAAGCCACAAGCAAAGTCCTAGCTCAAATGCAATGTCACTCTGATCGGCAAATAGAGGTTGAGGGACTATGAGAAGATCAACGATGCTAATAGAATCATGTACTAATCTAGGCAGGGTCATGTACATGAAAAGATAGATTTTCAGCAAAATAGAATGTAGATTTAATAGATATTGAAGATGCAAAAATAGACTATTTAAGGCTATTTTTATAGTTTAACAAGGATCGATGATGATCTTACAAGATCGATATCAATTCCACAATATGAATGTTGATTTAGATAAATCAATGTCAATTCTATATAAAAGTGTTGAAATATAAAATAGACTATAATGATGACCTAGAAAATTGATAAAATAATCAAAACTAAATGTAAATAAAAACATAGAGATGCAAAAGATAAATAAAACTTAAATATAAAAAAAATACTGACCTTGGATGGTTGAAGATGTGAAAATAAAGAGATGTTAAAACAAGGTAGATGGCCTTCAAAAATCACCTAATAATGTCACCAATCAAGTGTTCTTCAAAGTGGCAAGGTGCTGGTAATGTCTATACATAGATTCGAGACTAGTTTGGATAGAATTTCATGATCGTAAATGACTTCTTTCCTTTATGTTTGTGTTAGGTTGTGGAGCTAAAAGCTTCAACCTTTGCAAACTGAGGAACAGATGGTTGCTGATTTCTACAGTAACCGGCGTCGGCATCAGGACCGACGTCGGCAGGGACCAGTGCAGAAGGCCACCGGCGACGGCAGGAAGTCGGCCGACGTCGGCAGAACCAGACAAGCAGGGACCGACGTCGGTCGCCTGTGTGTTCCAGAACTGCTCGTTTCACGGACAGTTAGTTAAGTGAACGAAGAGTTTGCATGTTGAGACCAGTTAGAGTCTTGTGCTGCGAGGACTATTGTCTAAATTAAGAGTCTAAGTTATTGTTTGAGTTAGGGATCTATTTATAGACCCATTGGCATGTATTGTATAAGGTATGAGATAGAAAGGAAGAGTTCCTTCTAGTTGTAAGATCTGTGAGTTGCAGGTTGTTGCAAGCTCATTGGGGATCTACATGTAAGTTTGGTCTTTGAATTGCAGGTTGCAGGTTCATGAGAGATCAGCTTGAAGTGCTATAGAGTGCTTGATGTACCGGCAGGGTTATTACTGACTGGTTGGTGAGGTGAACACCAATTCTGTGTGTGAGTTGGTTGTTGGGACCGTTTTTTGTGTAGGAGAGTGTGTGTGAGAAGAATTACTGAACACTTGAGGTGTGGCAAATATCTGTAAGGTGAAAGAGTGTGGCGGCTCTTTGTTGTATTCTTTTCTGTTAGTGTTAATACAAGATAGTGTATTGTCTCTCATATTCTGTGCTATTGGTGAATTCTAGTTACTTGTGTTTCTGGTTATTTCCGCATATTCAATTGCTTATACTTGGTAATCATACTGTGCTTTTTCTGAGAAGCAAGATCCCAACTAGTGGCATCAGAGCATGTTTGTTGTTCTAGATTCCTGACAACTGGTATCAGAGCCTTGGTTGTAAGTTCTTAAGCTTGATACCATCAATCGGTATCAGAGCTTTTGGTTGGGATACTAACAGATTGGTGTAGATCTGGGTAGTGTGTTTTGATTACAGGTTACTCACAGGGTTCTGTTTGAGTGGGAGTTGAGCAATGACAGAAAGTAGTCAACTACGAATGGAGAAGTTCAATGGCAAGAACTACCAATTATGGAGGATGCAGATTGAGGACTATCTGTATCAGAAAGATTTGTACTTACCGTTGGGTGGGGTTGCTAGCAAACCCTTGGATATGAAAGATGAAGAATGGGAGGTTCTTGATCGGAAGGCTCTGGGATCTGTTAGATTGAGTCTTGCATCATCTGTGATTTCCAGCTTATCACAGTGTAAGACAACGGTGGAGTTGATGGAATCTTTGGCAAATTTATATGAAAAACCCTCAACTTCGAATAAGGTATTTCTTATGAAGCGTTTATTTAATTTGCAAATGTTGGAAGGTGGATCTGTTCATAGCCATCTTAGTGATTTCCATGGTTTAGTAAACCAGTTAAGTTCAGTCAATATTGTATTTGATGATGAAATAAGAGCTCTCTTAATCTTGTGTTCATTACCTGAAAGTTGGGAAGGTATGGTAATGGCAGTTTCTAATACTGTGTCTCCTTCAAAAGTCTTAAAAGTGGATGATATTGTGAGTGTAATCTTGAACGAAGAGATACGCAGGAAAAGCACAGGTGAATCATCTGGAGATGCTTTGAGTGTTGAAGGAAGAGGAAGGCCAAGAGAGAAGGTAGAGCGTGGGAGATCAAGGTCGAAGACGGGCAAGAGATCCAAGTCCAGGTATGGCAGAATAACCTGCTGGAAATGTGGAAAGCAAGGGCACTTAAAGAGAGATTGCAGATCAGGTACAGATCAGCATGAAGAACATGAAGAAGAAGCAGATGCTGCAGGTTACATTGCACAGGATGCTCTGGTATGTTCTTTGGATAAAGTAGAATCTTGGGTATTAGATTCTGGTGCCTCTTTTCATGCATCCCCACATAGGGAATTTTTTCATGAGTATGTCCAGGGAGATTTTGGAGAAATTTGTGTAGGGGATGGTAAGTCTTGTCAGATTGTTGGCAAAGGCAAAGTGAAGCTGAAACTGCAGACAGGTAACACATGGGTGTTAAAGGAGGTCATGCACGTCCCAGTTCTGAAGCGGAATCTGATTTCTGTTAGAAGTTTGGGTGAAGAGGGTTGCACAGTAACTCTCACAGCGGACTCTTGGAAGGTTACCAAGGGTACACTTGTTATAGCTAGAGGTAAGAAAGTAGGTACGCTTTATCTATCTACTTGTTTTACTGATTCTTCTTCTGGGTTATCTACTTCAGCTGTAGATTCGGAGATGTGGCTTGATAGGCTTGGTCACATAGATATGAAGGAGATGCTGGTTCTTGAGTCAAAGGATATGCTTTCGGATTTGGAAGGCATGGATCGTGGTTTCTGTATGCAGAAGAAAAAGGTGAGATTTCTTGAGGAATCCGATGTTAGTGACAAGAACAGGAAAGCCTTGGTTTTCAAGGAGAAAGTGACAGACAGAGTTCAGCACAAGGTGCAGGGGAATTCTAAGCAGAGCAAGGGTGTTTTGGACAAGGGTTTGATCCAAAAGGAGCTCGCGGGAAAAAGTCAGGTCTCACAAGAAAAACACAGAGACCGACGTCGGCAGGAAAACTGGCGTCGGTGTCTAGACAGGGACCGATGTCGGCTATGTGCAGCCCGACGTCGGTGACTCGGGGCAGACAGAGACCGGCGTCGGCCAGGGGAAAACGACGTCGGCGGAGAGGCAGTCGCAGGGAACCGACATCGGTCGGCTGTAGACTGAGATGTGACCGGCATCGGTCACTGAGACGAATTTTGGGTGGACAGCAAGCTGTCATGGAGTCTCAAGCGCCCATATGGAGGACTGAAGGTGTAAGTAAGTTCTTAAATTCGTCATTTCCCTTCTTTACACTACTTGTTGCTCACTTATGGCATAGGACCAGGGAGTTATTGAAGAAGCAGAACAGGTAGATCCAGGAAACAGTGGGAGCTAGGCTTGAATGAGGACGTGATTCCTTGGAGGAGAACCAAACAGGGGTTTTGGGTAGTGTTGCCAGCTGGAAGTAAGCACTGAAAGATGAATGGATGTTAAGGATGAAGAAGAGCAGAAATAGATACGTGAGATGGAAGATCAGGGTATTTGATCTTGTATTAGCTGCAGGGCAATGGAGGTTTGTTCATTGTGTTTCTCTTTACCAGGTTGGATAGTATTAGCTACACTATCCTATTTTCTGTATGATGTGCTTGTTGCAGGGTTACATATACAGGGATTGCTGAACTAAAGGTAAAGCTAGTTCAGGTGTTTGTCATGGAGGATCTGGGAGCAGCAAGATTCTTTGGCAAGAGTGTGTTCTAGAGACATGGAAGGTCATGTGTTGACTTTGTTTCAGGATGATTGTGTGGAACCGGTTAGCACACCGATGGTTAGACAGTTCATAGAACAGGTGTCTTGATTCACATAATGAGGTTGAGTGCACGATATGTACTAAACCTGAGTTTTCCCAAGCAGTGGGAGTTGTCACAAGTTAAGAGCCAATCCGGGAGAGAACCATTGGAGGTCAGTGCAGTGGATTCTTACAGGGACTAGTAGCAGGTGCACATGCTATGCAAGTTCAAGTTTATTTCTACATGGTTGTAGATGTGGATGTGGTAGGTAATTTGGATGACAGGTTTTGCACCACGGATTTTGTGGTGGTTGGTCTTCAAGGATGATTTTGAAGACGGATACATAGCCAAGGTAACAAACTAGACGGTGTACAGGTACATGTACAGGTTGCAGCTGTTTATCTCCAAGTGGGAGATTGTTAGGTTGTGGAGCTAAAAGCTTCAACCTTTGCAAACTGAGGAACAGATGGTTGCTGATTTCTACAGTAACCGGCGTCGGCATCAGGACCGACGTCGGCAGGGACCAGTGCAGAAGGCCACCGGCGACGGCAGGAAGTCGGCCGACGTCGGCAGAACCAGACAAGCAGGGACCGACGTCGGTCGCCTGTGTGTTCCAGAACTGCTCGTTTCACGGATAGTTAGTTAAGTGAACGAAGAGTTTGCATGTTGAGACCAGTTAGAGTCTTGTGCTGCGAGGACTATTGTCTAAATTAAGAGTCTAAGTTATTGTTTGAGTTAGGGATCTATTTATAGACCCATTGGCATGTATTGTATAAGGTATGAGATAGAAAGGAAGAGTTCCTTCTAGTTGTAAGATCTGTGAGTTGCAGGTTGTTGCAAGCTCATTGGGGATCTACATGTAAGTTTGGTCTTTGAATTGCAGGTTGCAGGTTCATGAGAGATCAGCTTGAAGTGCTATAGAGTGCTTGATGTACCGGCAGGGTTATTACTGACTGGTTGGTGAGGTGAACACCAATTCTGTGTGTGAGTTGGTTGTTGGGACCATTTTTTGTGTAGGAGAGTGTGTGTGAGAAGAATTACTGAACACTTGAGGTGTGGCGAATCTCTGTAAGGTGAAAGAGTGTGGCGGCTCTTTGTTGTATTCTTTTCTGTTAGTGTTAATACAAGATAGTGTATTGTCTCTCATATTCTGTGCTATTGGTGAATTCTAGTTACTTGTGTTTCTGGTTATTTCCGCATATTCAATTGCTTATACTTGGTAATCATACTGTGCTTTTTCTGAGAAGCAAGATCCCAACTAGTGGCATCAGAGCATGTTTGTTATTCTAGATTCCTGACAGTTTGTTCCTCCTAAGTAATGGAGGTTTGTTGTATATTTATGGATCGATGTTGATCTGGAAGAATCAGTGTCAATCGTAGAGGATCGATGTTGATAATTGAAAATCCATGAAGTTGAACCAAATGTCATTTCAATGGGTTGCTTATGGGGTAAAGGATGGTTAAAATTATTTATGAGTTTGTTAGATTATTTTAACCATGGGATAGGTTGTTGGGAGGGTTGTTTGGGGTATTAAATAGGTTTGTTTTTATTTGATTTTAAGATTTTATGGTTAAATGGTAAAAAAGAAGTTAATTAATATTTAACTGTAGTAATTAAATTAAATTAACCTATGTGGTAAAATTAAAAGGGTGGGGTGAATGTAATTATTTTAAATAATTATGAAATGGGGGCCATTATGTTAGAAATATCATAATAATGTGACAATAAACCAAGTTAATACACAAGGGTGTATAAAACTAGCATCTACAAGTACAACAAGCATAGGTAAAGCAAGGAAATCTACCTTTCCAAAATGAGGCTCAATGTTCAAAATGGTATGATTTTGGTTACAAATATTTACAACAGTTTGATTATCATAGTCAAGGTTTGGGCAAACAAGCCCAAGACATCATTGTTCCTATTCCATAAATTGATAATATTGGTCAAAAGGGTTTGGAGTTTATTGAAGATCCTAAGGTAAATTAGTCATAGATACATTTTACCAAGGTAAAACATCTAGATACATAAGACATGTTACAAAAAGAGCAAGAACTTAAGTCGTAAATTTAAAATCATGCTACACCAAAAAACATTCTCAAAATAGGTGTTTTAGTTAGAAAAACCTCCATCGATCCATACACTCTACATTGATTTCAGTGCTCAAAATAATTTTACCTTAGATTCTTATAGGAAATTAATTAAACATCAAAAATTAATCCACAAACAATCAACTTAAGAAAGCAATGTAAGAAATACACACCACACTACAAAAGAGTTAGTTATAGAGTTTGATAATGCCTACATCTCCAAGTTTACAAATTAGTTGAACAAATTCATTATAAAATATTTGCAAGTACAAGGCAACCCTTATAGAATAATAATGAATCCACATGTTATGAACCCTCAAAGAATCTCAGAACTCTTGGACAGATTTCTTCATCTTTTTGAAAGACACCTCTGGATGACCTCTACTCAAAAATCTCACTTTGAGGCATTAAAATTAGTATGAAATGACCTCAAATCTAGACACTCAATATATATCTAGAACCATCTCAAAATCTATAATATTTCATTAGTTTACTCTAAAGCTTGATAATGAATAAAGGTACCTCAAAATGGAGGTAGAGTGAAATGGGTCCTTATGATCGTCTAAGGACCTGTCGTGAACAAAGCTTATAATGTTGTGGAAAATTCTCACCACTTTATCTTGGGCTTATTCATGTCGAAGTGATACTCTCAAATAAAAAAACTCAAAGCTTGAGGCCTTTTACAGTATCTCTTTATGACTCTATCAACCCTTTTGTGCTTCACTTTATTCACCAATGCATATATTACATAGCTTTGCTTCAAAACCCAATGCTTTGAAATAATGCCTCGATCACTTTATATAGTGTTCCAAGTTTTGGGTGTGATGGTGGGAGGCATCATCCTTTTACCCCAAATAGCATGGTTCAAATCTCGTAGCATTTGGTCTTAGTGTTTATCCTAATCCCTATTGTGCAGACTAATTACCCAGTGATTATCTAATTCTTGAATCTGATGAACATTAATTATCAATCCAAGGTGTGTATGCTTTTCAAGGATAATTAACTTGATCACTATATATGCATCATTGATTCAGAAATCAACTTTTTTTTTCTAGTTTTAGTACAATGAACTTATGTTGCATTCACTAGATAATTATATTATGACATTATTTCATAACTAATTCATGCTTATGAATCAGACATGCATCACACCTATATAATCAAAATAATAATAAGAAAAACTTACATAACACACTAAAATTAAAGAGGGCCAGGATCTTCACTGCATCTCCTTTCGAGGGGACCCTTCCTCATTCAGAACTAAACTCTAATCCTCTGAGAGAATTCACAAACTTCTTACAAATTCAACTTTCTCATTGCTCATTTATATATAAATTAAATATTGCTACAAAATATTAAAATATTTTGAATGTAATTTCTATAGTTCCAATACTTTTATTATTATCTATCTAACTTAACTAACTCTTAATTTGATCTAGGCTCTGCCATTAAATACAGAAGGTAGTTTATTAACTTTTAAGCAAAGACACCAAATTATAAAAAATACAAATACTTTAGAAACTACCCCAATCAACTTTCAAGTGGTTGGTAATCGAAGTTACGTATTTTAGGCTTGACTGGATTAAGGACAAGGTATATTGTTTTGTTGTTTTATTTCATTTTGTCTCTTTTCCATTATCCTTATTTTTCTCATATTTGGTATCACATCTAAATTTCCTTGTATTAGGGAGTCTGTACAACAACTATGATCCTTTTCAATCATCAATTTGGTTCCCAAAACAATCTGGGTATGTTCTTAAAATTTGATCACAATAATAACTCTATTTTGCATAGTGGCTACGGGCAATCTTTAGGTGAAGCCTAAAATTTCTATGGGCACTCTACAGTGGCTATGGGCAACCTGTAGGTGAAGCCTATAATTATTGTGGTCACTCTATAGTGGCTATAGGTAACCTATAGGTGAAGCCTACAGATGATATGGGCATTCTGTAGTGGCTACAAACAACTTTAGGTGAAGCCTATAGTTGTTGTGGGCACTTTATAGTGGCTATAGGCAACTTGTAGGTGAATCCTATAGTTACTACGAGAAGCCTATAAGTGTTTTTACCTAACAAGAACCTGTAGCCTTACATTATCTTTCAAATGCTTGTTAAATAAAGTTACATAAGTATAATCTAATCAAGGAAGAAGAATCAATAATCCATAATATATATATATATATATATATATATATATATATATATATATATATATATATATATATATATATATATATATATATATATATATATATATATATATATATATATATATATCAATGCATAAACAAAATCATAAATTCATTGATTCATTTGAATAAGTCATGGATAGTTATGGGGATTACATGGAAAAAGATATACACTAGGTATGAATGAGGCTATAAAATGAAGTAATTGGTGGCCTCATCACACCCCCCTACTTAACCTCTTGCTCGACCTTGAGTAAGCCTTGGTTGCATTTTGAAACCACAAAATTTCCTAAATTCTAGGGCCTTAGGGAAGCCTAACCCTTTTAAGATGTAGAAATCTTTAGCATTCTCAATGTGGCCACATATTTTCTTTTTTATCTCTTTGTCAGCTTGAACATTTCCCTCCCAGTCAAGAATTGGGAAAGATAATATAGAGGGTTAAAACATCAAGCCCAATCATTGTATCCTCCACTTTATAACAAGCCCAATATATAAGTATACTCTATGGATGGCCTCCATAAGGTTTTGAGGGGAGAAAGGTTCCTTTATTTTCAAAGCATCCAAGATTTCTACCCATCTGTGAGAACAAACAACAAAAATTTGCTTGACATCTCTTTACATAAGAATCAAATAATGATTCTGAAATTCTACCTATTTTCTGATAACCCATTCCTATGGAGTGTCTATGTTCATGAAGGAGATCCATTCATCTATTATAGAATCTAGATTTCTTGATTCACTCCTAACCATCAGGGTAGTTTCTTTTTCTTTTTCTTGATATTCTTCCATTTTTTCCTTCTTGTTTCATTCAAAACATATGAAGAAAATGTATTTAGCAAGACATCTACCAAATAGATGTTTGGATTTCATTCTATATCACTGGGTACATCATATTGGTGGATGTAAAACTCACTTAACTGAGCTTGGATTTTAGGATCAACATGTCTATATTCTTCAAAGAAAGATTTGGGGTCATAAACCATGAAATATTGATCATTATAGATCATGTCATATGTAAATTTAAGCCATCTCTCTTCTAAATACACAACATACATCTTAGAAGGTGGTCTATACTCCATCAATAATTCAATGGTTTCATGTATTTTACCAATCTTTTCCTTTAGATACTTGATCATGGTTTCATCTATTTCCAATTTTTCTTTCAAGTCCACTTGTTATTCTCTAGTTTCAACATATACTTTAAATCTTTGGACTAAATCTTTGTAGTGACTTTCATCATCACCAAATTATTCCTTAAAAAATGTAGGAGGTCATCATTTTTTATAGGTGTGATAGTTGAAAGATCCACATAAATAAATTCTTCTACTGTAGGTGTTTTTACAGTGGGCAATGGAGGAGGAAACCTATGGCAGAAGAGTACCAAAGTCAGAGCATAATCTGTTGCAGGTGTTTCTTTGACCAAGGTAGATGAAGTTGTTATAGGTTCCTCTAGGGAAGCTACCACAAGTTCCTCTAGTACCTTTTCTCTATCCATAGAAGGTTCTACAAACTCTTCTACCCGTAGAAGTGTTTTAATGCCTCTTTTTCCTTTTAATTCTATTATATCATTCCTCAGCCTGTATGTTTCTTTCAAAACTTGTTCCAAGGTTTGGAACTCCTAGCTATGAGGAAGTATTTCTTGTTCTACTTCTTTTTCCATAGTCTCTTCTTCAATAAATTCCTCTTCTACTACATGTTGATCTGTCATTCTCAATTTCACTTTTGTAAACCCAATGTCTTTGAGGAGATAAATGTCTTCCTTAGTGAATCTAAATGGCTAAGGTGACTATTCTTCTACCTTGATAGATTCAAAAATCAATATACCATACTTCAATTTCAAACCCATCAGGGGTCTTCCAAACCCTAGGCTCTTTCTTTGGTTTTTCATCATCATTGATAACTATGGTTAAGGGCATTATATTGGTCTTTTGTTTCTTAATTCTTTGAGATATCCTAAGAGGAGGTCTCCTTCTTGACACAATGGGTTTATTTTCTTTAGATTTCATTTTCCTTTCAAGAGAGATGACTGATGGCACTTGTTCTTCTTATACAACAATTGATAGAAGAACTTCCTCTTATCTTGAAGGAGCCATGGTAGTAGAATAAAACTATGGTAAAGAGACAATGGGAGAAGGAATATGTTGTTGTGGACTTTCCTCCTCTATGTTAGAAAGAGGTAGGACTAGTTTTTTTCTCTTTCTTTTGCCCATAGCAGTTTTAGATGGATCCTCAAAATATGTAAGCTAGCCAATAGCATTGGTGCCTATAACAACTTCCTATACAATCTATTGGGCCTACTCCTCAAGGGATTCCTTTTAATTGTTACCCTCTTCTTGCTGAGGATCAGTATTCTCTAGGGCTAAAAATTTCTCCCAACTTAGATCATGTATAATAGAGTTTACTCCTTTTTTAGTTATCAATCATATTAGGTAATGCTGAGATAGGGCTATTTTAATACCCTTCTGGTACTCTTTGGACATCCTTTTTAAAATGTTTCATAAAAAAATTGGAATATTATTGGTTCTATTATGCCTTAAGTGATTCAAAAATTTAAACTACAGGGTATAAATTAGGGAATACCTTCTTTCACAGGTCATGTACCTGATGATGTATGATGTTATCTCCCTCCATGTTATAAGTAAACTGAGTCTCTCCACACCACCTTTCTTCAGTACCAATCTTTCATTCTCCTAATAAAACTAATGTTTGGCTTTATGGCCATTAGGCTTGACTTGCCAATTCTCTCCTATACTTGGTAGCCCAGTTTCCAAGCTCACCAGTTCTATAGTGACTAGGAATGTGATGCCATATACAGTATATTGATATCTATTAAAGGATCCTATAAATTCTCTAACAAGAGGTTCAAATAAATGTTTCAACTTCTCAAAATAAATGGTCCAACCATCTATATTCAAGACAGCCCAGCTGGCTTGGTCTCCTTGAAGTTACTTATGATCCATGGGTTCTCTCCTCACAATTGACCCTCCCATCTTGCTGATTTTAGATTCTATATTAATCCTTTCAATCAATAAGTGGAAACAAACTCTTGTTTGGATTATGAAAATATACTTGTAGTAAAGTAGGGTTTGTTACAATGATGGATGTGTGGTTGCAAGTTACAAGTTATGGATTGTTGTAGTTTTATGGGAATGGTTATGCTTACAAGGGGAAAGAAATGAAATTGATTGCTTTCCCTATAGGATATTATGGCACCCTTATGGCATATAAACCCAAATGTATGGTTCTTTTAGTGTGCGTTATTCTCACCCATAGCATCCTTCCCCTCCCACTTGAGTTGTCACATGTTCTCAAGTGATGTGGAGTGAATAGGAAGGAAAGGATAGAATGGGCTCATAATTAGGGGTATAAGTGTAGGTTTAGAGGGGAGTTAAAATTAATGACATGACTCATGATTGAATATGCTTATTAATATCATACACTATATATTAAAATAATGAATTCTTTTTAATGATTAAAATATATGGCGTACCTTTTTATTAACGGTGTATCAAGGTTAATGTTGAGGGTTTTCTTGTGTGTGCTGGCATGTGAGTGAGTGATAGAATGTGATGATTAGGATGGTAGTTAAAACTAGACTAAATTAGACCCTTTTTGAATAATTATAAGATCATCAGATGTTAGGCTTTGATGGTGCCCTCAACTCACCTGCATGGAACCAGAATAAGGGTCTTAACTTGGATGAGAGACTATTGCTCTCCTACCACAAGGTGGTTATTTCAGAGCTAGGTGATCTAAGTCATGTGTTGTATGACCTTGGAAGAGGTTAGTTGAGGGTTATGCTACTGTGTGATCTTCCTCTGCATGAGCCTATTGATAATTGTCTTTATGATGTCTTATGTCCTATAGGTTATGTGCCTGATGGATGTGTCTTTTAAGAATCAATAAGATATTCAAACATAGGGCTTGTGTGCCAAAAAAATCTAAAATCTCACTATTTAAAATAGTGAAATGACCAAAAATTGAAAGTGAGTCATGTGTGTCCTTGTAGGCATAAATTCTGGTCTACAACACTCTAAATGGAGATTAAAAGTGTTTATTATTAGTGTGGCTCTTTAGCCAATTATTCAGAGGTAATTCTAAGTAAGAGGTTTGACTTTGGTGCTCTATGTTGTCCCTAAAAATAGCTTTCTCATTTTTGGGACAACATATGAAATATTTTGGTTCAACAAACCAAAATCCTCTCTCCCCTTTTCAAAAATTGTTATGAGCTTTCAAATTCTCCATTCTTCAAGCTTTTCCAAAAATCTACGAACTCTGTAGATATGTTTCTATGGACTCAACATGATTGAAATTAGTAGGTTCAATAGGTTCAAAGGCTTTTACAGGTGAGTTCAATCAAAAGAACCAGTTTCCAACACTTAGTCATTTTCAGGATTGGTTCAACACCTTGGTTCAACCAAAAAAGTTCATTAGCAATCTTCTAAGAAAGGAATGAACCATTGAACCATTAAACTATTGAACCTTGAACCATTTTGGTTCAATGGGTTCAATGAGTTAAGTGCTTCAACAAAGGTTCAATGAGTGGTTGGTTCAATGCATTTTGTTCGAGTGATCAAAAGACTTAGCCAAATAATGAAGAATGAATCAATTAAACCATTGAACCGTTGAACCAAAGTTGGTTCAATCGGTAGGTTCAAGGGGTTGCCCAAGGGCCAAAGGAATAAATGCCCTTGTAGAGGGCAAGCTACATTTGTTCAAGGTTTAAAGAGAAGCCAAAAGAGATTGAATTCCTTTGGATTTGGTTCAAGGTCCAAAAGGAACAATTCCTTCAGACTTTTTGTCTGATGGAAATGACTAAGTGAAGGAGGCTGAAAGAATTCCTTTGGAAAGGTTTTTCTATGGGAAAATGACCAAGGCAAAATTCCTTTAGACATTTTGTCCAGAGGAATTCACCCAAGAAGAGAGCCCAAAGAAACTAAAGAGAAAATCTTACAGAAAAATACCTAATGGAAAAAGAGAAAGTGCAGTGGAAGCCGCCACGTGTCCCTTATAGAGCCGAAGCGGAAGCTGCCAAGTGTCGTCTGCCAGGACATAGTTTCTAATAAGTTTCAAAGCTACAAAATTTGTCACATGTCCATGGTAAAGCTCGATGAAAGCCACCAAGTGTCAACATCTGCAGTCTCTCCCTTTCATTTCGTAAAGACTGTGGTAGGCCCCGAGTGAGTTGATAAAGTAAGCGGATGCTGCCACATGTCCTCACCTATTTCACAATAGAACATGACACGTGTCACTTGTTGAGATCAATGGAAAGTGGCCAAAGCAAGTGGGGAAGACATGAAGGAATTGCTAAGGAGGATGACGGACTCAAATGAATTCAAAGGCCGAAATGCCAAAGGGAAGAATCGTTGATGGAAGAGTGTAAAGAGCCAACAAAGATGGGAATTTAGCCCAGAGAGCTCAAATGCCAAAAAAAAGACAAAACTAGGAATAGACAAAGAGGGAAAAGCCAAAAATATCTGTGCAAAAGTTATTTCAGTAGGTGGAACAGTCTGCCAAGTAGATATTTTGGCTTGCAAACATTGAAGGTGCAACCTGTTTGTCTCTCTTGGAGTAAAGGCGAAGTGGACAGCTGTGTAGATACTAGATGACCCAAGCCTAGGATGAGACATTTGAGATAAAGTAACATGCCATAGTCAAGGCAGCCACCCTATTTCAGCATGGTCCCCTGACAGAACTGAAAGTGCATTCAAGGAATTAAAGGCAGCATGGGTCATTTCATGAAAACAAGCACCCAAGTCTTTCTTGGAGCACTATATAATGTAATCTATTTGCTTGTTTTAAGGGAGATCTTCCCATTACTAGAAGAAAAACTCTACCCAAATTAAAATGCATCACTGAGACTTTGACCTTAGATTGTTTATCATATTTCTTTGTTTGAATCAAAAAGCAAGTTACGTTCAGACTTTGTGCTGTTATAACTTGTATCATTCTAGGAGATTGTTCTTATGTCTATTTCCTAAATGTATTCTTGTTTATGCAATTTAACAAGCAGAGCTAGTGGAAGTGACAAGGAAGGTGTCATGAAGCCAACTACTTTCAGACTTTGTGTTGTCATAGTTGTCTTCAGTGTGTGTTTATTTTCTATTTCTATGTAAAGGACCTTGGGATGATTTTGTGCCCCCATTGTTCTTCGTATTTCACTCTTGGGTAGTCAAAGTGGAGACTTTGTGCTACATCTTAGATTGATGGTTACTCTATACTTTATTACCAGTTACTTATCCTACCTAAAATAACTCCTACTATTTCTTGAAAGAACACTTTTGAAAGAAGAGAAGTGCCTTCAGTGTTTTCACTAGGATTTTCTCCTCTGTCTGTTCACATCATCTCTGAAAAAAGAGAGATGGATGGCTTATCCTACCCCTGTGTGTTATTTTCTACTTATTTATATATAGTATATAGCTCCTGCATATACATAGGGAACCTCCCCTTGATGAGAGGAGATATTTGTCCACCTCTGATGTAGTAAACCTACACACTGGGCCGACCAATCTCCTTTGCTGTGGATGATAAGACCTATTTTGCTCAATCAGACTACTGACTAACAAAATATTCACCCAAAAATTTTTGGCAACTCTACTGGGGACACAGTAATTTTGTGCAATTCGGAACCTCAAGTTTCAGATTGAAACATCACCTATATCTTACCCATTATCATTATACCCTTATCCATTATAGATTCTGGCGACTCCATTTCGTGTCTTAGCCATTATCATTATAGCCTTACCATCTTTCTCCATCTCCATTATATAATCTAGTCTACAAACCAGATCCACTGGGATAGAACGTGTAGTTTGATGCCTCAAGCTTTAAGCTGAAGCAGGTCCAATTCTTTCCCATTTTTGTTCTACAATCTGGTAGCTCCATGCTATACCAAAAGCTAGAAAGCTCAAGGTGTTGTTGACCTTGTCGGTGTAGCAGAATAGCAAGCTATGGTAGTGGACCATACTGCTACGCTCCAAAGTCAACAAAAGGAACTCTCCACCAAGAGAGCAAAGATTTATGGTTTTCAGATTGAAGACCACGTCTTGCCATGGGGCAAAAAGAGATAACCAAAAGGAGTGCACAAGAAATGTGATTCCTGGTGGAGAGTTCCATTCACCCATCATCTATTCTGGGGACAAAATGGTTTCCTATTGGTTTATCAAGACAAAATGACATTTTCATTGTCTCACAATGAGCAGCGTCTGAATCACTTCAATTCTTGAAGTATCAGATAAGTTCACCTGTACATATGTAGATTTGTATAGTCTTTGTTTCTACTTTGTGCTTTTTGTTTTCATTTTTTGGAACCTTTCTTTTTGGGTAGCATGACTCCATAGCCCAATGGCATACTTCAAGGCACTAGAGATTTTGGTTTCTACTCCCCTCAGCTATTCCAAGTTTTCATCTGATGGAAGTTCCCCAACTGGAGCCAGTTGTTGTCCCCAAAAACAACTTTCTCATTTTTCAGACAACATATGAACTATTTTGGTTTAATAGACCAAAATCCTCTCTCCCCTTTTCAAAAATTGTTATGAGCTTTCAAATTCTCCATTCTTCAAGCTTTTCTAGAAATCTATGGACCCTGTAGATATGTTTCTATGGACTCAACATGCTTGAAATTAGCAGGTTCAATAGGTTCAAAGGCTTCTACAGGGGAGTTCAATCAAAAGAACTAGTTTCCAACACTTAGTCATTTTCAAGATTGGTTCAACACCTTGGTTCAACCAAAAATGATCATCGACAAGATTCTAAGCAAGGAATGAACCATTGAACTGTTGAACCTTGAACCATTTTGGTTCAATGGGTTCAATAGGTTCAATGAGTTAAGCGCTTCAGCAGAGGTTCAACGAGTGGTTGGTTCAATGCATTTTGTTTGAATGATCAAAAGACTTAGCCAAATGATGAAGAATGAACCAATTGAACCATTAAACTATTGAACCAAAGTTGGTTTAATCTGTAGGTTCAAGGGGCTGCCCCAGGGTTGAAGGAACAAACACCCTTACGAAGGGTAGGCTACATTTGTTCAAGGGTCAAAGAGAAGCCAAAAGAGATAGAAATTCCTTTGGATTTGGTTCAAGGCCCAAAAGAAACAATTCCTTCAGACTTTTTGTCCGATGGAAATGACTAAGTGAAGGAGGCTGAAAGAATTCCTTCAAAAAGGTTTTTTCATGAGAAAATGACCAAGGCAAAATTCCTTCAAACATTTTGTCTAAAGGAATTCACTCGAGAAGAGAGCCCAAAGAAATTGAAGAGAAAAACCAACAAAAAAATGCCCAATGGAAAAAGACAAAGTGCAGTAGAAGCTGCCACGTGTCCCTTATAGAGTTGAAGTGGAAGCTACCAAGTGTCATCTGTTGGGACACAGTTTCTAATAAGTTTCAAAGCTATAGAAGTTACCACATGTCATTGGTAAAGCTTGATGGAAGCCGCCAAGTGTCAACATCCATGGTCTCTCCCTTTCATTTTATAAAGACTGTGGTGGGCCCCAGGTGAGTTTTAAAGTAAGCGGATGATACCACGTGTCCTCACCTATTTCATAGTGGAACATGCCATGTGTCACTTGTTGAGATCAGTGGAAAGTGGGCAAATCAAGCGAGAAAGACATGAAGGAATTGCTAAGGAGGATGACAGACTTGAATGCATTCAAAGGCAAAAATGCCAAAGGGAAGAACCACTGATGGAAGAGTGTAAAGAGCCAGCAAAGATGGGAATTTAGCCCTGAGAGCTCAAATGCCAAAAAAAAGACAAAACTAGGAATAGACAAAGAGGGAAAAGCCAAAAATATCTCTGCAGAAGTTATTTCGGTAGGTGGAACAATCCACCAAGCAAATATTTTGGCTTACAAACATTGAAGGTGTAGCCTATTTGTCTCTCTTGAAGTAAAGACAAAATGGACAACTGTATAAATACCAGATGACCCAGGCCCAGGAGGAGACATTTGAGATAAATTAACACACCACAGTCAAGGCAGCCACCCTGTTCTAGCATGGTCCCCTAATAGAAATGGAAGTACATTCAAGGCATTGAAGGCAACATGTGTCATTTAATGAAAAAAAGCACCCAATTCTTTCTTGGAGCGCTATATAATGTAATCTCTTTACTTGTTTTAAGGGTGATCTTCCCATTACCATAAGCAAAACTCTACCCAAATTGAAATGCATCACTGAGACTTTGACCTCAAATTGTTTATCATATTTCTTTGTTTGAATCAGAAAGCAAGTTACTTTCAGACTTTGTGCTGTTATAGCTTGTATCATTCTAGGAGATTGTTCTTATGTCTATTTCCTAAATGTATTCTTGTTTATGCAATTTAACAAGCAGAGCTAGTGGAAGTGACAAGGAAGGTGTCATGAAGCCAACTACTTTCAGACTTTGTGTTGTCATAGTTGTCTTCAGTGTGTGTTTATTTTCTATTTCTATGTAAAGGACCTTGGGATGAATTTGTGCCCCATTGTTCTTCACATTTCACTCTTGGGCAGTCAACGTGGAGACTTTTTGCTACATCTTAGATTGTTGGTTACTCTATACTTTATTACCAGTTACTTATCTTACCTAAAAAAACTCATGTTGTTTCCTGCAAGAACACTTTTGAAAGAAGAGAAGTGCCTTCAGTGTTATCACCAAGATTTTCTCCTCTATTTGTTCACATCATCTCTAAAAAAAGAGAGATGGATGGCTTATCCTACCCCTGTGTGTTATTTTTTGCTTATTTATATATATAGTATATATCTCTTGCATATTCATAGGGAACCTCCCCTTGATGAGAGGAGAGATTTGTCCACCTCTGATGTAGTAAACCTGCACACTGGGCCAACCAATCTCCTTTGCTATGGATGATAAGACCTATTTTGCTCAATCAGACTGTTGACTGACAAAATATTCACCCAACACTCTAATCCTCCTTCACTCCTCTACAAGGTTGTATAATGACTTCCATGTATTTATTAAAAACCAATAGCCAAGCCATAGCTTAGAGTTTAGGAAGATCTAACCTGCATGCATTAGAAAGGTGAAAATAAGCATGGGAGGTACTTATAGTAGCTACAAGTGGATCCTGTAGTAGGTTGCAAAGTGATGTCTAACTATGAAAAAGGTACCTATAACAACTACATAATTTCCTATAGCAACTGGATAGTTGAGTTCAAAATGATTACCTTTTCTCTTTGCTTCTTTTATCTCTCTCTCTTTTTCACCCTTAAATAGCCACAAGTTGGTTTTCTATTTATGCCCATTTTATACTTCTAGGTATTCAACAGACTGGTTTTTTACCCAAAATCTGCCAACAACACCCAAAAATGGGTTTTCATTATTGGATGTTTTTTTTCAACTCTAACTACTACTTCCAATAGAATGTTTATTCAGGGTCCTTGCTAAGGTACCTAGAAGGATGATTTTCAAAGACCAAGTGAAAGTCTCATTTATCATACCAAAGGAGGGCTAGGATGTTCTCCTCTCCTTTTTCAATGAGTGTTGGTTGGTGCTCCCTTTGTCTAGTGAGACATCATGCCTATCTAGTACATCATTGCATCCATCTTATAATTACTTATGTATGTGCTTGGTAAACTCATGCTAAGTGAGTGGATTTTTATATAGATTTAGTCTGTGGCCATTGACTAGTAGACAAAATCTTACTGAACTAATGGTTCAAAGTTACACTATTCCATTGTCATAAATATGCTCAATCTCAAAAGGACCAAGCCATCAGGTCTAGAGTTTGCCCTTATGATCCTAGTGTTTGGAGTCAAAAAGAAAGGCCCAATCTCCTACATTGAATTTCTTGGTCTTAATGTACCTATCATGCCATACAATCCACTACTATTATACAAGCTCTATGTTTTGTATTGCCTATTATCTATATTCATCTAAGGTATTCAATTACATAAGCCTTTCTTTCTGTGCTTTAGATATTACCATCCCAAGTTCTAGTGTTGTCCATAAGGTCTTGTGCTTAAATTCAATTGGTAAGATAGGTTTATTCTTATAGATCAACTTATATGGGGTGAATCCTATAGTGGTATTTGATATGATTCTATAAGTCCAAATATCTTTAGAAAGTTTAGCCTCCCAATCCTTACGAGACATATTAACTATCTTTGTTAAAATATTTTTTAACTCCTTATTGGTGACTTCTACCTATCGATTAGACTATGGATGATATGGAGTTGATTTCTTATGTCTAATATCATATTGTTAGACCAAGGCAGTAATTAAGTTAGCAGTGAATTGGGGTCCTTGATCAATGACTATTTCTCGTGGCACACCATATCTTGTGAATATTTTTTCATAAAGAAAAGTTGCCACCTTCTCATGCCTGGCATGTGTAAGAAATTTTAATTCCACCCATTTAGTGACATAGCTAGTACATACAAAGATGTACTCTCTATTATTCAATTTTGGATCAAAAGGTCGTACAAAGTCTAGGCCCCATTTTTTAAATGGTTCAAGACCATTTGAGGCTGTAAAGGCATCTCATCTAAATGAGTAGGTCTCCCCATATGCTGATATTTGTCACAATGAGTAATATAAATTATGGTATCTTTATGGAGTGAGGGCCAATAATATCCTATATTCAAGATTTTTACTAGTATACACTTTGTTGCAAAGTGTCCTCCACAGGGTTCATCATGATAGGATTTGAAGATATCTAAAACTTCATCTTCTATGAGACATCTTTTGATGATGGGGTCAAGCTTAGTATAGAAAATAAATTTGGATAGCCATGAATATCTATCAGTTTTATGAATCAAAGCTCTTCTCTATTTAGGGAAGAAGTGTTATGGAAGTAGCCCTGTGACAAGGTAGTTCACAATATCGGCATACCAAGGTATGGTAAGGGTGAGGGAGAATAGGTGGTAATCTAGAAATAAGTCATCAACTATGGCATATTCTTTAATAAATTATATGTGTGATAAGAAATCAATGATGATATTGTTCCTACCAATCTTATTTACAATGGTGATATCAAATTCTTGTAATAAGAACAACCATCTTATTACTCTTGTTGGAACAACGAGTTTGTTTATAAGGTACTAAATGGCAACATGGTCTATATGAATAAAGACCTTATACCTTATTATGTAGTGATTAAAATTATTGATAGCATAAACTACTGTCAAGAACTTTTTTTCAATAACTGTGTAATTTAATTATACTACCTGTAGGTTCTTGTTTACAAAATATATGGCATAATTGAGTGTTTCCTATTTTTGGCCTAGCATAGTTCCTAGGGAAGTATCTAAAGCATTTGTGTGAATATGAAATAAAAGCTTCCAATCATGACCACACATAATAGGGCTATTGGTCAATAATTTTTTCAATTATTTGAAGGTTGTATCACAGCTAGGAGTCCATAGAAATTCAACATCTTTCATCAGAAGAGTGAACAATGGTGTTGCTACCTTAATGAAATTATTGATAAATCTCTTGTAGTAACTAGCATGTCCTAAAAAATTCCTAACATCTTTATATTTTTGAGGAATAGATAGGTTTTTTATGATGTTGATTTTTGCAGAGTCAATATTAATTCCTTTAGTAGATACATGGTGGCCTAAAACAATGCCTTCCGTCATAAACATGTAGCATTTCTTGTGACTGAGAGATAGATGGTGATCTTGACAACATTGCAACACTTTCTCTAGGTTCTTGAGGCACTCATCAAATGTTTCTCCATAAACAGTGAAGTCATCTATATAGATTTTTACACATTCATTGGCCATATCTATAAAAATACTTAGGACAACCCTCTAGAATGTTGTAGAAGAGTTACACAACCTAAAGGATAATAAAACATAAGCATAAGTACCCCAGAGATAAGTAAAGGTGGTTTTTTCATGATCCTCAAAAGTGATTATAATCTAGTTGTAACTACTGAATCCATCTACAAAGGCAAAATATTCCATTCCTGCTAGTGTGTCCAACACTTGATCAATAAAGGGTAGAGGAAATTGATCCTTTCTGGTTGCTATGTTAAGTTCCCTATAATCTATGTATACACGCCATTCACCTTTTTTTGGGTAAAATTACCAATGATGAAACACATTCACTATCCGAGATGGGATATATAAATCCAACAGTCAAAAGTTTTGTAATTCCACTTTAACTATTTCTTTAAGAGTTGGATTCATCCTAAGTTGTGGTTGTCTAATTGGTTGGCAGTCTTCTTTAATGTTGATATGATGTGTACATGTTTTTTGACTGATTCTTTTCATATCTTCATAATCTCATTCAAAATCATGCTGGTTTGTATGCAACATGTTGACTAGGTGCTTTTCCTCATTTAACTCCAACTTGCTATTAATAAGCAGTGTTTTTCTTAGAGAGCTTTCAATTTATCGTGAGAGTGATTTCATCATTTATATATTGGTAATGGATTTGATTTATGTGCATCTATGAGGCAGCAACTGGTGGAATATTTCTTGTATAGATGCATCCGATTTATCTACTTCTTAGACGCTAGAAAATGGGTACTCAACACATTGCATATGGTTGAGATTTGTAAAATGAGTTTGGTAATTATTTTGGAGAACATTGCAGAGAATTTCATCTTCTTTCTAATTAGACAAGGTGCATGCATGGGCTATGGTGAATACAAGAATCTAAGGAGGCTATTCTACCTCATCTTCTTTAGCCCATAACATATGTTTTGGTGCCAAGGCTGGCTATGCTAGGGGATAGAGGATTAACTTCTTAGTGTGGTTTTTATTTGAGATCAACATGTCACCTAATCTGCATTTGATGAAGGCATAAACTATGTCAAGCCAAGAACATCTTAAGATAAGAGGATATCCACCTAAATTAGACTTAGTCTGAAACACAATGAAATCTATAGGATACTCTTGAGAATCTATAGTAATGACAAGGTCTTCAATGATTCCTTTTGGTCTGTGTTAGGTTGTGGAGCTAAAAGCTTCACCAGGATGCAAACAGGAGAAGTTATGGAGGAAGCAGAGTTGCAGGGAGTTCCAAAATCAGTTGCAGGGAAATCGGCATCGGTCTGATCAACTGACATCAGTCAGATGGCAGTGAGGAAGCAACCGGTGTCGGTTACCAGTCGGCCGACATCGATCATGGAGGAGCCAATGTCGGTAGCCTATGTGAGAACAGGCAGTTTGCATGTTGATCCCAGAGAGTCTATATTTGGACTATTTGTTTGCATGTCAAAGGCTAGTTATAGTCTTGAGTTGCACATCTAATTATTGTAATTAGGTTAGTCTAATTATTGTAAGCATGAGATCTATATATGGACTCATGGGCTGTATTGTAAAACTTGTAGCTAGTGAGTAAGAGAGCAATAAGCTCTTTCAGAGAGAAGAAAGCAATGGTGCGTTCCTCCTAGTGCCACAGTACCAAGGTGGGTACTGGTTTGGAGAATCAGTAGGGTTCTTCATATGTGTATGATCTTGGTCAGCATGTGTGCATGACTTTCTATAGGAGATCTACAATGGTGAGTAAGGTCTAGTGATTTAAAGGTAGTAGCAGAGAGCAGGAGATCTACTTGGAGTACAGTTGTGTACTTGGTGTACTGGCAGCGTGTTACTGACTGGTTAGAGAGGTGAACATCAATTCTGCATTGGAGTTGATTATTGTGACCAAGAGAGAGAGGGAAGAAGGTCTTGAGGTGTGGCGAGCCTTTGAGGTGGAAGAAGAAGTGGCATCTTCTTTATTGTATATTCTTCTGAGTGATTATTAATACAATTGTGTATTGTCTCTCAATTCTTGTGTTGTTTCATATTTCTAGTTACTTTATATTTTTAGTTAAATTTCGTGTTTAGTTGCTAATACAAGAAGTAATCATATGTGCTCTAATTGGTAGAGCAAGATCCTGACACAGTGGGATCAGAGCATGTTTATTGTTCTAGGTTCCTGACAAGTGGTATTAGAGCCTAGGTTATAGGTTCAAGAGCTGATACCAACAAGTGGTATCAGAGCTTTTGGTTGGGTTGACTAACAGGTGGTTTCAGATCTGGTAGTGTTTTTGATTACAGGTCACTCACAGGGGTTTCAGATTGAGTGGAAGTATAGCAATGGCAAAAGAAAGTAAGCTACAAATGGAGAAACTGAATAGCACGAATGGTCTGATTGATGGAAAGAAAGAGCAGGTAAAAAGAGACTGTTGGTCGATAGAAGATCAGTGCGTAGAAGCATATGTTGCAGGTGATGTTGCACATGATGTTCTGGATAAAGTGGAATCTTTGTTTACAGATTCTTTTGCCTCTTTCCATGCAGCCCAAAATAGAGCATCTTTTCATAGGTATGTCTTTGGAGACTTTGGAGAGATTTATTTAGGGGTTGGAGAGCCTTGTCAGATTATTGACAAAGGGGATGTGAAGCTGAAATTACAGACGGATGACACACAGTGATTGAAGGAAGTCATGTAGGTACCAGTCTTGGAGATGAGTCTAATTTTTTCAAGAAATTTGGGTGATGAGAGATTCACTGTAACTCTCACAATGGAAACACTTGAATTAGATGGTGGTAAGAAAGTAGGTATCCTTTATCTATCTACTTATATTACTGATTCACCTTCTGTTGCAGAGATGTGGCTTCATGGGCTTGGTCACATATGTAGGAGGGGAATGCAGGTTTTGAAGCAGAAGTCAGATGTCTTTGACAAGCTAAAGAACTGGAAAGCCTTGGTGTTCATGGAGGAGATGACGGACAAAGATCAGGTGAGGGAACTAAATTATTCTGAGCAGAGCAGGGTTGATTTGATTAGGATTTTGATCCATGGAGAGCTCACAGGTAAAAAGTTATCACTCATAGACAAACACAGGTACCGGCATCAGTCAGACAGTAACCAACATCGGCAATAGGAAGACTGATGTCGATCATAAAGGAACCGATGTTGGTAGAAAGGACACCAGCATCGGCCAGGGAAATGACATCGGCAGTCAGGGTCAGTACAGGGAACCAACATCAGTCGAGAGCAGACTGGGAGATGGCTGAGATCGGTCACTGGTACGGATGGTGGGCGGACAACAAGTTGTCAACAAGTCTCAAACGCTCATGTCGAGGTCAAAAAGGGTAAGTGAAACTCATATTCGTTGTTCACCTTCTTTATATTGCTTATTGATGGTCAAGAACCAGGAAGATGGAAGAGGCAATGCAGGTAGAATCTAGATACAGTGGGAGCTTGGCATGGATGAGGAGTGTGAGTCTTTTGAGAAGAACCAAACAGGTATTTGTTGGTAGAGTTGTCAGCTAGAAGTAAGCACTGAGAGATGAAATGGATTCCCAAGTTAAAGAAGAGAGTGGATGGATACGTGAGACGGAAGGCCAAGGTATATGGTCTTGAGGAAGCTGCAAGATAGTGGTACAAGTTTGACAGGTGGATGACTAAGCATGGCTTTAGTCTATGTTAGTGTAACTATTGTGTTTGTCTTACCAGGTGGATAATGATTGCAACATTATTCTGTTACTGTATGTGAATGGTATACTAGTTATAGGTTCAGAGATACAGGGTTTTGCTGAGCTAAAAGTAAGGTTAGTTCAGAGGCGTGTCATGAAGAATTTGGAGCAGCGAAATTCTTTGGCATAAGAGACATGGAGGTTTTATCTCTAGTGGGAGCTGATGTGAAGATGGTGTTGGCGGGGTTCATGATGTAGGATGCAGAATCAGAAAGCACACCAAGGGCTTGACAGTTCAATCTTAGCTTCGAACAAGTGTTCGAAATCACATGAGGTCTAGTGTAGACCTGAGTTTTCCCAAGCAGTGGGGGTTATCAAAAAGTATGTAGCCAATTCAGGGAAGGAATACTGGAGGGCAGTTCAGTGGGACTAGCAGCAAGGATTCTTGTTATGCAGGGTCAAGTTCTTCACTACATGGATATGTAGGTTTGGATATGGCAGGTTACTTGAATGACAGGGGTAGCATCACAGGGTGTGTGGTGTTTGGTCTTCAGGATTGATCTTGAAGAGGGATACAAGCCAAAGAATAATTTAGATAGTATACAAGTACAGGTACAGGTGCAACTATTTATCTCCAAGTGGGAGATTGTTAGGTTGTGGAGCTAAAAGCTTCACCAGGATGCAAACAGGAGAAGTTACGGAGGATGCAGAGTTGCGGGGAGTTGCAGAATCAGTTGTAGGGAAACCAGCATCGGTCTGATCAACCGACGTCGGTCAAATGGCAGTGAGGAAGCAATCGGTGTCGATTACCAATCGACCGACATCGATCATGGAGGAGCCGACGTCGGCAGCCTGTGCGAGAACAGGCAGTTCGCATGTTGATCCCAGAGAGTCTATATTTGGATTGTTTGTTTGCATGTCAAAGGCTAGTTATAGTCTTGATTTGTGCATCTAATTATTGTAATTAGGTTAGTCTAATTATTGTAAGCATGAGATCTATATATGGACTCATGGGCTGTATTGTAAAACTTGTAGCTAGTGAGTAAGAGAGCAATAAGCTCCTTCAGAGAGAAGAGAGCAATGGTGCATTCCTCCTAGTACCACAGTACCAAGGTGGGTACTGGTTTGGAGAATCAGTAGGGTTCTTCATATGTGTATGATCTTGGTCAGCATGTGTGCATGAATTTCTATAGGATATCTACAATGGTGAGTAAGGTCTAGTGATTTGCAGGTAGCAGCAGAGAGTAGGAGATCTACTTGGAGTACGGTTGTGTACTTGGTGTACTGGCAGGGTGTTAATGACTAGTTGGAGAGGTGAACATCAATTCTGTATTGGAGTTGATTGTTGTGACCAAGAGAGAGAGGGAAGAAGGTCTTGAGGTGTGGCAAGCCTTTGAGGTGGAAGAAGAAGTGGCATCTTCTTTATTGTATATTCTTCTGAGTGATTATTAATACAATTGTGTATTGTCTCTCAATTCCTGTGTTGTTTCATATTTCTAGTTACTTTATATTTCTGGTTAAATTTCATGTTTAGTTGTTAATACAAGAAGTAATCATATGTGCTCTAATTGGTAGAGCAAGATCCTGACACAGTGGGATCGGAGCATGTTTATTGTTCTAGGTTCCTGACAGTCTGACTGTAGACCTGTTAGCCATTTGCAACATTATAGATGTAGGATGAATATTATTTAGTTGTAGTTTGTGAATAGTTTCAGTTGTCATTAAATTTATTGTAACCCCCAGGTTTATCAATGTATTGGATAATTGTTGATCATGGATATGGATTGTTACTACTAGGCATCCTAAATCTGAATAGTTTTTGGTAGGGTGTTTTCTAGCATAAGGTCTACCAACTAGCCAATCACATGAACTATATTGGATTCATTCTTCTTCCTTCCAAGTTTTCATAGACAGAGGTATCTAATAGCTTTGGAATATATGGGCACTTCCTTTATGGGCTCGAAAAGAGGAATTTTTATGCAAAGATTCTTGATTTGTCCCATGAAATCAAACTCAAATTCAATTGAATGGCAATGAAGGCTAAAACATTCTAGGAATGGTGGGGTTATTTTATTAACAGGTTTATTAGATCATTTAGAGAGTTCTTATGGTGATGGAAGTGGGTTAGCATGATCTTCTAGGGTTTCATGATCTAACTCCATTATTATGGGTGGTACTAGAGGTGGTATAACTTTCCCTGAATGTAGGTGAACTTCATTGATGATCACTATGTATGTCAGATACTTGATAGGTTTAAACTAAATGTGGGTTGTATTAGTTTATTTGTAAGATTCTATATGCATTGGATAGGGAAATGGTTAGACTTGGGTGTAGCTTGTGTATTAGGCATAACAGTAGGGAATTTTTGTTGCTATTGTGGAGGGAATACTCCTTGAGGGTTTCCCTAAGGTTGATTGGGTCTCCAAGGCTATTGCCATTGGTTTGTGAAGGGTGGGCCCTTGGATGGTTGTCAAACTTGTGTCCAAGATAGAGATACATTTTGTGGAGGCTTTCAGGAGGTGGTGGGGTAGCTTGTCTAAGTTGGCTGCTAGCTAGAATTAGGTGGGACATTCATCTAAGGATTAGTCTAATTAGGAGTAGTATTTATAAATTGTGAATTAAAAGAGGTAAAATTTGTAAAATGTGGAGTTTGTCCCATACCTGAATAAAATGATCATTAAACCCATGGCCTTCTTTGTGCAATATATAAAAAATGATCACCATCTCCTTCTAAAACATGTAACTCTACTATTATTTTTTTCTTCAGCTGTGATGTTAGCTACTTTATCCCAAACCTCATGGCATTTACAATCTGCATTCTTTTTCTTACAATCTGGATAATAAATCGTCAAAGTTTGATCTAAGGCTACTTGTTTTATCTTGAGTGTAGGCTATCTAGTTGGGTGGCCAAGTGACTAATGATATCTTATTTCATGTCTTATAATAGGTTACTAACTTTAGATTTTGATAGGCCATTTACAACTGCCAGTGGAAATTTGCTACCCCAGACTTTGTTTATGGCAGACTTGAAATTTTTTTTGCTCAGCTCTTTGACTTCAATGAATGTCATTTGAGAGATATCTCCCCCACTTATTAAGTCCAAAGATTCCAAGAAATATTCTCTAACTCATTTCAAAAAGATGAGTTTTAAAGGCTCTTCTCCAATTGCACTTTGCTTGAATTGTTTTACACCAAACATGATCCGTTTAACATAGTCTTCCAAAGATTCATCCCCTTCTTGAGTCATCTGGAAGATGTCATTTCTTCTATAATTTTTTTCTCATCCATATTCTTAATACTTAGTCAAAAAATTATGTTTTATGTCCCTCGAAGTGTGGATTGAATTGCTACCCAATCCCATGAACCAACAAAGTGCTGAGTCTTTGAGGGTGGCTAGAAAAAGTTTCATTTTTTTTGCATCCTGCCTGTAGTCATAGCTTCTATAGAGGATATAAAATTTAAACAAAAATGTGTCTAGGTATTCTGATAATGTACATCTAAAATTGGGCAAGGCTGAGGGCAAGATATTTTTTATTTTTGTTACACTTGTTGCATCTAGAATAGGAAATTCAAAAGTAATTGTATTTGGAGTCCTGTTGTTATCCACAAAGTCTCCTTCTCTGTTAATAATGGATTTTCTTGTGATATGGATACCAAAGGTACTCAATATCTCATCTTAAAATTATGTATCAATTCCTTGGTTAGCATGATATTAAATGTTTATCTATTAATCCTTAGTCTTTTTATTGGATGAAAGGTCTAAATATTCTCTTGAGCTTTCTTTGATTTGATCAAGAAAGCCTTGATGAAATGTTGTAAATATGTTACTCTCTGGAGTATCTAATTCATGTAGTTCCTCTCCTTTATTTCTTCTTATTAGCTCAGTTAATGATTTTTTTACTTCTATTTCCTTTTTCAAAGCAAGTAGTGCTTCTTCTATAAGTTATCTCCTTTGGTTTGTAGTGTTCTCTTCTTCAAAAGCATTCTAGCTTATGGTATATTCTTAAACAAGATTCTTAGTTGTTGCAGGTATTTATGGTTCTTTCTTGGTGGCAACTTATGGCTTGTTTGGTATGAATCTCCCTCAAGAATCTCTTTCTCTCTACATAAATGTTATCCCATTTTTTTAGCTCTCCTACCCCTTCCTGCACAAGGTTAGTTTTTTCCCATTTTTTGTGTGTTCTAGGGGGTTGTTTCAGAATAAGTAAAAATAATATAGGAAATAAAGGAGTGCAGAAATAAAAACAACAATAATTGAAATTGTACTTCTAAAAAGCAAAAAAAATATCTACTAAAAGTGGGAAAATTATCTTGGAAAGCAAGAAAATTATCCTAGAAAATAGTAAATGAAAGAAAAAAATTATCCTAGAAAACAAGAAAATTAAAAGCACACTTTGCATAAAATAAATCACTCTTGTAGGAAATAAATACAAGAAACATGGACTAACTTATGCACTATTTACTTCCAAAAACTTAGACATCTAGATAAGACACTGTAGTACCCTCACTCGACTTGCCCAACTAGAATTATATGTCAAAGAACTTAGATATATGGCATAAGACATCATAGTGTCCTCACTCGACTTGCTTGGCTGGGTAGAATAGTGATTTAACCAATCTTAGAAAAACAATGATTTTAAAAAATAATAAGTGACACCCTCCCCGACAATGGTGCCAAAATGTTGTGCAAACTAATTACCCAATGATTACCAAATTCTTGAGTCTGATTAACATTAATTATCATCCCAAGGTGCGTACACTTTTCAAAGATGTCAGCACTATATATGCATCATTGATTCAAAAATCAACTTGATTTTTTAGTTTTAGTATAATGAACTTATGTTGAATTCACTAGATAATTATATTATGAAACTATTACGATAGAATTGCAGAACTACTTCACATTTATGAATCACACATGTATCACACCTATATAATCAAACTAATAATAAGATCAACTTACACAACACACTAAAACTAAAGAGAGTTAGGATATTCATTGCAACTCCTTTTAAGGGGGGCCTTCCTCGTTTAGAACTGAGCTCTAATCCTTCTCGGAGAGAATTCACAAACTTCTTACAAAATCAACTTTTTCATTACTCAATTTTGTAGCAATTAAAGATTGCTACATAAGATTACAATATTCTGAATGCAATTTCTATAGTTCCAATACTTTTGTTATTATCTGTCTAACTTAACTAACTCTTAATCTGATCTAGGCTTTGCCATTAAATACAAAAGATAGTTTATTAACTTTTAACCAAAGACACCAAATTAAGAAAAATACAAATACTTTATAAACTACCCCAATCAAACTTCAAGTGGTTGGTAATCGAAGTTACTTCTTTTAGGCTTGACTAGGTTAAGGACAAGGTATATTGTTTGGTTGTTTTATTTCTTTTTGTCTCTTTCCCATTGTCCCTCTCTTTCTCATCTTTGGTAGCACATCCAAATTTCCTTGTATGTAGGGATTATGTACAAAAACTATGATCTTTTTCAATCATTCATTCAGTTCCCAAGATAATCTAGACGTGTTCTTAAAATTTGATCACAATAATAGCTCTGTGTTATGGGCAACCTATAAGTGAAGCCTATAGTTGTTGCAGGTACTTTGTAGTGCTATGGGCAACTTGTAGGTGAAGCCTACAATTGTTGCGGGCACTTTACAATTGTTATAGACAACCTATAAGTGAATCCTAAAGTTTCTATGAGCACTTTGTAGTGACTATAGGTAACCTATAGGTGAAACCTATAGTTACTATGAGCACTTTGTAGTGGCTATGCGCAACCTATAGGTGAATCTTATAGTTATTGTGGGCAGCCTATAAGTGTTGTGCCCTAAGAAGATCTTGTAACCTTACATTATCCTTCAAATGCTTATTAAATAAAGTTACACAAGTATAATCTACTCAAGGAAGAAGCATCAATAATCTATAACATAACATATATATCAATGCATACATAAAATCATAAATTCATTCATTCATTTGCATAAGTCATGGATAGTTATGGGGTTTAAATGGAAAAAGATATATGCTAGGTATGGATGAGGCTATAAAATGAAGCAATTGGTGGCCTCATCAATCCCCACGACATAGTATTTCCATTCATCTATATCCCATTAGCCCATATTTATGGGGATTAGGATTGGGTAAGCCTTAAAAAAGGCATGGCCATAGCATTGGCACGGCCATGGCATTGGCATTGCCAATGCATAGGCAAAGACACCTCCATTGGTTTGAACGTGGTATTTTTTGGCATGATTCATTGAGTCCACTATGATAAGTTTGGTGTAGATGTGTTAGTATGTCCATACCTTGGCTACGTGTTAAAATTGAGATGGGCATGCTAAGTTCAAAATCCATAGGATCCATGTTTCATGGTAAACTTAAACCTTGTGGCACTTTGATGTATCATGGTAATATTGAAATCATGGTAAATTGATTTTTTGTTCCATGGTATGATCACCCCAACTCGATTCCATCGATCCAACTCAGTCACCCTAACTTGCCTGGTAGTCCAATTTAGTTTGACAAGATGTACCATTAATGTCATGATGGTAGGGTCCCCTTCCATAACAAAAGTGGACTCCACTGGATATGATCCTTGTAGGTGGCCTTTTACATTGTTAATTCATATTCCTATCAAATATAAATATGCAAAACCAAAACAAATCCAATTTTTTTATTAAACTCGCTACTACATGTCGTTACACCATTGGTCTACTTGGCATGCCCAAATCACACCACCTATCACCCTGTGACACCTGGTGATACTATTTTTCCCTATTGATCCAGAACTTTAGTGTGCAATATCTTGCATGTACAAACTCAAAATCAGCCCATTCAAATTGTACTAGAAAGCTCACATCAAGCTATACACTTTGGAACTACTCTAGACATGTTCTATGATCATCAAATTTTTATTTGACTAGTTTTGACCACCTATTGACCTATTTTGATTGGAACTTTGACTGGATACATAAGGAGTAAACAAGATCCATTTATGGAGTTCTACATACCATCAGAAAACTCTCAATGGGCTCTTTGTAATGGTGCAAGCTTTGGTCTGATCTGGGATATTTTTTTAATTGACCTATAGATCATGCCTCCCACTAAGAAGGATTTTGGACCACCAAAAGTTGGTATCCACTGAAATGTCGATCGATTTCAAAGAACTTTGACAGGTCTTATTGGTCTACTTAGGTTCCACAACTATGCCTACAATTCTTGGAACAACCAACTTATCACATCTTCTACAAGCCCTTTACTACAACATGACCATCAATAGCCTCTACACATAACTAGGGTGTGATAAATTCCTTTCTACATGACTTCATAAGAGCCTCTACACAAATAAGCCTAGTGATCTCCTTTGTTGCATGACTACAATAAGCCTTTACACATTTTTGAGATCCTAAATCTCCTCTGTTGTATGGCCTTAATGAGTCTCTACACAGATCTGAGATCTTGTATGTGCATCCACATCTTCTTCTACTACATGGCCATCTAAGGTCCTCTACATAGAATTATGTATGGATAATAACACATCCATCAATGTCCTCTTCTGTTGCACAGCCTCAATAGGCCTCTACATAGAACTACATGTAAACCTAGAGCTTCCTGGATCTCCAAAAATAAGGTTGAACAAAAAGCATGCTAATTAATAGTATTAGAAATGCTATATCAATCTGTCCATGAAAAAAAATGATTTTTTATTATCCATATCAAATTAAAATGGAATCATATGTGGACAATCTATGGATAGATTCAAAGTTGTTTTATTTTATCTAGTGGATTAAAAACTTCTTTTACCTTGTATACCAACTTTTCCTTACCATTTTTTAGATGGCTTGTTGGGTGAAGTTTACAACATATCTCAACCATGTGTGTACTCATATGATAATGAGTGAAATAGTTCCTCTATGTGGGAGAGGTTACCCATTTTCCATTTTTCCCCTGTGAGCTACAATATTGGTCTTTACCAACTTCCTTGTTCTTGGTGAATGACATCAGCTTCTTCATCAATGTCCTTCTCTTCCAACATTTGGTAAAAGATTGATTATGAAATACATAAAAAGTACAAGGGAAAGCATTCCACATATTATAAATATCAAAACCAAATTTCTTAAATGGATAGAGTGGATTAAAAGTCTGTTAATTATTTGCATGATTATGATTATGATAAGAAGGCAGAGGTGGAATCTCATTACCTCTTCATTGTGTTTTCTTACCAAATCCATTCTTCTGCACTAGTGGTGTATACTCTTTATTTTTGGAAGCTCATCTTCCTTTAGCAGTTTTGGAACTTTCTCCAATATCCACTTGATCATTAGTATAACCCAATCCTACATTACAAGACTGATGATCTACCTGTATCAGGTTAGCAATACTTTAGCCATTCTTACCAAGACCCCTTCCATTAAATCCCATTTTAATTAATATTTTAGACCTAATTCCCTTAGTATGATTTTCAAAACTACCATAATTGATGTTTGAAATTAAAGGGGAAATAGTATTACATGATGAATAGATTACAATGTAATCATCTATCATAATACCTAAATTTAAATTAGAAGGCAATTTCTTCAATCCTTCATCATTATAAACTTGTGCCAAGAGCTCATCCTTGTCCTACAACTCAGATTTCAAGTAGGCAATCTCTTTGTCTAAGGAGTAGAATTGAGCTCTCAAGAAGGTGTTCTCTTCCTAGATCTTCTAATTAAATGCTTTAAGCTCTTCAAGCTTGGCTCTGTGTGACAACTAGCAAATGTTTTTTGGTTCCCTATAAATAGCCTAATTCCATAAACTAAACATTGTAAATGGAATATAAATAATACCAAAAAGTCTACAATATACCTAAAAATAACTGATGTCAAGCCCAGCACACTAACTGCTCTGATACCAAACTTGATCTATAAACTCTACATTGATTTTAGTGTACAAAAGAAGTTTACCTTAGATCTTTGTAGGTAATTAATTAAACACCAAAAATTAATTTGCAAACAATCAACTTAAGAAAGTAATGCAAGAAATACACACCACATTGCACAAGAGTTGATTACAGATTTTGTCAATGCCTACATCTCTAGGTTCATAAATTAGTTGAACCAATTCATTATAAAATTTCTACAAGTATAAGGCAACCCCTACAGAACAATAATGAAACCATGTGTTACATACCCTTGAATAATCTCAGAACTCTCAAATAGATTTCTTCACCTCCCTGAAACACACCTCTGGATGGCCTCTACTCAAAAATCTCACTTCATGGCATTAAAATTGGAATCATATAACTTCAAATCCAAACACTCAACATATAGCTAGAACCATCTTGGAATATAGAATATTTCATCAGTTTACTCTAAAGCTTAGAAATGACTCTAGGTGCCTCATAATGGAGGTAGAGTGAAATAGGTCCTTATGATCGGTTGAGGACATATCGTGAATAAAGCTTATAATGTTTTGAAAAATGCTCACCACTTTATCCCAGGCTTAATCCTATCGAAGTGATACTCTTAAACCAAAAAAATTGAAGCTTGAGGTCTTTTATAAAATATATTTATGACTCTATCAACCCTTATGTGCTTCACTTTATTCACCAAAGCATATATTGCTTAGCTTTACTTTGAAACCTGATGCTTTGAAATGATTCCTCGATCACTTTATATAGTGTTCTGGGATGTGGGAGTGATGGTGGGAGGCATCATCCTTTTACCCCAAATAAAATGGTTCAAATCTCATAGCATTTGGTCTTGGTGTTTATCCTAATCCCCACGACATAGTATTTGCATTCATCCATATCCCATTATCCTAAATTTATGGGGATTAGGATTGGGTAAGCCTTAAAAAAGGCATGGCCTTGGCATTGGCATTGCCAATGCATAGGCAAAGGCACCTCCATTGATTTAAATGTGGTAGTTTATGGCATGATTCATTGATTCTACCATGGTAAGTTTGGTGTGGATGTGTTGGTACGCTTGTGCTTAGGCTACATGTTAAACTTGAGATGGGCATACTAAGTTTGAAATCCACAGGATCCATGTTTCATGGTAAAATTAAACCTCATGGAACTTTGACCCATCATGGTAATATTGAACTTATGGAAAATTGAGGGTTGGGTTCTCTAGTAGTTTAATCACCTTAACTCGATTCCATCGATCCAACTTGGTCACCCTGACTCACCTGGTAGTCCAACTTGATTTAACAAAATGCACCATTAATGTCATGGTGGCAGGGTCTCCTTCCATAACAAAAGTAGACTCCACTGGCTATGATCCCCATAGCCAGCCTTTTACATTGTTAATGCATACACCTATTAAAGATGAAGACACAAAACTGAAACAAACCCAATTTTTTTGCTTGAACTTGCTACCACATGTCACTGCACCATTGGTCCACTTGGTGTGCCTGAATCATGCTACCTATCACCTTACGATACTATTTTTCCCTATTAATCTAGAAATTTAGCGTGTAATATCTTGCTCATATGGACTCAAAATTGGCCCATTCAAATTGCACCAAAAATCTCACATTGAGCTTTACACTGTGGAACTACTCCAAACATGTTGTTGAGTTGTGGAGCTAAAAGCTTCACCAAATGAGCAAATGCAAGGTTGCTGGAGTTACATAGTCACCGACATCAGTCAAGAGTCGACTAGAGGCTGCCAACGTTGGTTATGGATCAGCCAACGTCGGTCATGTGCAGACAGATAGGGAACGATGTCGGTCACCTGTGCGTTCCAGAATTCTATTTTTATGGGATGAATAGATTGTTTGCATGATAAGTTTAACTATTAGTATTGAGTCTGCATTTCTATTTTTGGTAGGACAGATTTGAACCTTTGATTAAGAGGTGTATCTAACAGTGGAGAATGCATGCTCATGAATCCTAATATTATATAATAGGGTTAGATCTTCATAGCTTGTGTAGAAGATAATTCAAGGTTTGAATTGGTTGTAATTGAGAAAGAAAATTCTTGAGGGAAAGAGATCTGTACATTTGAGAGGTGTGAGAAGAAAGTGTGATTTCTTCATTTGTATTTCCTTCTGGAAGAGTTTAATACAAGTTTTTGGGTTATTTCTTGTATCTCATATTCTTTGTTGTTTCTGATTTCTAGTTACTTATTAATTCTGGTTTAATTCCGTGTTTAGTTGCTTACACAAAAGTAATCAATTGTGTTGTAAGATCCCAACAAGTGGTATCAGAGCTTGGGTTCACTAACAGGTGGTTTCAGATCGTGTTAGTGTTTGTTGATTACAGGTCACTCACAGGGGTTTCTATTTAAGTGGGAGTAAAGCAATGGCAGAAGAAAGTAAACTACGAATGGAGAAGTTTAACGATAAGAATTATCAATTATGGAGGATGCAGATACAAGATTATCTATATCAGAAAAATCTATACTTATCATTGGGAGGGGTTTTAAGTAAACCCATAGATATGCAAGATGAAGAATGGAATGTTCTTGATAGAAAGGCTCTGGGATCTATAAGATTGAGTTTGGCATCTTCTGTGATTTCTAACTTATCACAGGCAAAAACAATGGTAGAGTTAATGGATACTTTAGCAAATTTATATGAAAAGCCCTCATCTTCAAATAAGGTATATCTTATGAAGCAATTATTTAATTTGCAAATGCAGGAAGGTGGATCTGTATCTACTCATCTAAATGATTTCCATGTAATAGTAAATTAGTTCAATTCAGTCAAAATAGTTTTTGATGATGAAATTCAGGGTCTTTTAATCTTATGCTCTTTACCTGAAAGCTAGCATAGCTTAGTAATGGCAGTTAGTAATCCTGCATCTGCTTCAAATATCTTGAAAGTTGATGATGTTGTTAGTGTAATCTTGAATGAAGAAATTCACAGAAAAAGCACAGAGAAAACATCAGGTAATGCTTTAAGTGTTGAAAGCAGGGGAAGGCAAAAAGAGAAGGGCAAGAAAGGGAGATCAAGGTCAAAGTCAAAGATGAGATGTAGATCCAAATCCAAAAATGGCAGAAATATAATCTGCTGGAATTGTGGAAAGAAAGGGCATGCAAAGAAAGATTGTTGGTTGAAAGTTAAAGAAGAAAATCAGCATGAAGGTAATAAGGAAGCAAATGTTGTAGGTATTGTTGCACAAGATGCTCTTATATTTTCTTTGGATAATAAAATAGAATCTTGGGTTTTAGATTTTGGTGCCTCTTTCCATGCAACCCCAAATAGAGAATTTTTCAATGATTATGTCCATGGAGATTTTGGAATAGTTTATTTAGGGGATGATGAGCCTTGTAAAATTGTTGGCAAAGGAAAAATGTAGCTGAAATTGTAGAATGGCAACACATGGGTGTTGAAACATGTCATGCATGTTCCCATCCTGAAGAGAAATTTGATTTTTGTAGGAAAGTTGGGGGATGAGGGTTGCACAGTAACTCTCACAGCTAAATCTTGAAAGTTTCCAAGGGTGCACTTCTATTAGCTAGAGGTAAGAGAGTAGGTATTCTTTATCTATGTAATTATATTACTGATTATTCTCCTTTTGTATTATCTACTTCAGATGTAGATGCAAAGTTGTGGCACTGTAGGCTTGGCCACATGAGTGAGAAGGGAATGATTGTTCTTAAGTCAAAAGATAAGCTTTCAGATTTGAAAAGCATAGATCTAGATTTTTGTGAGCATTGTATTTTTGGGAAATAAAAGAGAGCGAGATTTCTCAAAACTAGGTCAACAAAGAAGAAACACAAGTTGGAGCTTGTTCACATAGACGTGTGGGGACCAGCTCAGGTAGCTTCTATTAGAGGATCATAGTATTATGTTTCTTTCATTGATGATGCTACAAGAAAGGTATGGGTTTATTGCATAAAGAAGAAATTTGATGTTTTTGACACATTTAAGAATTGGAAAGCTTTAGTTGAGAATGAAACAAGTTTGAGATTGAAGTGCCTTAGATCTGACAATGGTGGTGAGTATTACAGCAATAAATTCAACAGTTACTATTCTATGAGAGGAATACACAGGGAAAGGATGGTTCCAAGGACACCTCAGCAAAATGGAGTTGCTGAAAGGATGAATAGAACAATAATGGAGGGTGCACAGAGTATGAGGTTGCATGCTGGTTTGCCCTTATAGTTTTGGGCAAAACTTGTAGATTCTATAGTTTACCTGATTAACAAAAGACCCTCTACTGCTCTAGATGGTGGAATTCTAGAAGAGGCTTGGACAGGTAAAAAGGTAGATCTTTCATTTCTCAGAGTTTTTGGTTCTGAAGCTTTTGTGCACATTGATAAAGAAAATAGAAAGAAGTTGGATGTTAAATCTATGCAGTGCACTTTATTGGTTATGGCTCTGGAGATTTTGGATTCCGATTGTGGAATTTAGGAACTAACAAAATTATTAGAAGCTATGATGTTGTTTTCAATGAGAAAGTGATGTACAATGATCAGCTCAAGAAGCTAAATAATACTGAGTAGGGCAATGTTGATTTGGACGAAGTAATGATCCAAAATGAGCTTGTAGATAAAAAATTTCACACACAAGAAAACACAGACACTGATGTCAGTCAGGTAGGAACCGACATCGGTCATACAGGAACTGACGTCAGTTAGATAGTAACTGATGTCGATCGGGTGGAACTAACATCAGTCAGATACAGACTGAGAGATGACTGAGATCGGTCACTGACAGAGAATTTGGGCAAACAACAAGCAATGAATGAGTCTCAAATGCCCATCATGAGGTCAAAAATGGTAAGTAAACCTCAAATTTGATATTTCCCCTTCATTTTACTACTTATTGCTCACTGATAGTGGAGAACCAAAAAGTTTTGATGAGGCAATGCAGGTAGGAACTAGGAAAACAATGGGAGCATGGCATGAATGAGGAAATTGATTTCTTGAAAGAGAACCAAACGTGGGATTTGGTTGAGTTGCCAGCTGGCAAGAAAGCACTAAAAAATAGATGGGTTTATAGGTTAAAAGAAGGTGAGAATGGACAAATGAGACATAAGGCCAGGTTGGTAGTAAAGGGATTTGCACAGAAACCAGGTATTGATTTTGGTGAAATTTTTTCTCTTGTAGTAAAAATGACTTCTATTCGGACTATATTGTCTTTAGTTGCTATTGAGGATTTGCATCTTGAGCAACTTGATGTTAAGACAACATTTCTTCATGGAGATTTAGATGAAGAAATATATATGGAACAACTGGAAGGATTTGAGGTCAAAGGTAAGTAGAAACTTGTGTGCAAGTTGAAGAAAAGCTTATATGGTCTTAAACAAGCTCCAAGACAATGGTATTTGAGGTTTGACAAGTTTATGACAGAGCATGGCTTTAGTAGATGTCAATCTGACCATCGTGTTTATTTTAAGAGATTGGATAATGGTAGATATATTATCCTATTGATGTATGTAGATGATATGTTTGTTGCAGGTTCACACATATAGGATATTAATGAGCTTAAGGTAAAATTAGATCATACATTTGCCATGAAGGATTTAGGAGCAGCAAAGAAAATCCTTGGCATGAGTATTAAGAGAGACAGGAAAAATCATAGTTTTATTTTGTCTCATGAGGATTATGTGAATAAGGTGTTGGAGAGGTTCAATATGCATGATGCAAAATCGGTAAACACACCTATGGCTGGACACTTCAAGTTGAGCAAAGAACAATGTCCTAAATCACATGATGAGGATGAGTAAATGAGCAAAGTTCTATATGCTTCCGTAGTTGGGAGCTTAATGTATGCAATGGTATGTACTAGACCTGATATAGCCCAAGCAATGGGAGTTGTCAGTAAGTTTATGGCCAATCCAGGGAAGGAACACTAGAAAGTAGTTCAGTGGATTCTCAAATATCTGAGAGGGACCAGTAGTAGGCATTTATGCTATGGAGGGTCAAACACTTCTCTACATGGATATGTAGATTCAAATATGGCAGGTGACTTGGATGGCAAGAGAAGCACCACAAGATATGTGTTCACTGTTGGTGAAACGGTGGTTAGCTGGATTTCAAAGTTGCAGAAGGTTGTTACCTTATCTACTACAGAGGCAGAATATATTACAGTCATAGAGGCTAGCAAGGAGATGATTTAGATGACTCAATTCATGGAAGAGTTGGGAGAAGAGCCAGAGAGTTGCAGATTATACAATGATATTCAAAGTGCAATTCATTTGGCAAAGAATTCAGCCTTTCATTCAAGAACCAAACATATACAGCTTAGGTACCACTTCATTAGACATGTATTGGAGGATGGTGAGTTGAAGCTAGAAAAGATCCATACAGATAAGAACCATGCTGATATGTTAACCAAGCTGGTAACAAAGGAGAAGTTGAATCTTCATTCAATTTTTTTTGGTCTTCAAGATTGAGCTTGAAGATGGAGAAGCTAGAAGATGTTATACAGGTACAGGTGTAGTTGTTTATCTGCAAGTGGGAGATTGTTGAGTTGTGGAGCTAAAAGCTTCACCAAATGAGCAAATGCAAGGTTGTTGGAGTTACACAGTTGCCAGCATCGATCAGGAGTCGACCAGAGGCTACTGACATTGGTTATGGATCAGCCGACGTCAGTCATATGCAGACAAACAACGACCGACGTCGATCACTTGTGCGTTCAAAAATTCTATTTTTGTTGGATGAACAGATTGTTTGCATGATAAGTTTAACTGTTAGTATTGAGTCCACGTTTCTATTTTTGGCAGGACAAATTTGGACCTTTGATTAGGAGGTGTATCTAACAATGGAAAATGCATGCTCATGAATCCTAATATTATATAATAGGGTTAGATATTCATAACTTGTGTAGAAGATAATTCAAGGTTTGAATTGGTTGTAATTGAGAGAGAAAACTCTTGAGGGAAAGAGATCTATACATCTGAGAGGTGTGAGAAGAAAGTGTGATTTTTTCATTTGTATTTCCTTCTGGAAGAGTTTAATACAAGTTTTTGGGTTGTTTCTTGTATCTCATGTTCTTTGTTGTTTTTGATTTCTAGTTACTTATTAATTTTGGTTTAATTCCATGTTTATTTTCTTACACAAAAGTAATCAATTGTGTTGTAAGATCCCAACACATGTTTCATGATCATCAACTTTTTAGTTGACCAGATTTGACCTCTTATTGACCTTTTTGACTAGAACTTTGACTGATGGAATAAGGGGTAAATAAGCTCCATTTTTGGAGTTCCACATACAATCAAAAAGTTCTTGATGAGCTCTTCACAATGGTGTAGGCTTTAGTCTAATCTGGGACCTTTCTTAAATTGACCTTTGAATCATCCACAACACCATATATCTACAATAAGCATAGTTTCAAAAGGCAACATCATAATCAATATGCCAAAGCATAATTTATAAAGTTTAACTCCAAAGTATGAGGCAATTCCCTCTAACAATCTAGGTTATTATGATTTTGATGATGAATAATACTCATATTCCTACTGCAACAACATTCAACTAGAGCATAACATTCATAGTGTATGAGAGATTACCATTCTTATTTTCAACATAGGTTACAATAATAGTGAGTCTCTCATGAGACTCATCGGTTAGTATGGTTCTTACCCCTTTGTACATTATTTATTCTCTATTTCTCTTTATACATAGTTTATTTTCATTTATTTGTACATAGCTTATATCCAAAAAATACAAAAATAATATAACATGCCAAAATATACATAAATTCAAAAATTACTTAGAAAATAATAAATTTAAATATTGTATGCATTGATATGTTTACATTTCTTATACTTTCCATACATTACATATGCTAACTATATTAGTATAGTCAATTTTATCATACATACATGTTTCACTTATTCTTATAGAGTGCTCGTAGATTACATACACGACTCTAGTCCACTACATTGATCTAAACTTACTATCATCTACCCACTGGGGGAATGTACACTGATCTAAGTTTATTCATTTGATACATCCACCCACTTGGGGGCATCTCATACACAATCTCTACTACTAGGTTCTATCCTTACATTCTATACATTCCATTTTACGCATTGGCAGATCTTGATATTGATCATTGCTACTCATACTTAGATTGTTTTACCAACTATCACTAGTTTAGACTCAACATATATACATCTTAGCATTTACACATATTTATACTACATATTTATGTATGCTTTCATTTATAGCTTTCCTAGTTTATAGTTTATTGTGTTTCCTTTGTTTCTTATATTCGAGGGCATTTGAATATACCATTGTTCTTTGGATCTACGCCACTTCTATTTATGTATGCCTTGGATATGTGCCCATGTCCCTTGTCCCTTTTGTGTGACTCCTTGATTTTGTATGTGGAAATTTTTCAAATGTTTCAATAAGATTCCCAACATCCCTAGTTTATAAAAAAATTAGAGAATGTTTAGGGATAGTCAGATACTGACATCTGCAATTCAACACCTAAACTTGGCAAAATGATACTTTACAAGAACTTATAAGGCCTTGAAATATTAGATTTCAATTGGAAATAGTTTTTAAGTGTCCCTTCGGATCCCTTAGATCATTTTCCATCTTTGGACCAAGTTTTAAGTTGAAATGACATTCTAACCACTCTTTATCTTCCATTGTTGCTTTCACAAACTTAGGAAGGTAAATTTGAAGTGAATGGTATGACCAAAAGAGAGAGGGTTAGGAGCTAAAAATTTATCCATTGTTAGGGTCCTCGTCAGATTAAAATTAGTGGCATTAGTTTGCATATTCATTACCTCTTCTTTATGAACAATAACTACGAGTGACATCATGCCACTATGGACTATCTATCCAATAGGGGTCTGCTCTTGCATTTATTTATCCACTTCAAAAATTAATGGAAAGGAATGGTTTTAAGGGATAATTTTAAAGGTCTAGGATCTTATTTTCATGGTAGGTTCATCATTCAACTCATCTCTATGAAGTGTCTTCACTTGAAGGAAAAGTGTCTTAATGAATAAATTATTTCAATGAATCTTGTTGTAGGTTTTGTTTTGTATTCATGGTGGTCATTCTCAAATGTTTCTAATGCTTCATCACTCATAGAGACTCACTTATTTTCATGGAGTTCAAGTGATTTTGTTTGAGATTTGGTTTTGTCCATATTCTTCAAGTGTGCGTGCTCTTATGAGACATAGTTTGTGTTTGAACAATCTACTAGAGGTTTGATTGCCAATTTTGGATCAAATATCAGTAACATATCATTGTAAAATTTTTTGAGATGATATTTTACTAATTAAAGCATGAGAAGGATGATGGTTATTGTCCAAACACATTTTTAAATGAGAATTACAACTATTTCTTTCATATACCATCTATAAGGATTGTAAGAGTAGTTTGAGGATGCTCAAAGCCATTATGGGAACTTGATACATCTCCTCAGACTTTCATACATCCTTTAATGATTCACTAGCATCATCAAAGTGACATGAACTGACTAGAAGCTTGAATTCTCTACACATAGTCACTATATATGAGCTAATAGGCACCTACAAGTTTGTATGGATTATAGGGTGAATTTGAGGTGACATGAGACATAGTAATAGTATCTATAAGACCTTGAAGGGGTGATAATAAGTGTCATGAAGTTGATAATTTTTAAAATATTAAGAACTCAAGAGATGACTTTGTGTATCCCTAAATAGTTAGGTAGAGACCTACAAGCCCTAAGCCTATAGGTCCTTATTTGGGACCAAAGTCATCCTCAGACTAGTAAAAGCAAAGTCTCAAAAATGGATACCTAATCTCATTATAATCAAATAGTGTCACAAAACTTTTAAGAGAAACTAAGCTACTTGGACAGTCAAGAGAAAGGTAGAATCAAATTAAGAGCCTTAGAAGACATCTATAGTACTGTGTATAACCTATTTTATGGCAAGAGATAAGTGATTTGAAAATGTCATAAATTGATGTTTATAGACCTTATAAGATAGTGAGAATGTAATAAGATCTTCTAATCCTTAAAACATCATGATTAGTGAAAGGAATAAGTTTAAATACTTTATGCATAGTCAATATCCTATAGGCCACCTACATGCTACAGTCTAGTCAATTGGATTCAAGCCTGAGGAAAGGGGCAGAGTATGTTTGAAAGATGTTTAAAACCTAAATAAGATTGAAAAAAAGTTCAAGATCATTTGAGAGGTATATTGGTGTGAGGCTGACGTCTCAAATCTAAAGAATATAGTCAAAGACCCTAACAAACACATACAAGTTGTAAGAGAACACAGGTTGGTTCTAAGCCTAAAGGGAAGAACAAAGATGTTAAGGAAGCACTGAGGTATTTATTAGTTGACACAAAGGGTCATAAATTTAGTTTGAGACCAAAGAATACAAGTCAGAAGATTCAACAAACTAAGTTCCAATTTCTATACATAGTCAAGAGGTAAATTATAGGTCTACCTACTCTTTATGAACTTCTACTTGATTTGAGGAAAGGGTAAAGGACTGTGAGAAGTATAAAATAATGAGGAATTTTTAGGAATGGTTTCATAGTGAAAATAACATCTCATTCAATCCCCTAACCTGATAGTAAGGGTACATATTTCAAAACCCTATTCAAGCCTAATAGGTCTAGTACAATGCATAAACCATAAACCATAGTCTTGCTTAAGCAAGTGGATTTTGAAGGTAAGGTAATGGTATAAAGGTTTTGAGGATTTTAATATTATTGTGAGAAATATCCAAAATTTATATAATCATCTATATTTATCAAACATGCTAGGACAATACTATCACACAGGGTACACATGCCTAAAAGCCATACAAGTAGATTCTACAACCAGTCATCAGTGGTGTTTGAAGGGTTATATAGGCACGATCACACTTTAAAATTTTGTAAAAAATATTTTTATGAGTGGATTAATATTTTCATGGTCCCCTCAAGGTCATACTAATAGCAAACATACCCATTATTTTGTCTTAGACCTTACCCACTCCAATGAGAAGAGGCAGTCTTGAGACCAAGGGGTCTGTTTGAGGTCCAAATACAAAAAAAGAATATAAAAATTATGGAATGAAATTGAGTAAATACATATAAACATATAGGATATTAGTATACTTTAAGGTGTAAAAAAACCTCAGTATTCAATCCAAATTCCCATGAGAGCTAGCAAAGAGAAGACATGTGTAAACCCTAAATACCTTGACCAGTGTAGTAAATGCATATAGAGAGGTAATGGTCACTAAAAAATCATATATAATCATGAGTAAGGATTTTTTGAGGTGATTTAATCTCTCACAATAGTAAGATTGAGTTTTGAGACCCAAAACCCAATTTTGACCTTACTCAAATTCAAGGAAGCCAGCCACCCAAAGAGTAACTTCACATACTCATACCATCTCTAAAAATTTACACTGGAAGATGATCCATTTGGGATGGTTTAATTGGTTAGTCAAGAGGATTTTCCAAGTGAAATGAGGTTAATTTGTGATCCATTTTTTATAAACAATTGTTAAGACCCCAAACAGGTTTTAAACCCTCATAAAACCTTGATAGTGACCAGTCAAGGCAAATGGACCTAAAAATAAAATCTAATCCCATATTTTGATCCTAAGACCTATTGGATGTTTTTTAGGAATCCAAGGAGGTTCTACACATGTACTTTGATGCTAATTTCACCTGCACAACCTATCATAAATGCCTTTTTCCATATTTTTTGGTGTTTTGTAGGTGTTTTAAGAAGGGGAGAACTTCCCAATAATTGGATGAAGTAATTTTGGATGTGGTCCTAACTATAAAATGCCAAAAAAATTAAAATTATATTTTGGAGGTGGTCAAACAAGGCTTGTTTTCCAAGGCAGTCTCAAATAGGCTCAAAATGAGGCTTAGTGGCTAGGTCATTTCTTGGTTTGCACACTTCCATAGGGTCTTAGGTCCTCAAAATTGACATGAAGGTTGGTGATATCCTAGGTAAAGTGAATAAAATTATTATTTTTTGATTTATCATGTGTGGAAGAAGTCTGGGGCAAGAAAATAGGGTCCTAAACAGGGATGTCTAATTGAGAAGAGAGAAAAGCATAAAAATGGACTTCCACTCAAATTCAGAAGATACAATTTTACATGGAGATATAAGGCAATAATGGGTCCTAGAATATTTCCTAATTTTGTCAATAGCCTCTATACATTATCCTACACAAATAGGTTTATAAGTCTATAAGGCTATAAGGAAACTAGGCCTAATGAGGAATTGAGTAGTAAAACGAGTTCTTGGGAGTTATTCTAGTAAATAAAACAGTTTTTTTAGTAATATAACATATTTTAATACCATTAATGGAGATATTATGACTTTAATAAGTTGAACTTGAGATTTAAGTCACTTGGACCAAGGTAGGTATGGGAAATGAAGAGTCTCAAGACACCTATACACATGGATGATAAAATTTTAGGTTGGATGAGTTTATTAAGGCATGGAAGATGTCTAATTAGTTTTATTATATTATTTCATAGTGAATTCATGGTTTTAAATTCTATTTGTCACTCCTTTCATGCAAAGAAGGGTAGTTTTCAAGAAGCTAGTCAGGGTGTCAAGCTAATTTGTAACCCCTATGGAACTTAGAAGGTTGGAGCTTCTTCATGAGTGAGACACATTGCCTTGGAGTTTTGTTTATAATATCTCATAACTCACTTTATTATTTTAATTCACATTTACACTTGTCAATCTTCTCCTACTACACCCCTCTCTCTCTCTCTGTATCTCTTCACACATCTCTATATAAGTAACCACTTTTGCCTAAGTTTTTAGAATCCACATCTGGTATGGAAAATACCTACTAGTTTGAGTAATTTTTTTATTTTCCATAAAATATTTAAATCTGATTTTGAGTTCACAACTTCTTGTCTAAGTGTGTGAAGTAGTGCATAGTTGAATGACAAGTGATAATCATCTATCCTTATGTTCACCTTACTCTTTCTTGTTTTGTGTAAGTAGTCTATTCTATAATAAGTCACATGAAGTGTATTTAGTGTTTTTATATGTATTTGAGTGTAAGTAAGGGTAAAATCATCTAAAATTATACCTCTTATTCATTCACCTTGAGATATGCATTGCATCTCACCTCCATGTTGAAACACTTATATTGCAAACATGTTTGATGTTGAAGTCAGTTTTTTGAATCATCTTTCATAGTGAAAGTACATGGTAGTCTTCTTGAGATTAACTTGTTGCATCACCTATTTAGGTTAGGTTTATTTCATGTTCCTTCTATCCATTTTCACTTCAACAAGCTAGTAGTATAGGTGATGAGCTTTAATAGATATATCAAGGGAGATAGCCCTTCAATCTAGAGGTTTACCCCTGTTAAAGACCACCCAAAAGTCTAAGGGTAATACCTATCCAAGGGTACAAAATTGAGTAACAATAGTTCTGAAATGCTTGATGGGACCATTATCCTAAACACTTCTTGTCAAGGTGAATGTTGGCTATGACAAGACAATATTTACATAAGTGTTTTCTACTCAACATTTGGTGACTCCAATGAAGGTATAACATCTGATTGCATACCAATTTATTATTTCTCATTATTTCATGCCTCATGGTATTTACTAGGTTAACTAATAGTATAAGTAACCATCCTACAAATCCATTCCCTCATCATGAACTTCCTATTGAAGTTCAATATCCTGAGCCTATCTTGACACTTGAAGAGCCTGAAGAACAAGAAGAATTTGAAATTCAACAAGATAAAGAGAGTGAAGAAGAGTTTGAAGGAAACATGGCTAATTAATATGCATTCTAAGCTTTTAATACTAAAAATCTTATAAACCTTGTTTCCTATGATGATATCCATCCTAATTCCACCAAGAATGTTCCTTCTTTCAATGGTGATGGGTCCTATCACCCCAAGTGAGCATGTTGGAGACATATCTAGCTTCTATAATTTTCATAATATCATTGAGATCAACATAAAAATCAAATCACTTTCTATGTCTCTTATGGTAAAATCCCTTAATTAGTATAGAACCTTGATGGTAGGATGCATCACTACTTGGGATGAGTTTGGGGAGTTATTAACTACAAGATTTGAGGACAAAATTTATTATACATCACTAATTCATTAGTTGAATGTCATTCAAAGAGGACCCAAGGAATCTATGAATGACTTCAATGAAAGGTTTCAACAGACATGGAATAGGCTACCACCTCTCATGAGACCCCCTACAAGTTTTGTTTTCTCAGCCTATCTTAGAGTTATTGGGACTGATATAGTTATCATGTTGCATTCCATGGGAGGATACACCTTGCCTAACACCTATGATATGGATATCAAAGCTAATAATAGTTTGATCCAAGCTAGTAAGCTCTCATAAAAAGTCTCAATGCCTAACATGCCTACTAATTCTCCAAGTCTTGTTCCATTTCCAAATCCAAGTGACAAGTCTAAAGTTGATCCAAATAAATCAAATGACACCATTGATTAGCAAGCAAAGTGTAATACCTTAGAATCTCAAATTAATCCACCAAATCAATAATTTGGAGCTCACCAAAACTCCTACTACTACCCTCCATACGAAAATAAATTTCCACCTCATCATAATGGTCAAGGGAGGGGACAAGGTCAACCTAATTTCAATATGCTACCCAATGCCTATGATCCAAATTTTGTTGCCACTTCAAGAGCCATGGTTCCAATCCATATCAACCTAGTTCAAGGAGAAGAATGGTAGTCTCAAAGATAGTACATGAATGATAATGATATATAAGGACAAGCTTTGGTAACTCAAGGATGGAATACTCCTTACTTGATAACAAAAGATAAGAGCTTCATGTAGTCAGAACAAAATGGAGAGTGTGGTAGTCAAAGAGTGATCCTTAAAAACTTTTAAATAGAGAACATATTTGTTTTAAATCAAAGAACCTTAGTTAAAACCAACACAAGATCAAAGAGGAGAGATTTGGGAGATGTTTATTATGTGGATGCAAGTCCAAACAATCCTTCTTTAAGCCAATAAGGTATGAATGTAAATCTGGCAGCCTCTATAAGTCCTACAACTTTTCAAAATCAGAACTTAAGAAGGGTGACCCAATCTTCATTGCCTCAAGATCAATTTACTTCATTGCCAAAAAAGATGCAAGAAAAGGTTAGTATTTATCCTTTTAATATCATTTACTCCTTAAAGAGAACAAATACAATCATTTCTCTTTGGGAGGTACTCCACATGCCTGGTCAAAAACAGTTAATCCAAGAGCAGTTATCTTAACTCCATGTTTCTCCCCAACTAGCTAAACACATTGGTGTGGCCCATACAAATGCATCTTCTCATATTGTGGAACCTTAAACTAAGTATAAAAATCCCCCACCTTTCTATCTTATCCTCATTATGGGAGATAAACTGGTCCATAATTGCATTGTAGATAGTAGGGCAAGCACTTTAGTTATGTCCAAGCTAGTTACAAACAAGTTGGGCTTGAAATATGAGCCTTAAAACAAAGGAGTGATGTAGCTTGATGAGACACCAATCAAGTCAATAGGTTTCAACAAAGGTTTGAAGGTGTTCTTTCATGACTACCCACGTTTTCTAGTTATACAAGACATAATGGTGGTAGATCTACTTGCACACTTTGCCATTTGCCTATCAAGAGACTTCACTACCAAGATAAGAGGGCATGTTTCTACTGATTGGTCTTTATTGGCTTTTCTAACAAGGTATGGAGCTAAGGGTGATAATAATAACACAACCATTTGCCAAGTTTCACATTAAACCATATGTGGAGGCTAGTTCCAATCTAAATTTCACTATCAATGAGTAGAAAGAGCATGTCATACGTGATGGAGCATCTTCCAAAATTGAAGGTATATATGATCTCTTCCTAGATTAATATGGTGTTGATACCTATGAATATGATCCCTATGATATCATGAAATAGACAAGCCTAAACACATACATCATTCATGGTGAGAGTAATGAACATTTTGAGGTAAGTCTTGATGGTCCTTTTCAACAAGCTGTAGAAGGTAACTACTATCTTCATATAGATGATGATGAATCTCAAAGTGTAATGGAACATGGTAATGAAGATGGTACAATTTTGCCTATTTAAGATAAAGAAGTCCATGAATTTGATAGTCATGAGGAAGATGATAATCTATGGTAGTAGTTTCATGTTATAGTTCAAGAATTTGAACAAGTAAGGTAATTCTCCCTCAAAAGAAACATGAGCTTGATAGTAAGGTCATTAGTGGACCTAATGAGCATAAAGAGAAGTGTCAAATTCACTGTCAAGTAAGTTGTAATCTTGAAGGAATGCAATCATGACAAGATAAAAAATTATGTGGTTGATGAGCAGCCTAGACCTCAATCTAACATTGAGTCACTTTAAAACATGATTGAATAACAATAAGATAAGTATGATGGTCTTAGATATTAAGGACATCATGATCTAGATGAAGGCGAAGTTGAGGGAACTTTCATGACTCCCAAGAAGCAATTTGACAAGCATAAAATGATCATGAAGGAGATCAAGAAGGCTACACTTTCAAATATACCTTAAGGAGATCTATAAGAACCATTCAAAAGAGTTTCAAGTGGTGTACTTGCAGCTATCATAGGTCCCATGAGTGATAGGTTCTTTGATCACCTTCACAAGCATATTTTTTTGTCAAATACCCATCCTATGATGACTTATTCTCATGGAGCAGATGTGACTCAAGAAACATTATTTTTGATCCTGGTTGAAGTAAAAGGAAGTGTTTCATCACCTCAAACATGTTTTGAGGTCTGTACATAGTAGGTTAGGTGTGTTGTTTTGAGTCTTTTGTGTGTGTTTTTTGTAAATATATTGAGCATAGTGTGTTTGTTTCTTATTATTTGGTGTGGTGTGAGTTTAAAGTCTTTAAAAGGCATGCCAGTTTCATATTGTATCATAAAATTGATTCCATTACCCAATGGAAGGATAAGGCTACTAGTCCATTAGCATTGCAGGCATGTCACCCCTGTGAATCATCAAGAATGTTGACCAAATTTTGATCCCAAGTCAAAATTGGTCACACCCTCTAGGTTGAAACTCCACAGGGTTATGAAATGTTTTTTATGGTCTTGTCATGGTGTTAAATGGTCCTAAATAAGTCCATATGGTCATATTTTCCCTTGTGAAACATTATCCAAGTTCTGGTCTTATGTTCACTTATCTAGTCATATGGATCAAGTACAAGGTCTTGAAATTATCAAACATAGTCAAAGGTTTAATATGGTTTAAGGTCATTTTAAAAGGTTATTGAGATGTTTTTAATGTCATATTATCATGCACTAACCTTTTATTTGATTCCCATATGTAAAAATGTCAATTTGGCCACCTTTTGGCCCATTTGGAAGAGTTAGACGTACCATTCCAAGAGACAAATGTTTAAAGAAGATTCCCAACATATATGGTGTTAGAAATAAGTTAGAGAATGTTTAAGAGTAGTCAAATACTAACAGCATCTGTAGTTCAACACCTAAACTTGGTAAAATGACACTTTATAAGCACTTGTACAACCTTATAAGATTATATTTCCGTTGGAAATGGTTTTTAAATGTCCCTTTGGCTCCATCAAATTATTTTACAAATTTGGACCAAGTTTTAAGTTGAATTCACACTCCAAACACTCTTTCTCCTCCATCACTACCTTCACAATCTTAGGAATGAAAATTTAAACTAAATGGTACAGATAAGAGAGAGAGAGAGAGAGAGAGAGAGAGAGAGAGAGAGAGAGAGAGAGAGAGAGAGAGAGAGAGAGAGAGAGAGAGAGAGAGAGAGAGAGAGAGAGAGAGTTAGTAGCTAAAACTTTACAAATTGTTAAGGGTCCTAGTAAGATGAAAATTAGTGGCATTGATTTTCATAGTGACAACAAGTCACTATGGCCCATCCATCTGAGAGGGGTCTATTATTGCATTTTTTCTTCACTTAAGAAATATAAGGAGAGGAATGTATTTAAGGGATAATTTTAGAGGTTAATTATCACCTTTTCATGATAGTTTCATCAGTCAACTAATCTCTATGAAGTGTCCTCACTTAGAGGATAAGTGTCTTGATGAACAAGCTATTTCAATGAATCCTACTGCAGGTTTTTTTTTTCTTCATGGTGGTCACTCTTAGAGGTTTATAATGCTTCATAAATCATGTAATATCCCTCCATTTCATGGAGTTTAGGTGACTTTGTCTGAGATGTGTTTTTGTCCATATTCTTCAAGTATGTTTGCTCTTGGGAGACAATTTATGTTTGAATAGTCTAATGGAGGTTTTATTACCAATTTTGGTTAAAATATCAGTATCATATCATAGCAAAAAGTTTTGAGATGATATTATACTATTTTAAGCATGAGAAGGATGAAGGTTGCAGTGCAAACACACTTTCAAATGAGAATTGCAATTATCTCTTTCATATATAGTCTGTATGAACTATAAGAATAGTTTGAGGATGATCAGATCCATGATGGGAACTTGATGCATCTCCTCATACCTTCATATATCCTTTAATACTTCATTACCATCGTCAAAGTGACACAAATTGACTAGAAGTTCTAATTCTCTACACACAAACCCTATATATGAGCTAATAGGCACTTATAGGTCTGTACAAATTGTCAGGTCAAATTGAGGTGAATTATGACATGGTCATATGATATATGAGAAGTGATAATAAGTTTCATAGAGTTTAAAATGTTGAAAATATCAAGAACTCAAGAGATGACTTTGTGTAGCCCTAAATAGTCAGGTAGAGACCTACAAGCCCTAAGCCTGTGGGTTCTCATTTGGGACCAAATTCACCCTCAAACCAATAAATTCAAAGTATAAAACATGGATACCTAACATCATTACATTCAGATAATGTCACAAATCTTTGAAGAGAAATTAAGCTACTTGGACAGTCAAGATAAAGGTCGAATTAAGTTGATAGTCCTAGAAGACATCTACAGGATTGTGTATGGTTTGTACATGATGACAAGAGATAATTGATTTGAGAATGTCATAAATTGAAGTTTTTAGGCCTTCTAAGACAATGTAAATGGAATAATATCTTTTTATCCTTCAAACATCATACCTAGTGAAAGGAGTAATTTCAAGATTTTATGCATAATCAATATCCTATAGGCCACCTACAGGCTATAGTATAGTCAATTGGCTTCAAGCCTAAGGAAAGGTAAAATGTATGTTATAAATATGTTTGAAAACCTAATTAAGACTATAAAAAATTTCAAGAGCATTGAGAGGGATATTGGTGTGAGGGTGATGTCTTAAACCCAAATAATATAGTCAAACACCCTAACAAACACCTATACACTACAAGAGAACATAGGTTAGTTATAAGCCTAAGGGAAGAATAGATATGTTATGGAAGCAATGAGGTATTTATTAGTTGACATAAAGGTTCATAAATTTAGTTTGATACCAAAGAATACATGTTAAAATATTAAGCAAACTGAGTTCTAATTTCCATACATAGTCAAGAGGTAAACTATAGGTATGCCTTCTCTTTTTGAGCTTCTACTTAATTTGAGGAAAGGGTAAAGGACCATGATAATTATAAAAGAATGATAAATTTTTAGGAATGGTTCCATAATGAAAATAATATCTCATTCAAACCCCTAACTTGATAACAAGGTTATAGATTTCAAAACCCTGTTCAAGTCGAATAGGTTTAGTACCATGCATAGACCATAAAGCATAGTCATGCCTAAGCAAGTGGATTTTGGAAGGTAAGGTAATGGTCTAAAGGTGCTAAGGATTTTAATAAAATTGTAAAACATCACAAAAAATTATATAATAATCTATATTTCTCAAATGTGCTAGGATAAGACTGTCACACAGGGTACACAAACCTAAAGGCTGCATAAGCATATTATACTGCTAGTCATGAGAGAGATTGGTGTTTTGAGGGTTCTATAGGCACAATAAAACTTTTAAAATTGGTATATAATATGGTGATGAGTGGATTAATATTTTCATGGCCCCTTCAATGTCATACTAACAAAAAACATAGCCATTTTTTTGACTCAATCTTTGCCCACTCCAATGACAAGAAGCAACCTTGAGACCAAGGGGTCTGTTTGAGGTATAAACATAAAAAAGCATAAAAAAATTCATGGAGGGACCTTTACGAAATAAAAAAACTTATATAGGGTCTCAGTACACTTTTAAATGGCAACAAACCTTAGTCTTCAAACCAAATGCCCTTGAGGGCTAGCAAAGAGAAGACAAGCCTAAACACCAAGTACCCTTACCAGTGCAATAAATGCATACAAAGGGGTAATGGTCACTAAAAAAAATTTATAATCATGAGGAAGTTTATTTTGGAGGTTTTTGAACCTATCCCAATATTAAGATTGAGTTTTGAGACCCAACACCCAATTTTGACCTTTCTCAAATTCAAGGAAGCTAAGCATGCCACCTAAAGAGTAATTTCACATACTCATATTATCTCTCACACTTTTCATGATAAGTTGAGTCATTTGGGATAGTGAATAACTTTTGTGCTTAGCTATTGGTGCCTTGAAGAGGTTTTCACCAATGAATTTGTTCTAATCATCCCATAAAGCCTTCTAGAAAGTTTCACAAAGAGATGTTAACATTTGAATTTGATTGTCTTCTAGTGCCTTCGAAAATGTTTCAATAAAATATGTTGAGTTTTATCTTTGCTTATCCATTAGCACCTTTTAAAAGGTTTCACTAGGATATTTTTCTTATTTTGAATGAATGTGGTCTTGGTCCTCCTAATATTCTACAAATGGTATGTCACTATGGATGTAGTTCAATAAAGTGTGATTTTGTCAGTTCTAATTAACACTTATGGGAGGTGGAATGTTAATATAATGGCTATGTTGGGTGGGAATAATAAGATGATTAAAGGCATCATAATCCTCATAGAATATACTAGGATAACTTATGTCGATATTGAAGTAACCATCCTCAAAAACTATAGAAGGATCACAAATATATTCAAATTGATCTGCAAGGCAATTGTAACCAATGTTGTAACAACCATGATGATAATTTTTTTTTGAATCTGATTCTAAAGCAAGGGACTCTAAATCTAATGTTTTAACTAATTTTGATTTTATTTTTGATGTTAAATCCAATGTCCGTTTAAAAATATAACCTAAATCTAATTCTGATTCTTCATCTAAAGTGGTTATTATTCAATGTTATATTGAATGCTAAGTGTTTGAAAACTAATGGCATGTGATGGAATAATGGGATCAATAAAAATTGATTCATCTTGGAAGGGTTCAACATAGACTGGCTCATCTAAGTGAATCCCCTAAAAGAGAGGGAACCGCTCAAGGGACATCTCGACAAAATCATGTTTGTCAAAGTGGAACTCCTTAACGAGTGGAAAAAGATCAAGAGACAAATATGTAGAGATTGGATTGTCAAGGAGATAAGGCTCTTTATAAATAGGTAAAATATGAATAGGTAACTTATCACAGGTTAACTTTTCACAAATGGGTGTTTCAATAATAACATCATGGTTTTGTCATAATTGGTTTTAAAAAATCAATTTTGAACACATTTTGATCCTCATAAGATGGCTATTGAAGAGGTAATGGTTCTTGTTTGGGCTCAAATATTGACACATAATTTATAAAGTGGGGAACATTTGATTTAGAGATAACAATGATTTGTGGTTCAATAATGGTCTCTCTAAAGTTTAAACTATTGAAGATGGGATCAAACACAATTGGTTCTTCAAATGGAGGTCCTTCAACAATAGGTTCATCAAAAATTGGTGATTGACAAATAATGGTAATAACTGGATGCTTCTTAGTTTGTTTTCTTGTGCAAACCAAAGAACGAGGTCCTAAAATGGTAACGACTAAATGTTTCTTAGTTAGGTTACATGTGTAAACCAAAGGAGGAGGTCCTAAAATGGTAACGACTGGATGCTTTTTAGTTTGGGTACTCATGAGAACCAAAGGAAGAGATCCTAAAATAGTGATTATTGGACATTTCTTAGTTTGTTTTCTCATGTGAACCAAAGGAGGTGGTCCTAAAATGGTGATCCTTGCACATTATAGAGCCTGATTAATCACATAAACCAAAGCATCCAAGTCTTCCTAATAAACCCAATCATTCCAGTCTCGATTTGGATCATAAGTTGGATCTTGATTATGTTAACATGACTTATTTTTATGAGGTGAATATAAATCTATCTCACAAACCATATTATCACCATTGGAGTCTTGACTAAAGTCATAAAAATCATTTTGTGTGGCAATTCTATCATAAGTTGGATTATTTGTGACTCCATCATAAGTGTAACTAGACATATCCGCATTTAATGAAAAAAACTATGAAAATAAAAAGTCTTAGAGTTTTTCAAACTCTGAAAAGCGATGTCCAAAAGATAAAAGGTTCAAATTAGGTCGAAAAGGTGGAGTTGTATCTCCAAAATAGTTTGTGCTAAGATTTAACATAAAACAACCTAACATCAAATGTCTAATGTTAAAGGGTTTTGAAGAAAGGTTATGTTCTCCCAAATAAAGGCACAAAAAATGATGAGGATAAGCACTTGAAAAAACAAACAATCAATAGTCTTCAAATTTGGGTAATGATTTAACCAAAGTTATGCAACCCAAAAGAGAAAGATTTATGTATCAACCCCACAAATTGAGTCCTAAACAAAAATCAATCAATGTTTGGATCCAAACTTGACAAGTTTGACTTAAAATGCAACATTGAAGACTAGGATTGGATCAAATAAGATAGACAAGAGCAGACATCATGACAACACATAAATAAGGTCCAAATGACACACACACAAACATGTTTAACAAAAATTTCAAGACACAAGTGTGGTGTCAAATGGATAATAGGACACCTCTTTAAAAAAAAGAGTGACGTATAAATAAATAAAAATTGACATGGTTTATAAAAAAACAAATTATTTTTAGTCTCAAAACATACCAAGCAAAAATGATCAGAATACACTAAGTATAATCATCCAAATCTTAGCAAGGGTATGACAATGTGGGGTTGACTAAAACTAATTGGTTTTTAATATTTTTTATGGGGATCAATTACACAATGACTTCACATCACAATCCAAAATAAAAACATGGAAATTAGGTGTTCATAGCACTTGGCTTGTTACAAAAAGGTCTTACCCTTTCTATAACCACTACATCTATTGCTTGCTCAGTGTCTTGTGATGTCTAAAGTGCAAATACATCTCATGTGCAACTCCAACACCATAAGGTGGTTGAACAAATCAAAACTCTAATCCTAGTAGGAGTGGTTGAAGTCAGTTTTAGGAGATGAAACCTCAAGTCAAAGCTTCCCTATAAAACTTGCAGGAGGTAAGAAGTCACCCTCATAAGCCAAGTTTACATAAAAATAAATGACTTAATAGAAAGACTTTAAGGTCATTTCAAGGTCACCAAAACTATTATGAGTTTTTGAGGAGTGATTTAGATGACATTATTTCTATGCCTTGGACTAGGCATGTTTGCAATAAGGATGGTGTTTTTGATTTCAAAAATTCCCTAAAGGGGACAAATGGAAGAACATACACACACGAACCTTCTTTTTGACAATCAATTAATTAATCATCTATTGCATACAAACTTGACAAATGAATCCAATTTTAAGTACCAAAATAAAATTTTAGTGATGTTCTTTTTGGTCCTTGGCCTTAAATTGTGAACTTTGAATGAAAATCACAAAACTTGATCAAGAAAAATCACCCTAAAAAGTTTTCAGAAGCACCAAAAGAAATATTTTTAGTTCAATTTAAACATCTAAAAGAGGTCTAAAAAGCCTTTTTTAACAAATCTTTAGCTTGTTCCTACAATTAAAAATTCATTGTGTCCTTTATCTTTGAAGCTATTTTAAGTTAGGAATAATGTCAATGGTTATCTGTCTACCCAAAGGCATCACCCCAAAAGCAAATGTGTTAGATTAGAAACATTTAAAGAGATTTTTAAAATTTTGTGAAAAATATATGCAATTTTAATCTAAATTGATATCAAATTCTAATAATTTAGGAGAAAACACATGGTTTTAAAAAAAAATCATAAAAAATGGAGTCTGTATGACCCCAAACCAAGCATTTTAAAATGACCTATTAGCTCTAAGGTTTGTGTTTTTAAGAAAAACATAGTGACTATCAATGGTTATACCTAACCATCAATATTTTAGCTTTATCATTAATAGTTGAAAATGATCATCAATGGTTCCTATGATCATCGATGGTTTACTCAACCATTGGCGGTTCCTCTGACTATCGACGGTTACTTGTGTAAACCCATGAAGATAAAAAACCAGCCAAACCAAATTAGAAAATCACGTAGAAAGAGTTTTAAGCATCCAAATTAAAATTTTAATTTTCCTCATGTTCTCATTCATATGTGGGATATGTCTTGTCCCACTAATCATGCCAAAATTTAGATAGGATTAAATAACATGATTAGTCAAACATTAGTCCAATAAATCAAAGGAAAAATGCATGAGTAAACCGAATTAAGCCTATCTATTCATGCAAGAATTGTTAATGACAATGAAATATAAATGAATGAAAGAAAGAAACCTATACCTTTCCAAGTGGATTCATCCTCCAAGAGTATCTCAAAAACATGTTCTCCCTTGATCAAGCATCCTTGTCTTCATCAACAATAGTGGCAAACTCCTTCAATGTATCAATAACACTCCACAAAACTTAGGCTCATGATATGTAACTATCTAATTTATGTATCAAATGAAGCTAATCCAAATATGAATAATACAATAATCAAACAATAAATGAGTTGTGGGGAGATTTTAGCATTATAACATTGCAATACTTGAGCTTGAAAATGATGTTCATGGCCTTTCTATTTATAGATTTTCAAAATGGTCCAGGATCAACCATGACCATCCATCTCAAGATTGAGATGTGTGGCCATGAATTAATCCAATTATGTAATTAAATCCATAAATATCTCTCATAAATATTTGGGATATAGGGGCATTTAAGAGGCATGGAGGGTCTTAATGAGGCATTGGAGACCCATAAACCTGATATTTTATGCATTTATGGCTTATGGATGCCACGCCATATGATGATGTCACTAGGTGATGCAATTAATAAAAATCAATTTCCAAAAATAAATATTCAACAACTCTCATAGAAAATCCACTTAAGATCTTGATTTGGATCAATTAACCTTAAATAAGGTTAATCAACATTTATGCAATTATTTGGAAATTGGCCCTTAATTAATCGAAATGGTGATAAAGTTATATTATTGGGTCATATTTTGATTGGAGAAGAATTAGAAGGCAATGTTAGATGCGTTAGAACCATATTCCCATTGAGGATGTTTTCAACACAAAATAACAAAGGTACATGACATGAATTAGAAGAAATTAATGATCTAGAGCATAAAAAGGCAAAATCATCATTTTGACTCAAAATGAATTGATCAAAATTAGCTGGCCCATAAAATGCATTGCCCCATGTAGGGATACATTGACTTAAATCAGCACTTGTAAATGACAAGTTTAAACCATTTAGGGTGTTTTATGGATTTTGACCTAAAATGTGCATTTGAGTATAATTCAATTAAGATTGATAATTTCAACATAAATGATGTTAGGAATTGGATGTCTACATTTTCAAATTCCCCACTTCATGACACTAAATTCTACTTTTTTCAATGTAGCACTAAACATGTTTCAAAGAAAAGAGTAAATGCAAGGTTTCTTCAAACAATTCACATGTATTATTTATGATTCACTAAATTTATAAATCAAAATTACCTTTTAGATGGAGTGCTAAACATGTTTCAAAGATCTTTTAATCTAAATATTTGTTACTTTATCTTTAAACTACTGCCATACATTCTTCTAAATTGTAAGTACTAAACCAATATCACAACACATATAAATAGATGTTTTGTCTCAAATATATATACTTAAATTAACTTTTAAAGTCTAAACACATTTATTTTTCAAGGGTAAATATGATATTCAGATCATAAAGAAAAAATAATTTTTTTATTAACATCCACAAGATCGAATAATGGTCCATATAAAAACATCAACTTATAATATAAGAGCTGTCCTATTAATTTTAATACTAATATACAATATGGTTACAATAATAATAAAGTGAGGGTTTAAATACATGGACCATTAATTACAAGAAATGTCAATCTTCTTTTCAATGTTGAATTTTCTAATCCATTCTAAGAAAGAGGAGCACCACATATCACAATTTATTTTTCATCATATGGGAACGCAGATACCCAGAGATATTTACCATAAATTAGAACACACATACTGATAGATCCAAATTTACTAGGTGACTTAACCCCTGAGTCCTTTGAGATATTTGTTGAGGTGGGACAGAAGTGTTTGGCAGTAGTAGATGATGAGAGACCTTTCATGGTAGATGTGGTGTGGCACTTAGAGTTAGCCCTGCAATTACATGACACTGTAACATGTCAAAGGGATATAACTCATGGTGATAATGCTGATGATGCTAGTTTGAATTTTTGATAGTTGATTATGCTCCCCTATAATGGATTCACAATAGACTGGTACATTAAACTAATTAATGAAATGAAAAGATGGTCAAATACCTCATTATTTTCTTATATTTTATTGAGAAATTAAGTTGGAAGATTTAAAATATAAGCTTTCTTCTATCCTAATCTAACACTAAATAAAAAAGAGTTGTGATGTGGTTATAGTACCTACCATAGAGAAAAGAATAGACTATAATAATTGTAATAAAAACATTTTGAATTGGGGTATGGATATTTAATAGTTAATCAATTTATTGTTTCAGCTGACACCAATGTATTTGATGTTTTTCAATAGCTACAAGTAAATGAAAACCTATGGGGAAAAAAGATAAAAATGGTGTTGTCAAAAGGGTTAGAAAAATCAACAAAGCTTCACATGTTCATCCATGGCAGTGTCAATGGATTAGTATATATTAGAAATCAATAAAACTTCACAAATTCATCCATATATAAATTTAGTTTATGAGCAATATAATAAAACCAGTATGCCTCTACAAATTGAAAATGCAGAAGAAACTTACAGATTAAAGGGGCTATGACCTTAAACTCCATGAATTTATATAGCTAAAAAAATAATTTTCAAATTTTCAAAATAGAATACATAAGAAATTTACTAAATTTACAAACAAAAAAGAAAGAAAATATCTACAATTTTCAAGATCAAGCAAAAACCCAAAACAGGTATCCATTTGTTGTAGTCATGAGATAAAGAAACCAAAATTAATTAGGTATTATTAATGAATAATTTGTAAAATATTCAAATAATGATATAAATTCATGAACCTTACATTATATCAAAAAAATTTAGGAAATAGGCATATATTGAAAAAAATTACAAATTGTATGCACATTGTGCATTCATTTATCTCATTTGAAAAACTTTGTCACAGAATGAGGAATTTTTTTCAAGCCAAATCTATTCAAGTAATAAAAGAGGAATAAAACCATTGAAATCAATATTAATGTGGGCATGATTTTCATATATATTACCCTGAATCTATGCGTACATCAAAAATATATTATGAAAGGGTCCAAGTCTCCAAACTTCTATACTGTAAGTAAAGTCATGGGTAACAGTGGCTTACACAAAATATTAATACAGCTTAATTTTCACTTTAAATTTCATAATCAAATCTTTGGAAAAAACAAAGTGGAATTAGGGTGTAATTCTTTTGTAGAGTCTACAAATTACCATTTCAGCACCTGTGAATGAAAAAATGAATGATAAATTATACTGATTTACTAATGAAGCCCATCTAAGCAAAGTGGTGTCATGGCGTATCTAGTTAAATAGGGTAAGGTGAATTGTGGTGGGGAGAAACATAGGATAAGGAGGGTGGAAGTAATGGCTTAGGTACATAGTGGAAAGGAATGGGAGGTGGGGGTAGGGACTTGAACCCCTGACATGGTGGGAAAACTTGGGAAGAATGCACAGGTAGTGGCGATGGCTTCAAATGGATGTTGTGAAAATGGAGGAGGTGATAGTGGAGAAGGTGAAGATGGAAGTGGAGATTTGTATTGAATTATGTCTTCTACTTTTTAATGATGTAAGTAATATTCCAATGGATAAAACAATTATAATTGTTAAATGCAAGAAATAGACGTGAAGTAGGTAACACTCCTAGAAAGAAACAGGCCACAGTACATATACATTATGTATTTATATATATTTATATATATATATGTAGTGTGGTCCTGTTTCTTTCTAGGATTAATTTTTAATGATGTAAGCAATATGCCAAAGGATAAAATAATTATAAATGTTAAACACAAGAAATAGACGTGAAGTGGGTAGCACTCCTAGAAAGAAACAGGACCACAGTATATATATATATATATGACCTGTCTAGACATGAAGATATATGCATATTTTGAAATCCTTGACTAAAATGGAATGCGGTTCTACTTGAGTTGAAACAACTGAGATAAAAAGAATAGTGGCGGTGTTGCTCTTGGGTTGAGTTAAAGAAAAGAAAATAATAGAACTTGATATGGAAAATGGTGGGGCACAAAAGAGGTAGCTGCAAAGAGGGCTTGGCATGGTGTGATTTAAAACATTGAGATTGCATAGTTAGCATTTGGTATTCACAATCCCTCCCTGAAGACACCTCCTCCATTTTCATGTAGTAAATGTAGGGCATGTTTTCACTAGTGGCATAAGGGGTTGATAGGAAAATAAAGCAACTAAAACTTTGTGATTGGTCACCTATGAAAAGCACTATTAAATATTTATCAGTAATGAAAACAAAAATAAAATATTATTATCTTTGAATAGACATTCGAACATGATTTATGTTTTCACTAAACAACATTATGTCATTGGCTAGTTAGGATTGTCACTGGAAATTAATTGCCGAAGGCAAAAATAATAGTACCATACCTCCGACAGGTATGAATAAGAGTGTTCTATACCAAGTTTATACCGGTTAAAGATAGAAATAAATTTTTTATAAGTTATATATATTTAATATACAATAACTTTACAATAAATAATAGTTAAGAAAATTATACATATCAAAATCTTCTTTTTATTAATTTTTTTAAATAGTTGTGCTTGTTTTTTGTATTGCTTTTTTTTGCCTTCCTCACTAAAATGAAAATTAAGTATTATAACCAATTGAAATTATTTTGACAATATTACGATATTTTTTTAAGATAAATGTGTTATGACCCTTCGTCCTAACCATCTGTTTGTTTATTTAATAAAAGTCTATGGACGTATATGCTTTATAAGTCATCCCTCAAGCTCATTATAATAATTCAATTTAATAGTGTAATAGTAGTTATTAATCCCAAATTCATGAGGAATAGTAGTTATTTAGTGATCAATTACATTAAATAGGAGCTTAGTCTAGTATGAAGGCATCTACGAATTGTATTGAATTGAGCTTGCTCAAAGGAGGTTGACCCATCGAAGAGGCCAGTGATTCTACAATTCTGTTGTTGTCATTCAATTCTATTTATTTCATTCAATATATTACTAATTTTTTGTAGTTTATTTCATGTATTTATAATTATATGCTAATTCGTTCAGGAAGGATCCTCACATCTGGTATCAAAGCACTTTCCAAGAAGATTTTTTTCTATCTACTACCTACCGTATGTTCTCACCTTGCTGTAATTGGACCTTGGCAATCAGAATGTGTTATAGATCCATTCTCATCCCTTTCATGTGAAAATCTAGATCTATATTTTTATTTTGGCAATAGGTCATCCTTAAAGATCATGATTTTCTACTCTATCACATTTTGATTTTATTTTGCTTCATATTTTATCATCTAATTTGGATCAGGGTAAAATCTATCCACATAATTGAGGGAAGTGCTTGGGTGAAAGCCCTAAAACTCATTGTGAGGAGTACCATAGGAATCCCAAAGTAGCTGGCCCATTGAGAGGACCTGCCAGTGAAATGGGTAATGACCCCTTCTTGATTGACTAGTTCCCACCCATGAGGAAAATCAAGAGTTGTCGCTAAGAAGTAAATCCATGGCCAAAATTTTTCTAAAGGGTGGTACTCAATTAGATGACATTGGTGGTCAGAGATATTTATAAAGACCCTTAGGTAGCCGCTCAAACTTGGGGTCCATTTCTACCAGACAAAGTAGAAAACTAGTGTGTGTTGTAAAAGCTTGGCAAGCAAATGACTATTCGAGATAGTTAGAAGTTAATGATCAAAGCTTATTTCAATTTATCTTTTCTATAAGGCAAAAGTGTAGAAGCCTAAAATTAAACCTAAAGAAGCAACCAAGAAAGCTTATCGATGCCAATGAAAGTGTGGAGTGAGTATAGAAGTGATCGATAAAGAGTGAGGGGACTGGATGAATTGCACCATATTTTATTATGCTCTACATGTTTCCCTTTATAACATTTGGAATCTTCAATTGGATAAACTATTATTCCAAGGCCCGATCGAATATTGTTTATTTGACATAAAGTGCCAGGCACAAACAATTTGTAAAAAGCTTAAGGCTACACTGCAGATGATGAACGTGTAGAGAAATACTCCCATAAACACTTGCATTTAACTACATAAGCATACCAAGCCTATTTTTTTGTAACATATCATCCTTGAAATTAGAAAACTATTAGTAGAGCAGAAACCAAAAACCTCAGCAGAGCAATATAAAACCAGAAACTAGAAAAAAAAACGTGTTGGAAATTTTCATTTTTTTACAATTTCTCCCCATTTGTAGCCCCTTTTCTTCTTAAAATTTACTAGGACACCTAAAATTCAATTATCCATATTTTTTTCCTTGAGGTCCCATATCTTGATTCTACCCCAAATTCTCATAAATCTCATTTTTTCCTTTTTTGAGTTTTCGCATAACTTCTTCAGTTTTTATCCATTTCCCTCAAAAAATTTACACAATGTTAATCTCCTTTTTTTGCTTCTTTTTCCCTCCTTGCTAATTTTTATAGTTTTTCCATTTTCCCTTCCAAAATTTCCCTCATCTTTATCAATCATACTACTACTATGCAAAAAAAATAGTAAAAGTATCTTTACCCTCCCGATTTCATCCAAATAACAAAATTCCATTACTAAACATGTCTTAAATTTTTTTTTTCCACCCATTAAAAAAAATCATAGGTTATGGTAGTCACACATACAAGCACCAAGATCATGGAGGAAGAAATTATATCTTTGACAACCTGGGTCACTGACTTAGCTAATATGGTGCATGGAGTGAATAACACCCATGCCCTTTTGCTCAGCAAATTCTAGGAGTCTTCTTTTGAGAATACTTTTTTGTCCACCCACCCACCATGTGGGCCCAAACTATACTTTCCAAGGTTCAATGGTACATACCTGATAGGTTGGTTATATTGTGCTAAGCAATACTTCAACCTTCATAATACTTATCACATCAACAAAGCCCCCATTGCTTCCTTCCATTTAGAACTAGAGGCACTCCAACAGTACCATTGGTATCTCAAATCCAATATTGAACTTGATTTGAAAAAAATTCATCCCTACTTTTGGATAGGTTTGGTCCCTCAGCATTCGATAATTTTAAGGGAGCCCTCACCAAACTTCGTCAGACAAGCACTATTCATGATTATCAAATTAAATTTGAAAAGCTAGCTAATCACATTGAAGGGTTATCAGATGAATTCTTCAAGAGTTTTTTTATTATTGGCCTCAAAGAGCCCATCTGCTCTGAGGTCAAGATGTTCCAACCTTAGACCATGATGGTAGCCTTGGGTCTCATCAAGCTCATTTAATAAAAATCACCTCTCAATGTTATACTTCTATTTGAGTACCCTCCAAGCCCTCTTTCTAATATCCCAACATAAGGACCACCCCCATTAAATGTCTCATAGGAGCTAAAATGTGTGCACATCATGAAAAAGGTATTTGTTACAAATGTGATGATAAATGGGTTATCGAGCACAAATGCATAGAACAAAAATTGTATCTACTAGATGTTGATTTTCCACCAGTTATAAAAGATTATGAGGATACTACTGAAGAGATTACACTAGTAGCTAATGATTTTGAGCACTCAAATTATACTCTTGAGATCTCCATGCATGTTTTGGCAAGAGTCACCACTCTCCAAACAATGCATGTCAAAAGGTTTTTTAAGAAAAAACCACTCATCATTCTCATTGATTCTGGCAGCACTCACAACTTCATTGACCCTCAATTGGCTAAAAAAGTAGACTATTTTATCCATCCTTGTTTTAGCTTTGAAGTAACGATTGCCAATGGTGGAACCTTACCTTGTAAAGGCAAGTGCCATAATGTTTGCATGTCTATGGGTGACTATAACCTCAGGGCTGATATGTTTGCTTTGTCCTTAGGTGGATGTGATGTTGTATTGGGTGCCCAATGGTTATGCACTCTTGGTCCCATTCTTTGGGACTTTTCTAAACTATGGATGCAGTTCATTGATAATGGTTATGAATACACTCAGCAAGGCCTTTTTCTTAGATCTACTAGTGTTATCATCTCTCACCACATGGAGAAACTTATTAAACATGAGTAGCATGGCATCATTGCCCACTTGTTCTCTTTGCACTGTACTCCTCCATTGGATTCCAACCAACCTTCATATTTGCAAGATATTTTGGTTAGGCATGCAGTTATCTTTATAAAACCAATAGGATTACCACCTCACTGCCTTAAAGACCATCGTATTTAGCTTTTGCCTAACATTACACCGCCCAACATTCAACCCTATCTCTACCCATTTAATCACAAGGTTGAGATTGAAAATATTGTTCATGAACTTCTCCAAGCAGGCATCATTCAACCTAGCACTAGTCCTTATTTTTCACTAGTCTTGCTCGTTCATAAGAAAGATGGTTCCTAGTGACTTTCTATTGACTAGTAGGACTTGAAAAAGCTAAAAATTAAAGACAAATTCCCCATTCTAGTCATTGATGAGCTTCTCGATGAACTACATGGTGCACAATTTTTCTCCAAATTGGACCTTCACTCGAACTATCATCAAATTCATATTCATGATGCAGACATTCCTAAAATAGCATTTCACACACATGAAGGTCATTATGAGTTCTTGGTCATGCCATTTAGGCTTACCAATGCCCCCTCCACATTTCAAATCTTAATGAACCAAGTATTTTGACCATTCTTGTATAAGTTTATATTGGTCTTCTTTGATGACATACTCATCTACAACCACACATGGGAGGATCATCTCCACCACTTAGATATAGCTTTGGGCATTCTAGGTGTGAACCACTTTTGTGCTAAACATTCCAAATGTTATTTTGGGAAATTAGAAGTTGAGTACTTGGGATATATTATTTATTTTGATGGTGTTCATGTTGACCCCACCAAAATTGAAGCTATGGCAACTTGGCTGACACCTTCCACACTCACAAGTATACAGGGATTTCTTGGTCTCATAGGGTACTACAAGAAATTTAAGGATCATGGAAAAATTACAGCACCACTAATGACTATGCTCAAGAAAGACTCCTTTGTATGGTCACCTACCTCTGCTACAACATTCAATAGCCTCAAATAAGCAATGTGCACTACCCCATCTTGGCCATGCCTAATTTCTCATAGCCATCTATTATTGAGTGCGATGCATGTGGCATAGATCTTGGTATGGTACTCATGCAGTAAGATCATCCCATTACCTTCACTACCAAGGCACTCACTGGGCATAATTTGGCTCGCTCCACATATGATAAGGAGATTATGGCTATTCTCCATGCAGTTCACAAATAGCATCCATACTTGCTTGGCCAACATTTTTGTATCAAAATAGACTATTAGAGTCTCAAATACTTTTTATAATAATGGGCATCTTCCCCAAATCAGCAAAAATGGGTATCTAAACTCTTGGAATATGACTATGAGATCAGTTATAAAAAAGGTAAGGAAAATGTGGTGACTGATGCTCTCTCTCACTAGTTTGAAGACCTAGTGCACCTCTGTGTTGTCTCTATTCCCATTTCCACATGGCTCCATGATATTCAAAAATAATGGCATAATGACATCCCAAACCACCAGTTCATTCTTCAACTATATGTTTATTCATCTGTTAAACCTCACTATACTTGGGATGGCCAAACATAATGATATAAAGGTCACCTTTTGTTGATAGTTAGATCCAAGTTCAAACACATCATTTTAGAAAAGTGGCATGTTTTTCCTTCAATCAAACACTTAGGGTTTCTAAAAACATATGAGTAGGTTCACTGTAATTTCTTTTGGGCTAGAATTAAGGAAGATATAAAAACATTTGTTGTAGAATGTGATATTTGCCAATGTAATAAAGGCGAGATAGTCACTCCACCTAGTCTACTCCAACCAATTTTGATTTCAACACATGTTTGGACAAACATTTCCTTAGATTTTATTGATGGTCTCCCAAAATCTAGAGGAAAAACAATGATTCTTGATGTAGTTGATCGCCTTTCCAAATATGCTCAATTCTATGCTCTAGTCCATCCTTATATTGCTTCCACTATTACTCAGCTATTTATTGATCAAATATTTTGACTCCATGGTGTTCTTACCTCTATTGTCTTAGATTGAGATCCTACCTTCACAAGCCATTTTTGGCAAGAACTCTTCAAACATCTAGGTACACATTGAAAATGAGCTTGAGATATCATCCACAGATTGATGGCTAGACCAAAATTGTCAATAAGTGTTTGGAAACCTATCTTCATTATTTTGTCATTGAGCAGCAATATCAGTGGATAAAATGATTACCTCTTGTAGAATGGTGTTACAACACCTCCCACCACACAACTACCAAACTAACTCCATATGAGGTTGTTTATGGTCAAAATCTACCTTCTCTTATTTCATATTTACTAGAAAGATCCACTATTCAAGCTATTGATTCTACCCTCAGTACACATGATAATATCCTTTGCCTCCTCAAGGATAATCTTCACATGGCACAAAATCACATGGAGCAATAAGTAGACCAACACTACTCTAAGTGATCCTTTCGAAATGGAGATATGGTTTTTTTTCATCTACAACCTTACAAACAATCATCTTTGAAGCTCAAAGGCCATCAAAAATTAACTCCAAAATTTTATGGGCCTTATTAAATTCTCCATCAAATTGGACTTGTTGCTTATAAGTTGGAACTACCACCTTCATCAAGAATGGACCCTATTTTTCATGTCTCTTTCTTAAAAAAGGTACTTGGATGTAATGTCCACACTCAGACAGTGCTTCCCAAACTTAATGCAGAAGGGTCTCTCATTTTACACCCTGAGTCTATCATTAGCAAGCACTCTCACTCCCTCTGCAATCGGGTCATCATTGAAGTTCCCATCTAGTGGCAAGGGATGCAACCAGAAGATGCGACTTGGGAACCTCTTCTTTCCATTCAAAAACAATTTTTAAGGGGGAGGGCATGTTAGGACCCTTCATCTTAACCATCTATTTGTTTATTTAATAAAAGGCTATGGATGCATATGCTTTGTAAGTTGTCCCTCAAGTTCATTATAATAGTATAATGTAATAGCGTAATAGTAGTTATTAGTCCCATATTCATGAGGATTAGTAGTTATTTAGTGATAGATTACATTAAATAGGAGCTTAGTCTAGTATGAAGGCATCCATGAATTGTATTGAATTGAGCTTGCTCAAAGGAGGTTTCCCCCTTGAAGAGGCTAGTGACTTTACAATTATGCTATTGTAATTTAGTTCTATTTGTTTTATTTAATATATTGTTGGTTTTTCATAGTTTACTTCATTTATTTACAATTATATGTTAATTTATTCAAGAAGGATCCTCACAAAATGTAAAAAAACACTCAATCCAAATCAATTTCAGTTTGAAATATCAATTTTAAATATTGATTTAAAATTTTACATTCAAAGACATCACAAAATTAGTACAAATAGGTATATAATTGGAGAACCAAATTTAATCATATACAAATATTTTTGTTTAAAATTTAGAGATCTAAAACTAAAAATGTAGAAGAAAATATGAATCCTACACAAAAGAATCAAGGTTCAACAAATATGGAGATGAAGCAGTAGTGAAAAAATGGAAAAGCTAGCAAATTTTAAAAACCAAATTTCTAATGAAAACTACGATAAATAAAAATCTAAGTTTTTCAAAAAATGAAATTAGAATTATTAAAAATCTAAAAATTAAATTCTTCCATTTTTTTTTACACTAGCAAGAAAAATAAGCACAATATAGTTAGAAAATCAATCAGCAATTACCTATAGAGATATTAACTTATGAGATAGGGTATAATAATTGTTATTGTATGCATGTAGTTTTGTAAAAAATATATATATATAAAATGTTGAAATACTCTACATTGAATTATTGTATATTCTCTTAGTAGTTTGTCATTATATATATAATGACAAACTACTAAGAGAATATACAATAATTCAATGTAGAGTATTTCAACATTTTAGTGACTTTTATTGCTTTAGAATGTTAAGTTTATTTTGTGAATGCCAAAAAATATTTTTGTATACATGTAAGAAATCATTTTTTTTCATATGAAAATCTTTTTACAAAAATATGAGTTGTATAGGTGAAGGTCTAGAGATGCAGGAAATTATGATGAAATTTGTTCAATAATAGAATAAACTAAATTGTTCAATGATTAGATATTGGAGTTTCAATATATGTAACGCTGAAATAAAATTTAGTGCTTAATTTGAAATGAAATAAGGACTTTTTTTTTTAATTTTTTTTGGATTGGCCATAATTTGAATTTATGAACTACACTCAATCAATACCTATTTCTGATGAAAATTTCAGATTCTATCAAGAAATATGGATTTCAATTTTGAAACACCCCCTTGAAGTAACACTTAGGTTAAAGTCCTCCTAATCACTAACACTTACTCTGAGATGATGTCTTGGGTGATTGAACATGATATGATGTTAGTTTCATTTCTATATATCATGTCATTATGATGTTAAATTTAAGTGAAGTTTATAATTTTATTATCAATATGTGAAAGTAGGAACATGTCAAGCGTACGTTGGAATAAGATGAAAAAATATATACCACTATAAAAATAATAGAGTTTTCAACTCATGTAAATTCAAACAAACATAACGGAAATATAAAGGAAGAAAGAAAAATATTTTAAGACATACTTCAGATTGGCAAGGAAAGTCAAAGCATCCATAGAAGACTTATGTGAGGAATGTTGGAGGAAGAACCCTGATTCCTAGTCAGAGTCCATTTTCTTAAAATTTTCTTGAGAAACAACATACAAAATATCTATTAATATATTATAATATTTATTAAGTATTATTTATTATATAATAATATATTTAATATAAAATTTATATAATCATTATACATATAAATAATAATTATTATATATTTTATTGCAATGTAATGTAAATAACATATAACTAATATGTATTATAATCTTCTAAACCCACGGTTCTATCATTCAACAATATATTTTACCCTTGGAAAAATGGTAAGGAGATATAACTCATTGGCCCCATTAGGGGAAAACATGTGGGACTTTTAGTTTATCCCACGCATTTGTCCAGAGGATTCTAATGGAGCCACGAACAATGCTACATGGTGGGGATGCACTGCTTCAGTTTGGGTAAGAGAACAGAGAGGAAAAACATGATCAAATTTAAAATAATATGAAGATCAGATAGTAATCACCTTTGCTGCATATGAACAACTAATAAAGTTTGTAGGGAGCCCATGAAAAAATATAGAGAAAAATATACTGTATAAATACGATGCCCAAAAAATTTAAAAATGGAGATCCTATGAAATTGTGTCAATAATTATGTATAGAAATCAAAATGCAATGTATTGATGAGAAGGAAAATTTTAATTAACTTATATTAGGCCAAGAGCATCTGTATCTAGAGGAAAAATAAGTGAAATAAAGATGTTATGTGGAATAACCTCCTATTGTAGTGCCTCAACTAAACCACAAAGATTAAATTTATTGGTAAAATATGTCGTATACCCAAAAATGCACACCTTCTTCAAGAAAAGTTACATTAGTTAATAGTATAAAGAACAATAAACTTCAATCATCATAAAATCACAGCCTAATTTCTTACACTGCATAGTGAAAAAAAATTAGAATAATGGTTAGCACAAGTCTCTAGGTCAACACAACCATGGGTGATTTTGAAGTAGATTATCTCATTGGTTATTAAATGGCATATCCTAGATGCTTTGAAAGTCAAATGGTTAACACATGAAGTTGCATTTCTCACACAATTATTAAAGGGGAAGTTCTTTTTTATCATGGTTTATAACATTTGATGACTTTTAACAAGAAAATATTTTTTTAATATATATCTTTTCAAAATTAAAAGTTGTGCCGCTATTAATAATTTTTAAAATTGGACTTAAACATATTATAGAAGAGTTACTCTGTACTAAAAAAATCTTAGAGAAAGTAGTTTTCTATTAACATAATAAAAGGAACGAATTAGATGTTTGTAAGGAGAAATTTTTAGTCTGAGCCATCTTGCCTTTCTTTTGGATATACTTTCATAGACTACTCTAGGGTAGGAGGAGTGATAAAATGATCAAATTTAGGAGTAATGGAAGGATAAAATTTAGAAAAAAGATAAATTAACACAGTAAAAGATGGCTTCTTAGATAAAAATCCAAAGTGCCCAAATTAGATGATCATATTAATAGAAATATTAAAAGAAATATTTCACATCTATGTATTTTGTTTATCCAACATTTAAAATATTTGAATATAAAAGAAATTGTTTGTGAGGTAATGTATGGTGTGGATGCAACATATTTGATAAAAATCTCCATCCCTAATTGGCATAAACTAATATTTATTCTTCTTCTACCAATTCATACAATCTTAAATTTCAACAAGTGTTGTGAAATATACTTCTAAGATATAAACAACATTGGAAATATGAAAAAAGTTTTCTCATAAGTCCTGATGGTTTAGTTTCTCATAAGCCCTGATGGTTTGGTTATGCTCTAGTTATAGATGATCCCAATATGTATTGCAGTGTATGTAATAACCTAACTGCCTCTAAAGAATGCCAATGAAGAATAGTCTTATTGAAGAAAAAGTAGGCTAAACACTAGATGTTTAATAAGTTCACTCACAAAATTTATCATATCAATATAAGGAACTTATAGCCAGTGACAAAAATCTAGCTTGATAGGTCTATTTTTGGGATGCTACATACAGTTCTGCCCATTAGGAGAGATATTCAATTGTAATATGCACATATGAATACCTCCACACCTGCCATTGTATGGGTAAATTTAAAAAATGACAAATAAAAAAGTAACCTTTGATAATAAATTTAGATAGGAAGGCAAGGAACTCTACCCAGTTGCTTCACATCTAAAGATGCAAGGGAAAATTAGAGTTTGACCTTACAAATAAAATAGGCCATCCAATATTTCTAAGAGGATGGAAGATCATACATAATGAATATATCAGTTATAAAATTGATCTCCTGCTCATGCACCATGAATATTATAAGATTATATTCTTTGAGAAAATGGAGGGTGTAGAAGTAACTTTGAATATTGTATTCAAGGCTTGATATTGTTTCCATTGAATATATCTAACATTACTTATCATCAATACTTAAAGGTTGGTTGAATTCACACTTTTCACTCTTCCTCTTTTACACTCTCTATCTTTGATTATTAAATTACCATGTGAGTAGGGGTATGATAGGGTGATGGATAAATTAAAGAAAATGCTTGGCAAGAGCAAACAAAATCTACATACTAAACATGGCATTTTTTTAACTATGTGCTTACAAAACTAAACAAGGATGGGGCAATCTTAACAAAAGATATTTCTTTGGATTTGATATTCAATCTTCTATTCAATAGCTTTCAAACCACCTTCCACACTTTCACTTTAACCATTAAATTTGTAACGAAACATCCAAAAATGCTCAAGGAGCTACAAGTCATGTCTTCTCTTAATTCTATGCCTCCCACTTCCCTTATTATATAAAATCTAATGTAGGCATGTCTATATTTATAGGAAGAATGCAAAATAATGATTATGCTTTTGCTATTTCAAATTTCCTACTACTTCCTAGGTTCGATGGTAAAGGAACCAAGATTTTTTGGAATGATGCAATAATTTTTTGAGCCTCGCACCCTAACAATGCATTTATTTCCATGCACTATACATGATGTCAATGCTATGTCCCTTAATAACATGTCAGCAATCTCACCAAATGAAACCATAGATAAATGTCATTTTGCAAAAATTTTTGTTAACAAATGTCACATCCTGATTTCCTCATTAAACTTGATTTTCTCATTAAGCTAATATTAATGGACTTAATTATGGTTAATTTGATTTTATATCAAACTATTTTCACTTATACTGATGTATGAATAGACATATAATGATTATCATGTGAATTATTGCTTACTAGTTAGTTGTACATAAGTTTCATATGTATATTGATCATGATTATTCAGTATTATTGTGCTTTAGTAAAATTTTATTGATTATTATTGTTATGGGCTAACTACCATTTGCATTTGTTGAGGTGGGTAACGAAGATAGTCCACTCTCCAGACAAGTATGAAGGGAGAGTATCATTAGAGAGGGTGCAACAGATGACTATGTTGGGGGTAGAGATATTTGACAAGGAACCCTACACACACCATGTAGTATAGTTAAATGCATGTTGTTTATGAGTGGATGGTTATATGTTTGCTCTAATCTCAGTTGCATTTGAATGTTTTGTGCTTGATAATGTTGGCTATTTTTGATCTATGATTAGATGCTAATGTGGTCATGTTTGCAATTATTATTATTCTTTATGATTGTGATGTTTGATGTCCTTGCAAAATATTAGAGTTATAAATGTCTTTTTAGATGACTTTACTTTGTGGATTGTTGACTACATGACTCCTTACTAGCATGTACCTATAAGCAATCAAAAGAAAAATTTATTTTTAGAAAAGATTATAATGACATGGATATAGATTTCAGTTTGTAGTTATTAAACAAGTTTATTTTATAAACATTAGTTAAACCTAGATACTAGGTGAATGTGACTTTTGTGGTGTCCATAGTGACATGGTTGCAACACCCAAATGGGTTTAAATTAGACATAAAATTGATATTACTTAATGTTATTTTATTATATGTATTTTAAATTATTAAATTAATGATTATGTCTTTTGGCATTTAATTGTCAACCCTAATTTGGGTGAGTTATCATTATTTTTGGTTGGGTCAAGCCATGTGAAGTGGAAGAACCTAGGGTTTCACTGTGAGTTTTGTGGAGATATCTTGGTGACTGTGTTATTTTTGGGGTCAAAATTGAGAGTTATTGGTCATGCCAAAAAATTCTGGTGTTTTTGATGAGCCATTCTTGGGATTCAATGACAGAGAAGAGTTTGTCATATATGATTTTGTGGATCCTATTTCCACATTATAGTATATTTCAAATATTGTACATTTAAAATGTATTGTACACTCTTTATGTCTTCTCATTAGGGTTTGGGGATGGTAGGCCCCAAAAAGTTTTTTAGACCCCCTTAATGGGAAACCATTTTGGGTTGACTTGGCCCATGGTTTTGGTACCCATTGTTTTATAAAACCGCTATGTGGGTTACCTATTGATGTATTATAGATGTAGTAGGTAATACATCAGATATAGTATAATTGAGTTTTTGAGAAGTTGAACAGAGTATGTGAATTCAAGTACAAATTTAGGAGAGTTTGTTGAGCATGACTCCATATAATATTTATACATTGTAATTGAAAGAAGACAGATCTGAGAGTGGATTGTACTCTTGTTGGCTTGTAATAAAATATGAGCAAATGTTTATTGGTGGATGTAGCCCACATTGGGTGAACCACATTAAATATTGTCGTCTTGTGTGAATTTTTTATTTTTGCTTATATCTCTTAATATTGTAATTCTATGAAATTATTTCACATTAATTTGTTATTTATTCCTAACAACTGGTATCATAGCTTTAGGTTGTATTTGCTAAAGTGTTGAATCATAGGAAGGGTTATTAGTTGAAGTGGTAGCTATGGCTAATGATAACAGATCAAAGGTTAAAAATTTTAACAAATAGAACTTTGGTCTATGGAAGATGCAAATGGAGGATTAACTCTATTAGAAGGACATCCATGCTCCACTAGGAGGAAAAGTTAAAGAAACAAGTGGGTACGTCAGATGAGGCTTGGGAGCTGATTCATAAGAAATGACTTAGGGCCATCAAGGTTATGCCTTGCATCCTTAGTCATGTTTAATATGTCATAGGAAAATACCATGAAAGGTCTCATTAATGTGTTAGGGAAGTTATATGAGAAACCCTTTGCTTCTAATATAATATTTTTAATGAAAAAGTTATTTAATATGAAGATGTCTGAAAATGGTTCTGTTGCTGATCATTTGAATGAATTTAATATGGTTGTGAGTATGTTGAACTTTATAAAAATTGAATTTGATGATGAGGTCAAGGCTCTACTTATTTTGTGTTCCTAACTAGAGAGTTGGAACGGCCTGCTAATGGATGTGAGCAACTCGGTCTCTAACAATTCCAAGTTGAAGTTTGAGGATGTCATAGGAGTAATCCTTAGTGAGGAAATATGACAGAAAAGCTCTAGGAAAACTTATACTTCATGTGATGCTTTGGCAAGGTTGAGAGTAGAGGGAGACAAAATTTTAGAGGAAAAGGAAAGTGTGAAAAGTCAAATGGTCAAGGAAGGTCAAAATCAAACAGCAAGATGGTATGATAACACTATGGAAATAATGGGCATGCAAAGAAGGATTGTTGGGTTCTTCAGAACAAGAATAAAAATAAGGAAGACACCAAGGAGGTGAATGTGACATGGTAGGTATTGTTTGTCAAGATGCATTAATTCTCTCCATAGATAATATTGTTGAGTCTTGGGTTTAGATTCAGGGGCTTCTTTTCATGCTACACCACATAGGCATTATTTTATTGATTATGTTCAAGGGGATTTTAGACATGTTTATCTTGGTGATGATGAACCTTGAAACATAGTAGGAAAAGGAACTTTTCAGATCAAGAAACAGAATGGGAACACTTGGTTACTAAAGGATGTCAGGCATGTGCCCAAGTTGAGATAGAATTTGGTATCAGTAGGACAACTAAGTAGTGAAGCTTGTATGGTGACATTTACAATAGATTCTTGGAAGCTAACCAAGGGTGCTCTTATGGTAACAAGAGGTAAGAAGGTTGATACCCTATATTTATCAATTAGTGTTGACTATTGTAATTTAGTTATTGAAGATATAGATGTAACTTTTTGGAACAATAAGCTTCGCCACATAAGCCAAAAGGGCATGCAAAATTTGAAGGATAGGTTACCCAAATTAAAAGGATCTGATTTAGATTTTTGTGAAGACTGTGTGTATGAAAAATAGAAAAAGGTATAGTTTCTAAAGTTTGAACCTATGAGGAAGGTGAATAAGTTAGAGTTGGTTCATTTAGATGTATGGGGGTTAACTCAGGTATCTTATATCAGTGGGTCATCTTATTATGTTACTTTTCTTGATAATGAAACTAAGATTTTTTGGGTGTATGGCATTATGAGAAAATTTGATGTGTTTGATACATTTAAAATATGGAAAGCCTTGGTTGAGAATGAAATAGGTCTCAAGTAAAAATGTCTCAGGTAAGATAATGGTGGAGAATATTATAGTAATGAAATTTTTTATTATTGTTCTAGGAATGGAATTCATAGATAGAGGATAGTTCCAATAAATCCAAAGTAGAATGGAGTGTCAAAAAGTATGAACAAGACTATCATGGAGCATGCTAGGAGCATGAGGTTGCATGCAGGACTACCCCTTCAATTTTGGGTAGAAGCAGTAAACATAACAGTATATCTGATCAATAAAGGTCCTTCATCTTTTTTGGATGGAGACATACCTAAGGAGGATTGGTCTGGTAAGAAAGTTGATTATTCCTTTCTTAGAGTATTTCATATTGATAAATATGATAGGACCAAGTTAGAGGCTGAGTCTGTAAAATACACCTTTATTGGTTATGGTGAAGATGACTTTGGTTTCCAAATTTGGAGTCTTAAGGACAAGAAAATATTTTAGTCTAGGGATGTAGTCTTTAATGAAAAAGTCATGTATAATTAGTAATTACAGGATCAAAAAGAGGATTCTAGAAAAGAGTACACATTGTTGGAGGACATTACAGATGATAAAGTGTCCAAGCAACTAGTTAAGGGACCTACTCCACAAGAACCCCAAACTCTTGTGGTGAAAAGGTATTCTAGGGTATGAAGGGAACCTAAACATTTTTCTCCATCTCTTAATTATTTATTACTCACTAACAATGGAGAGCTAGAGTGCTTTAAAGAAGCAATGAAAGTAGATGTCAAGAAGAAGTGGGAGCAAATAATGGATGAGGAGCATTAGTCTCTCATGGAAAAATAGAATTAGGATTTGGTAAACCCACATGAAGGCAAGAGAGTATTGCAGAAAAAGTGGGTATACAAAATTAAAAAGGATGATGGAGGTAAGAAAAGGTACAAGGATCGATTGGTGGTAAAGGGGTTTGCATAAAATAAAGGAATTGATTTTGATGAGATTTTTTTCCTAGTGGTAAAGATGACTTCTATTAGGACTGTTTTTGGGATATTGGTAATGGAAGACATGAACTTATAGAATCTTGATGTGAAGATTGTGTTCATTCATGGTGATTTGGAGGAGGACTTATATAGAGAGTAGCCACAGGGATATAAGGTCACAAGAAAGAATAACATGGTATGCAAATTGAAGAAGAGTTTGTATGTCCTGAAACAAGCTTCACGATAGTGATACAACAAATTTGATAGTTTTATGATGGAGAATAAATACTTTAGGTGTCTTTTAGAGCCATTGCATATATATCAAGAAGTTTGATGATGGTAATTATATTATCTTGTGTTTGTATGTGGATGACATGTTGGTTAGAGGAAAGAATATACAGGAAATAAAGGTACTCAAGGAATGACTTAGTAATTCCTTTGCTATGAAGGATTTGGGAGTAGTAAAAAAAATCCTTGGTATGAGAATAACTTGGGATAGGAAGGAATGAAAGTTGAATTTATCTCAAGAAGAGTACATTAAAATGGTCTTGGAGAGGTTTAGTATGCAGGATGCTAAATCGATTGGGACTCCTTTAGTAGGTCATTTTAAGTTATCAAATGAGCTGTATCCCAAGACAGAGGAGGAGAGAATCCAAATATACAATGTACCTTATTCATCAACTATTGGTAGCTTAATGTATGTCACAGTGTGCACTAGGCCAAATATTTCCCATGTAGTGGGAGCAGTAATTAGGTACATAAGTAATCCAGCTAAAGATCACTATGGAAGGTAGTGAAGTGAATCCTTTAGTACTTGAGAGGGACCATGGGGATACTTTTAAGATATGGTGGATTGGACACCACTTTGCATGTCAATATTTATATTTAGACATGGCTAGATTTTTAAACATTAGTAGGAGTACTGTAGGATATGTATTTATTGTAGGTGACATAGTGGTGAGATAGTTTTCACAACTACAAAAACTTATGGCTTTGTCAACCACAAAGGCTGAGTATGTTGCTACCATAGAGGCAAGCAAAGAGATGATTTGGTTACATTATTTTCTTGAAGATTTGGGGCATAGGCAGGAGGAAAGAAAGTTGTATAGTGATAGTCAGAGTGTTATACATCTAGAAAAGAACTCTGCTTTCCACTCTATGATGAAACATATATAGTTGAGTTACCATTTCATTAAGACAACTTTAGAGGAAGAGAAGTTGATGCTAGAGAAGATTCATACCAGTCAAAATCTTGTAGACATGATGACCAAGGTAGTCATAAGGGAGAAACTAAAGTTATGCTTAGCTTTGGTTGGCCTTCACAGATGACAGTGAATGGTTGAGAAACCTACGTAGAGGAAATCAGTCTCTAAATGGGAGATTGTTATGTTATGGATCCTATTTCCAAATTATAATGTATTTCAAATACTATACATTTAAAATGTGCTATACACTCTTTGTGTATTCTCGTCAGGGTTTGGGGGTGGTAGTCCTTGAAAAAAAAATTGGACCCCCTTAATGGAAAACCATTTTGTGTTGACTTGGCCCTTGGTTTTGGTATCCATTATTTTTTTAAACCACTATGTGGGTTACCTATTGATGTATTATAGATGTAGTAGGTAATACATTAGATATAGTGTAACTGAGTTTTTGAAAAGGTGAACATAGTGTGTGAATTCAGGTGCAAATTTAAGAGAGTTTGTTGAGTATAACTCCAAACAATATTTGTGCATTGTAATTGTGAACCACATTAAATCTTATCTTCTTGTTGTGCATTTCTTATTTTTTATTCATATCTCTTAATATTACAATTCTATGAAATTACTCTGCATAAATTTATGATTTATTCCTAACACCATGAAATTATGGGTTTATGATGGCATGCAGACGGCTTTGGATATGGTAAAATATGAAGGGGATTTTGAAAACAAGCCAATCTATGGTCGATAGGAAGAAATAGAATAAAAAGGAGGAACTTTTGGTGTAGGCAAAGAAGATGATCTTCTTTAGAGGCATTTAAAGAGGTATAGTTTGTTCTTTTATTTATCTTACATACCTATGTTGATTTTATATTGGTTGTTGTTGAATGTTTGAATAGTTTTATACATGTTTGATTAAATTTTTTATACCATGATAGAATGGGGTTTGACCCTATGGGAGGAGAAATCTACCCACATAATCAAATCACTAATTTGATATAGGTATAACATGAACATGGCTGGATAGGGTAATAGGAACAAATATGAGTTTTTGTGGTTATTGGAAACCCATGACTATGTTGTTTATTCTATCTATATGATGGATGAATATATATTTTTTAATGTATTAATGGTTGTATATTAATTTAATGAAAATGATTGTGAGTTGTTATAAATGGAGCATGGTCGGTTAGGGTAATGAAAATAAACAAAAGGTTTTGTGTTTGTTTGACTATATGTGACCATTTAAACTTATTTGGATATATCGACTGAGTGTTATTATATCAACTACATGTTATGGTTATTATTTTAATGGCTAAGTTAGTATATTATTAAATGACTATGTTAGTTATATGAACATTGTTGTGTTAGGTTAATGGGTATATGGTTGTGTTAAGATATATGAATAATGACTAAGTGTTTATTGGGTAATGATTGTGTGTTAGTCTGTTTATCATATGACTGTGTGTTAGTTTATTTAGTACATGATTGTGTGTTTTTATTTGGTAAATGATTGTGTTAATTTAGGTGGATAAAAACAATGTTGATTTATTTATATTTAGGGTATTTGACTATGTTGGTTATTTGTTTAACTATGTTTAACAATTGGACTGTAAAGCACATGTAAACAACTATAGAGTATTCATTTTATCTTTGAGTATATATACATAGTAGTATAAATAAACAAAGACATGATTTATAAGTTTAACTTACCCTACTAGTAAATGGTTGTGTGTATAAGGTAATTATAAAATGGTTGAGTATGGTTATATGGAAATGACTGTGTCTTAACATTTTTAATGAACTATTAAGGTTGAGTTAATTAGGTTAACATGAATGATTAAACCTTGGGATTTAATTCATGTTGAAGAACTAAATTCAACCTCGGCATACATTTGATATAGTTGTGGGTGAAATAACTTAGTGGGTCATGGGGGTAAAAATAATGCAATGTTGAATAGTTTTTAGGGATTTAATTTATCATATGATACACAATAGATTAGTCACATTTAGTGTTTTTATGTCTTAATGTATTTTTATTGGGGCATTAAGTGTTGTGTGGTGCAAATTTGAATCATGTTTTTGGGTTTATATTGTTTTAACATTTTTTAAGTTGAGATCTTAGGATAAACATTAAACTATATATAAGTGTTTATGAGTTGTACATAAAGACATAGTTATACTATTTATGAATAATTCATAAAGATGATGTTCACAACTTGATTAGAAGTCAAAGACCTGATGTCCTTTTTTTGCAAGAGACTAAGCTTTCAGTAGATGTTATGTCCATATTAGTGCCTAAGTTGTGGAGACAAGGGGACTATCAATGCATTGGGGCTACTAGATCTTCAAGAGGATTAGCTTGCCTTTAGAACCCCCGCAAGATCGGCCTCATAGGATGGTTGTCATCTAAGTTTTCCTTGACTATGATGGCTTCCAGCTTTGAGACGGGGGAAGTCATTCTTCTATCCAATGTCTATGCCCCTACTGACTGGTGGGGTAAACAATCCCTATGGGGCCACATTAGTTTTGTCCACAGCTTGGCTCCCCTCCAACCTTGGATTATGGTTGGAGATTTTAACGCTATTTTGGATTTGACTAAAAAATGTGGTGGTATGACAAAGCTTGACCCCTCTACTTTGCTTATGCAAAATTACATTGAAGTTTTGAATTTAGTCAAAATTTAGCCCAACAATGGACAGTTTACTTGGAACAATCAGAGGACTGGCCAACATTGCATTGCTGAGAGACTAGATCATTTTTTGGTTTTTGGCTACTGGGTCAGGGGTATGTGGTCTACAGGGTTTTTGGACTGGAGAGGATCGGATCATTGGCCTATTCAGCTGAATAGTGTTTCAAAGTACTAGCCTCGCTCTCCTTCCTTTAGATTCCAACCATATGGCTGCGAGATCAGTCATTGTTCGAATGTGTGGCCAATTGGTGGAGGTGGGACAGGCCTGCCCATGGGACGGCGATGTATATTTTTGCTAAATCACTATAGTTTGTGAAGTATAAGCTTAAATAGTGGAATCATCAAAGCTTTGGGAATATTTTTCATGTTAAGGCTAATGCATAGGCTAAGCTTGATGGTATCATGAGAACAATTAGGGAGGAAGGATTGACTAAAATCTTACTTCAAGATGAAGCTCAGGCTGTGAAAGACCTAGAGGAATGCAAGCTATGGGAGGAAGTGTTTTGGAAGCAGAAAGCTTGAATAGAATGACTCCAAGAAGGTGACAGAAATACTTCTTTTTTCTTTCAATCGTCCAAAGCCAGGAGGCACGACAACTCTATCTCGGTCCTAGTCAATGAAAGAGGTGAGCGGCTTAATTCCTTTACTGCAATGTCAGAGGAGGTGGTGCAGTATTTCTCTGCTCTTTTTAGGGAAGATGAGAATGAGGAATTAATAGAAAAATCACAGTTTCTCTACTACATTTTTCCCCTGGTGATGCGTGAAATGAATGAGAATTTAATGAAGGATATCACACTTGGGGAGCTTGAGGCGACTATTTCCTAGATGAAAAAGGGGAAAGCGGCTAGTCTTGATGGCTTCCTGACTGAATTCTATCAAGAATTTTGGGATATTATCAAATTGGATCTTTTAGCTATTGTTCAAGAATCTCAATAGAATAAGAAAATGCTTAAGGCTTCAAATGCGACTTATCTCGCCCTCATACCGATATGCGAAGGAGTTGATAGGCTATGTTAGTTTCACCCTATATCTCTTTGTAATGTTGTTTATAAAATCACATCTAAAATCATTTCAAAAAAGTTAAAAATTGGGTTCAACGATGTGATTCTGAAGAACATAGTGGTTTTGTGGAAGACAGGCAAATTCTTGATGGTATTGTCATAGCGGTTGAGTCCATTCACTCCATGGTCAGCTCTAAGGATAAGACAATGTTTATTAAGTGGATATGGCCAAGCCTCTTGATAGAGTCAGATGGTCATTCATGTGGAAGGTTCTCAAAGCTTTTGGTTTTGTGGATGAATGGACCCAATGGGTCATGAGCTGCATTTCCTTAGTTTCCTTTTCGGTGCTTATCAATGGGGAACATACAGAGTTATTTGGTGCCTCTAGGGGGTTGCGACAAGGAGATCCCTTGTCTTCGTATCTCTTTCTTCTTGTTGTTGAAGGCTTGGGGAGGATGATAAGAAGGAACAGAGAGGATGGGCAAATTCAAGGCTGGCGATGGGGGGGGTGAACTATTGGCGCAGTCTCACTTGCAATTTTTTGATGACACTATTCTGATGGGCATGGCCACAATGAGTGAAGCCGCCAATTTGTGTAGGGTGTTGGATGTTTATCTAACAGCCTCAGGGCAAAAGGTCAATGAAGATAAGTCATCCATCTTCTTATTTAATACATCGGCTCCCATACAATAGTGAATTACTCAGACTATGCACTTCCAGATTGGGACTCTCCCCTTGATTTATCTAGGTATTCCTATTACAGCTGGCCATATACACAAAGAATCCTGGCAGAATATTTTGGATAAATTTTGGGTGAAGGTGAATCATTGGACTCATAGGTGGCTTTCTTTTGCGGGTCATGTTCAATTAATTCAATCTGTGGTGCAAGCTTTGCCCATTTACAGATGTATGCTTCAGGTTGCCCCAATGGGAATTATTAAGGAATTTGACTCAGTTACTAGGAAATTTTTATGGGCTGGTACTTTGATGACCTCAAAATGGAGCTTAGTTAGATGGGAGATGGTCTGTAGCCCCAAACAACATGGGAGGCTTAGCCTAAGGCAGATGGACTTAAATGAAGTTGCTTTGGCGATTAAGCTTTATTAGCACTGGTGCAATAAACAAGACAAGGCCTGGGCTAGAATTCTCTCTCAAAAGTACTATTCAGGGGCCACTCAAAGTGATATTCCTTGTTATCCACTCATTGGGAAAGGCTCAGTGATATGGAGGACTCTCAAAAAAGGGGTTGCGATTATTACGGAAGGCTTATTCTGGATTTGTAAGTGGGGATCCAAGGATCTCTTTTGGACTGATTCTTGGGATGGTAACCCTCCCATTATTTCTCAATTCCCTAATCTATCAAACCTTTGGCAGAGATTCCTTGATGCTGGTTGGTCTCGGGTGAGTGACTTTAAATCATACATTTCTTGCAAACAGCTAGAGGTGGCAAAATGGAAAGCGCTTGAGGTTTGGCCAGTTGTTGGAATGCAAGAGGAGCATGATGAGCTACTGAACCTCCTTTCCAGATACCAATGTAGCTCCCTCTAGGAGGAATATGAGCTTGCTTGGTCTCCCAATCTTAAAGGAAATTACACAGTTGCTTCTGGATATCAGGATTTATTATCTTAGAGATTGGGCGGGGGAGAAGTGCAATGGTGGAGACTAGTCTGGAATAAATTTTCATGGCCAAAATTCAACTGCTTTATTTGGTTGTTGGCTTGGAATAGGTGCTTGACCTGGGACAATCTCTGGAAAAGAGGCTTCCAAGGCCAGTCCGTTTGTGTTATGTGCAGAGCGGCTGAGGAGGATTTTGCTCACCTATTTTTTCATTGCTCCTTTATTTTGCAACTCTGCCATTATTGGTGGGATGTATGGTAGCGCCCCTGTCTCCATGTTTCATCCTTGGTTGATTTTTGGAGTGGCGTGGGAGAACCCCCCTCAAGGATGGCTTTTCTACAAAATGTTTGGTTAGGGGGCCCCACTTTTTTGCTATGGCAGCTTTGGTTGGAGAGAAATAGGTGGATATTCTAGAATGAGAGGATTATGGTGCAACAAGTATGGCAGAAAGTCATAGGGATGATTTAGGAGACTGTGTAGGCCAAGAGTGAGGTTTGTCTCCCTTTATCCAAACAAGACGCTGAGGTGGTGGTGCGCCTAGGATTCCAGTGATTTGTAGGTAATTTGGCTTGTGTCAGGAGAGGTCGACAGGGCAAAGATAAGATTCATAGGGATGGTCAGTGGCAGTACCCTCCCAATGGGTTTCTCAATATCAATACAGACGGCTCTTCTAGGGGCAATCCTGGCCTTGTGGATACTGGTGGGATAGGGAGAGACTCTGAAGGTACGGTGATTTTTATCTTTGTAGTCCATGAGGGGATGCAAACCAACAACATGATGGAAGGCCAAGATATTTTCTATGCTCTTGAGAAGGCTCAAGCATTGGGTTGGCATAGGATCATTTGTGAATCAGATTCTCAAGTCGTGATCAACCTGCTTGTTAAGAGGAAAGTGTTGGATGTCAATTGGCAATTGGCTGGGATTGTGTAGTATATTTTGAGGAGTAGCTCACTCATGGATACAATTAGGTTTGTTCATATTCCCTGTGAATGGAATAGAGCAGCGGATTGTTTGGCAAAATGGGCATCCGAGCATTTAGATGGTGGTAATTCTGAGGATTGGGAGTCTCTCTCCCGGAGCTTCACTTTAATCTAGAACGTATTTTGGAAGAAGAAAGGAAGGTTCATATCAACATATAGGTGGGTTCATACCTAGTTTTTCTTTGGGGATTTCGGTCCCCTGTTCTTCTTGTAATGCTCTTGTTCTTTTATTAATATATTTTTACCCTTTTTTAAAAAAATAATAATTCATAAAGACGTATATATATATATGTATATATATATATGTATATATATATATATGTATATATATATATATATGAATATATATATATACATATATATATATATATATATATATATATACATATATATATATATACATATATATATATACATATATATATATACATATATATATATATACATATATATATATATATATATATATATATATATACACATACATACATGGACATATAATGTATATATATGTATATGCAGAGAATCTAGTATGAACATAGATGTTTGTATATAGGGGGAAAATGCACTTATATGAAAACCATGAAGTATTTCATTGAATTATAATGTGTTTAAATCGGTCTTAATTGATTAGAAAATAGGTAGTTGATGTTTAGTACAAATTAATATTGTGATAATGGAATTTATTTAAAAACTTAGAATTTAGTGTGAAATTCTAGATTATGTTTTCTTTCATTATAATACCTATAAAATGGTGTTTTTACATGAATTTTTAAATACTTAACTATCTTAAATATTGTTGGTGAATAAATTACTTGTAATAGTGCCTTATTTAAAATGGATGTTAGATTTTTATTGGAACTTAGGAAAATATAACAACAGGTTTTTATATTTTTATTATAAAATATGTGATTAATTCATGTATGATTTTTTGTATTTGAATATTGTGGTATTAATATAGATATTTATATGTAAAATTGTAGATTCTTGTATATGATTTAACTAGCAAATTCTAGTATTAATGACACTAAATAAATAATTATGTGAGAAATATTTCACACATTTACTTAAAGTCAATAATGCATAGAATAAATAAAATCTGATTGTGTGTGTGTGTGTGAATATGATTGATCTATGTGATCTTTAAACTATATGAAAACTTTGGTCAAATTAATGTTTATAGTTAAACGTTATCATTTCAATTGTTTGATTTATATGCATGTATGCATGATATCATGTTAGAATGGAATTATTTATGATATGTTGCATATGATTGTTATCTTATACACAAGGGTTTTAGTTAACTTATTGATACCTGCACCATTATCATCTTCTCATCCACGAAGGGAGGGCCATTCCCTAGTTGGGTGATTGTGCATGGGATCTATGGTCTGTGGTTGGTATGGAAAATCACTTTGATGATGCTCTCCCTCTCCTCTAGTAGTCAAATAATAGAGACTTTTACTCGTGATTACATTTTTTGCATTGGTGATTTTGTGGATATTCATTTTTTGTGGAACATTGTATAGATATATATTCCACTCTGATGTATAAACTTTGTATTGTTGTACTATTATTAAATTTTAATACTCAATAGTTGGCTACTCTTATTATATAATTTATTGTGTAAACTTTTAACAGTTGGCTAAGATAATATACAATAGATTTATAATTTGTAATGAATTGGTTATGTAATTCTACTTGATGATGTTAATTTGATCATTAACTAAATGAATAAAAAATATGTATTAATTTTAGATGCATTTTGTTAAAGATAAAATATATTAACCTTAGCTAAGATTAATCTGGTTTAAATTAGTGAAGTAAAAAAAATTACCTGATTATGGTTAAACCTAGTGGGGATCTAACAACAAATGCACAAATTAACTATTGGAAAATTAAAAATATTTCAATGCACAAATAATAATGAATTTTTATAGGTGGAAAAGGGAGAGTTTTATCAGGATTTAAAGCAAATTGATTACTGTAGTTACCCTTCGAGACTAATAACCATCATTTTATTATATTTTTAAATTAATATAATTTAATAAGTTAAAAAAAATCTTCAAATATTTTTATGATAAATATGGTCGATTGTCAATTTAATCCAAGTTTGCATGGATGGTTTTTAACATGAAGAATGAAGAATGACAAGGCTCTAGGTTTATATGGGCCCCTATTAAATTGTACTAATACTTTTTGAATATTGTAAAATTGAATATGCCAGAGTAATCTCATATTAAAAAAAAGAATGACTATAGGTTTTTAACAACACAATTTGGGCCATTACATCTACAACCTATAAAACTCTGATCCATACTCCAACAAACATAAATATTGGTTATGATACCAATATGATATGTAATTAGCTTGGTTAGATGAATGTCTAGTTCATTAAAAGAAATCTTATATAGTATTATGAATGATATATGGATAATTAATATTAGTTATATTCTTAATAGATCAAAGAGTGGTCGATCTTAGATAATTAATATTATTTATATGCTTAAAAGATGAGTGACCGTATTGCATGAATTATATGAAGAATTGAAATATGAACATATAGACATTTAAGGAAATAAAAATTGGCATACTATTAATAGGTTAAGTGGTTTACATGAAAAATTAATTACACTAAACCTAATAATCAATAAAAATTAAATTGGAACCTAAATAAATAGTAAATACATATATAATTGTAACAAAAGAAGAGTTTAGAATAATTGAAACTAATAAATATATGATCCTGAGAAGAAAACATAATTATCAAAAATATGTAGTGTTTGAGGATGAAATCAAATGAAAACAAGTCTAAGAACCAATGAGATATAACCCATAAACTTCAAAAGAAACATTAAATTTAGAAAAATTAACCAAGATCGAAGTGTACTATCCTTGCTTGATTGAGAGCATAGTTTATGGTATTAAGTTTGTGTCCTCTGTAGAAATAAATTTGATGACTATATTCCTTTTCTACTATCCTATGAAAACCTTACTTGATTTTCTAGAATCCGTTGCGTATCAATAAAAATTATTGTTATTTCTTGAAACCCTAATTCAACTTCCACACCTTACAAAACCACCAAAATAGAGGGGCATGGACTGATGACCCTACCTTTGTCAGCCTCCATTTGGTGAATATGGATTGAAACAACACCAAATATAGATTCATCTCAATCGGAAGTCTAGTGTAGTATGAATATCCAAACACTTATCCTTATCAATGATATGTAAATATCAAGTAGATGTTATATACTCTCTTACTAAATGCAATTTTTATGTTTTTGGTATAAGGGATGATATTCTAATAAATTCAATCCTCTAATTTTTGGACCTCAATATATAAAAATTAAATGAATTTATTTGAGCTTAATGCACTCATATACTTATAGACTTCTTGAATTCAAATTATAACCCTAATGATGTGCAAGATAACAAATAATGGGCAAAAAGATCCTTTAAAGAGGAACACAAACAATAAAGGAATGAAAAGAAGGGGACAAGGAACCCACAAAACTAAAATTCCAAGATTGTACATTATGCTCTTGGTCAGACATCAAATGTACACTACATTCCTGGTCAACTGGAAGAATACACTACGTTCTTTGTAAAAAAATAAAAACAACAAAATTAAAATCATACAAAGGAAAGCAAGGCAAGAGAAAAAAAAAGTATGAGAGATAAAATAGGAATAATAGAAACTCCTCACACTCGTTGAGTTTAAGAAACTCACTCTCTTCACCTAAAACATTAGGCTCTACAATACACATTAAGGAGTTTTTACATACACAATAGTAAGGATACTACCTTGCTCCGATACCACTTGGTGCAAACACAAGGAGGGGAGACCAATTAAGGTTTGTCTTTATCTCCTGTGTTGTATGGATTTATCAAATACACAACACACATGCAATTCTATTAAAATTTGATTCACTCAAAACAAAGATTCACTATTACATTCATTACAATGGAGTATAAACTCATTTCATATCACAATTGGGCTTATTTAATACATAAATATGGAGGTAAAAATAAACATTTCCCTTGTTAGGATTACATAGACTTTTGTAGTCCCATGGGCAACAAAACACGCTCTTTGAATCAATAAAATGAAAAATAATATAATTATGATATGAAACCCAAACTTTAGTATAGACCCCCAACATTACTTATTTTTTTCTCCCTTTGTCCCCACCCAAAAAAAAAATCTATTTTGAATTCCATCTAGAAAATGATTCTACTTTCAATTGTTTGCCTTCTATTCGCCAAAAGTCTTCCATTGTAAAAGTTCATTTCTATATCCTAAAAATGAATATCTTCCTCAAATGTTTTCTTGGCTAAATGTATCTTTTAATTCTCATCTCACCTACATGATAAAACATCCTCTCTATACTAAAATGCCTTGGGTCATAACATTCTTGCCATTTGGGCATTCGTAAGGATTTTCTTCATGTCATAATATGTATGTGCATGTATGTTCATAAACATATATACAAAATAAGGTTTTAAAAATTTTACATCCTTACACTAACACACCATCATGTTAATGTAATAAATCTCATGTAAAAACCATTATTTGAACTAGTCAATGAGAAGCCATACCAAAACAAAAAACATTTGAAAAAAATACACAAACACATGATCACTCTCTTTTTGGTTGATGCAAGATTATGCGAACCCTTGGATGCTCCTAGATAAGACACATGAGTTTTAAAAATATGAGGTCCTATTCAAATAAAAGGAATAAGTGTCAAAACCACTCTTTTGGCCATAAATCATAATGGCATGGCATTTCCTTCCAATAAACTAAGTGCTTCAGGTGATAATATTTCTTCCTTCTCCATTTCCAACACATACTTATTAAATTCAAACATGTTATCTAATAATTTATGCTCCTTTTCTCACTCCTTATGGTATTAGATCCACCATAGACCATCCTCCTCCACCAAAGGCTTATCCATATTCCATTCCACTCAATTGTGCGCTAAAACCCACTTTCATTTTACCACTAGTACTAAGATGCTCTTTCATGCATATTACTCTCCCATGTGGGCTTGATGCTACTGTAAGCCAACCACCTCCTCATAAATCTTTCTTATATTTTTTCCCACATTGTCCAACCTACTATTGCATCCTTCTAAACATCAAACTTCATTTTTTGTATCTCCTCTGTCATGGATGCCATTTTATCTATCATTTTCAATATCATCACAATAAAATCAACATATACTTGGGCATCCAAATGTTAACTTATATCTCCTAATATCACCTCAATAAAAATATTTACCTTCTCATATTTCACTATCCACATTTCTATGTCAAGAAACTTATCCATCTCTGATGCAACATCATCATCTTCTCTACATGTTATGGCTTCCATACAAATTAGAAACTCCTTATATTCACTGAGCTTAAAAAATTCACTCTCTTCACCTAAAATATTGGGCTCTAAAAAACACATTGAAGAGTTTTCACATACACAACCATAAGGAAACTATCTTGATCTAATAAAATTTGGTGCAAGCACAAGTAGGGGGAAACCAATTATGGTCTGACTTTATCTCTTATGTTGCAAGGGTTTATCAAATACATGGCCACACATGCACATTCTATCATATAATTGACTCACTCAAAACAAAGATTCGCTTTTACATTTATTAAAGTGTAGTACAAAATCATTTCATACCACAATTGGGATTATTGAATACATAAATATGGGTGAAAAAATAAACATTTCCCTTGATGGGCTTGCACAAAATTTTTCCCTCCCATAGACAACATAACACAATCTTTGAATAAATAAAATGAAAAACAATATAATTTTGGTCTAAAATCGAAACTCCAATAGAGTCCCCCAACATTCCTTCCTTCATTCTCCTTTTGTTTTTGCCCCTCAAATTTTGTTCTAAATTATGTCCAAAAAATAGTTTCACTTCCGAATGTTTACCTTTTGTTCTCTAAAAGACCACCAAATTTCTGCCAAACTTCTACCAATTTTTTTTTGCATGTACAGGTTCTTTTTTCTTATCCAAATATGAATATGTTCCTCAATCATTTTCTTGGCTGAATGTCTCATCTAATTTTCTTCTTTGCCACTTGAGAAAACATCCTCTCTGTACTAAAATGCCTTGGGTCATAACATTCTTTCCATTTGGACATTCCTAAATATTTTTCTCATGTCATAATATGTATGCCACATGGTTGTTCATAAAAATCTATCCAAACATGAGTTTGTACATAGTTTACATCCTTACACTAACACACCATCAAATTAGTATAATAAATCTCATGTAAACAACATGATCTGAACTAGTCAATAAGTAGTCATACCAAAATTGCAGCAAGTCTAAATGCGTCTAATTGTGTCATGGAATTTAGCATTCATATCATCAAGTAGAAGTAAATTGATATCATTTTCACCCTTGAACTAGAAAACCCAAATCCTATGTATTTATCAGCACCATGGGAATCATATCCATCCCAAAACTTATGTTTGTAAAGCCCATTGTTCTATTTCTTTCTGAATCCCAAAAACTATTTACCATAGACTTAAACACTACCATGTAGAACATGTATAGATTTAATTTAGGTGGGAAACCCATATATCCTGCTAGTGATAAGTATGGAAAAACTTGGAATGATGATTCATAATACCTATTATAGGTTGCTGAGGGTACCATAGGGTTTAAATGTTTTAATGGAAGCAACCTTACATACATTGAGGTAGAAATATTTGTGCCTCAAAACTTATACACCACTTATAAGTCAATGCTTCCAAACTCCAAAATAAACTTCAGCATCAATTTAACTTTTACTTTTAGTAATATCAATACCAATTTTAGTTACTTTCTTCATCTTTAATTCATGAGAGAGAGAGCTAGAGGACTTTCATCATTTATATCAACAATCAAGATGTCGAGCAAGGCTATGATGTGGCTACAGTAGATTATGGGCTAAAGCACCTCATTTATATATATTATGTCATTTATGTCATTGTAAATGAATCTGCTATAAAAGACATGTGGGTGGCTCTGTATTCTAATAAGGCAACAAAGCCACAGTACTATAATTCTATTGTAAATGGTTGGAAATATTCAATCTCAATGACAACTTGGAAATCTTGCAGACCCCAATCATGTGGAAACTGAAGAATCTATATAAATCTCAACAAATGGGTATATGAGTAGCCTTAATAGGCATAAGGGCTATATGACTGAAGCTGTATTAGGTAGCCTAGTTTCTATAGTCTCATTGTTGTCGTTGATGATTTATTGCTTTGTTTTTAAAACCAAAAAAAATAGTATTAAGAGCTCCTACTATAATCCCTTCACTACTATTGCTACTCATGGAAGAGGGGATATTACTAGTACTAATACTTCAAAGGAGTGCACAGAATTGATTTTTATATCTAACATGTTTTGCAGGTATTCTATTCTTTCATTTATGTCCTTTTCTTGTGGAAGTAATGTATGTAATGTTACTTCAAAGGAATAAGATAGTTAAATCAATTTTACAATACAATTATTTGGGACTGGGGAAGAGTCTTTCTAAAAAAACTGCTAGCACAACTAACATATCTTTATCCCAAGAAGCATTGACTCAATTTTTTTTATACTGTTAAAATGATATATTCTTGTCTTCCCACTTACTTGCCCAAGCTCTGGATTTGTACAACAACCACCAATAATATTTAATGCAGTAGTTTGGAATTTGAATTTTTTGGTAGCCATTTGGATTGGGGGAAAGTTGTGTGGTAGGTGAGATGACTGACAACAAGTATAAAAAATAATAAAATAAATAAGAATGAAGGAGAGGAAGATAATACACAACAATATTAGAATCAGCCTGGAGAGAACAAGACACATCAGGGAAAATAAAAACACAACAACTGACTACATAAGTTAGAGAAGAATAAAAATGAGAAGAATAGCAAGAGTATAAAGAATATAAGTTGACAACAGTTAGACCATAAACCATTCAATAGAATATAAGGAAAAAAATAGAGCTTCCTAGATCAACCAATAACAAGCAAGTAATAAGGTCATTATAGAAGTTTTGGTAAGAGTTTTTTAAACAATTTTAATTGTAGTTATTCAAGTCTATAATCAATTTATAGGAGCATTTTGATATATGCATTTTTTATTTTTTTATGTTTGAGTTCTACCCTCCCCTATTTTAAGCATTTTATGATGTGATTTTAGTGCATTTCCAACACCCTAGTTTATAGCTTCAGGATTAGTCTTAGGCTTTAGTTTATTACTGCTTTTGTTTACTTGGGTTTGTAATATTTTTTGCCAACAACTAGTATCAAATCTTAGTTTTTAGTGACTATTATCATGACAGCCAATAGTTATAGTTCATGAAAGCAACCTCTTACATGTTTGAAGGGAAGAATTACGACGTTTTGGTGTATTAAAATGAAGACCATATTTTATAATCAAAAGCCATGGGAACGTGTAGAAGGAGGTTACCCATAGGTTGTATACCAAGCAACCTTCAATGCACTATCCCAATCACAAAAGAATGCATTGAAAGAGAATAGGAAGAAAGATGCTAAGGCACTCAACTACATTCAAATGGCATTAGCAAATTTAGTTTTTCCAAGGATAGTAAAAACTTGTCCATTCTAAGTAAGTGTGAGACATTTTAGATAAAATTCCTATCAATGTAGTGACAAAGTGAAGCTTGTCAAGTTGTAGTTATTAATAAGGGACTTTGACACATTGATGATGAAGGAAAATGAGTCTATCAATGACTTCTTCACAAAGACAATGAACATTTCCAATCAAATTAAGACAAATAGAGACACTCTTGAAGATCATAGAATCATAGAGAAGGTGTTGAGAATCAAATTTGACCCTTTAGTGGTTGTAATTTAGGAGTGTAAAGACTTAAGACAAATGATAATATATGAACTAATGCGTTCCTTGTAAACCCATAAACGAAGGTTGAATAGGTCATCCACCTCCTCGTATGAGCAAGCATTCAAGACCAATGTGAATGTGAGAGGTAGGGGGAGAGGATCAAACAATAGAGAAAGAGGAATAAATTACAACAGTCAAGAAGGTGGAAGGCATAACCATCAAGAGTCACATGCAAGAGGAAGAGGAAGGAGCAACAACACTTCAAGAGGTGGTTTATAGTAAGAAGTATGTGCATTATGGTAGTAAGTGTAAAAATAAAGAGTAAGATTTGAATAGGCAAAGCTCAAATTTCAAGACACAAGAGGTTGAACCTAATAAGAATGCTAAATTTGGAGGCTTAATTATAACATGCAATATAGCTGACAAAGTACTAGATATATTTGGTATTTGGATAGTCCTGTGTATCAACCACATGCGTGGGAACAAGGAGATGTTAATTAACATTGATGAGACAACAAAATTAGAGGTGAAGATGGGAAATAGTGATAAGGTTTCATTCATGGGCAAAGTAAGTGTTTCTATTCACACCAAGCAAGGTGACAAAAAAAGAATTCAAGATGTATACTATGTGCCCAGTTGAAGCGCAACCTAGTTAGCATTAGGAAGTTTATCTAGAAGGGGTATAAGGTGAGATTTGAAGATGGTTACTGCATTATTTATGATAGGAGTGGATGTAATAAGTAAATTATATAAATCAAGATGACAACCAATAGGATGTTCCCTTTAAGGATGCAAAGTGAACTTGAAAAAACATTCAAAATAGTTGTAGTAGATGAGATTACTCTTTGGCACCTAAGGTATGAGAGTTTGAGCTTTGGAGGTCTAAATTTTATTCAAAAGAAGAAAATGGCAAGAGGTTTTTCCCTCATGGAAAAACCAATCAAAGTGTGTGAAGGATGCATATTGGGGAAGCAACATAGGAGTGACTTTCCCATAGATAAGTCATGGAGAGTAAGAGCTCCTCTTGAGCTGATACATTTAAATATGTGTGGTCCTATGAAGATTCCCTCATTATCCAAGAATGTGTATTTCATGACATTCATAAATGACTTTAGTCGGAAGACATGTGTGTACTTATTGAATAATAAATTAGAGGCATTTTCAACCTTCAAGTAATTCAAGGCCATACTGGAGAAACAAAGTGGTCATTACATAAATATCTTAAGGATGGATAGAGGGGCAGAATACATATCTAATGAGTTCATGGGTTTTTTAAAATGTAATGTGATAAATAATTAGGTTACAACTAGGTATACACCATAGAAAAATGGTGTAGTAGAGAGAAAGAACTCAACCATCCAAGAGATGGCAAGGAACATTCTTAAGGTTAAAGATTTATCCAGTGAGTTTTGGGTTGAGGCTATAGAAACAAATGTATATTTTATAAACATATGTCCTAATAAGAGTGTTAGGAATACGATCCCTCAAGAAGCATGGAACAATTGGAAATTGAGTGTTGAATACCTTAGATTATTTGGTTATGTAACATATGCACAAGTTCCCAAGAAAATAAGAACAAAGTGGGATGATAGAGAAGAGAAATGTATGTTCATCGGTTATAGTGAGAAATCAAAGGATTATAGGTTTTTAAAATCCCATCACCAAGGACCTTATAATTATTCAAGATGTTTAATTCATTGATGATGCAACTTGGGAAGAGAGATAAGAAGAGTAACAAATGCAAATAAGGGCTAGTGAACCCTTTATTAAAGCTGAAACAATAGATGGTGCAACCACCCATACACCATGTTGGAGCCCTATTTCATAAAGAGTTGATTCATCTAGTGGCATAGCCAATAAGAAGGTCAAGGAGCAACTCATGAGTCAACTTCATCCTCCTCCAACTCAAGTCAACACTTACCAAGGACAAGAAGCTTGCAAAAAGTCTATGAATAGTCAAGGTATGAATAAAATGAAGATGAAACACTGAATTATGCTCTCTTTTTTATCAGCTAATCCTATCTACTATGATTAATCAATCAAGGATAGCAAGTGATGTGAATCAATGGATGAAGAAATGCATTTCATTGAGAAAAATTATACATAAGAGTTAATAGACCTTCTGATAGGAAAAGAGGTCATTGGATTTAAATGGGTTTACAAAACCAAAACCACTCCCTAAGGCAAGATAAAGAGACATAAAATAAGGCTATTTATGAAAGTCTATAAGCAAATTCCTATGCATGACCATAATGAGACATTTGCACCCATATCAAAGTTAGAAATAGTGAAAACAATCATAGCTATAGCTGCTCAACATAAGTGGAAGGTGCATCAAATGGATGTTCAGTAAGCCTTCTTGAATGAAGTATTAGAAGAAGAGGCTTATATGGGACAACCACCTAGATATGATATTCTTAAGCATGAAAACAAGGTATATAGGTTGAAAAAAACATTGTATAGGCTCAAGTAAGCACCAAGAGTGTGGTACAGCCAGATAGACTTTTACTTGTTGACCAATGACTTTATCAAAAGTAGTAGTGAGCCCAAAATCTACATCACAACAAACAAAGAAGGTATTTTGATAGTTGTTTTATATGTAGATGATCTAATTTTTAAAAGGAATGTAAATCAATCCATAAAAATGTTCAAATCATCCATGAAGGAGTTTGAGATCATTGATTTAGGTTTGTTGAAGTACTTTCTTTAGATATAAGTTAAGAAAATGAATGAATACATATTTATATGCCAATCCAAGTATGCAAAGGAGATTTTTTAGAGGTTTAGGATGTTGGACAACAAACCAGTATCTACCTTAGTTGAGACAAATTTGAAATTGGACAAGGAAGATTGTAACAACAACGTAGATCCCACACGGTACAAAATTTTGGTGTGAAGTATCATGTATTTGACTAAAACTAGACCAAACATCATGTATGTAGTCATACTCATTTTTAGATTCAATGAGACACTGAAATAAATAAATTGGCAAACAAGCAAGAAGATCTTAAGGTACGTGAATGAAACAAGAAGCCATTAAGTTTTATATGCAACACTAGATGAGTTTCAATTAGTAGGCTACACAGATAGTGTCTAGGTTGGTACCTTGATGATAGAAAGATAACATCAGGATATGTGTTTCATCGGGTTAGGAGTCATTTATTGGGATTCAAAAATACAACCTGTAGTTTCAATTTCAATATCTAAATCAAAATATGTAATATAAAATACATGTTGGGCCATATAAATTAGAAGTAAACTCTTAGATTTGCATGAGGAGCAACAAGGAGCTTCAAATATCTACTGTGACAACATATCTTCTATTTCATTGTCAAATAATCCCTTTTATCAAGTATCATTTTATTAGAGAGTTAGTAGAAAAACATGTAATAAAGCTTAAGTTTTGAAATTTAGATCAACAACTAGCTGATATATTTAATAAGCCTTTATCAAAATATAGTTTTTCACATTTAAGAGGAAGATTAGGGGTCATAGATGCAACAACATTGACCCTAGTTGGTTGTATACTAGCTCTGAAGTCCCACAATGAAGGTCTGGAGTACATCAGCCAAGCTCCAAAGTTTATTAGTGGAGATACAGAGTTTACCAGCTAAGCTCTAGAGTTCATTAGTCAAGTTTCAAAGTCCATTGACATATCTATAAAATCCAACAAGGTGGCTCTAAATTCCAATAGGCTAGCTCCAAAGTACATCAGATTAACTCTGACGTTCAAAAGCCCAGTTCTGGAGATGAAAAACATGAAAACAAAATCATATAGACAGTTAAGAAGAAGCTACAAAGATATTTTAGGGATTGAAAAATACTCAACAAATCATGGAAAGAAGGTCAAAAATAAGGGAGAGTGTTGAAATAATATATTCTTGTCCTCCCACCTACTTATCCAAGCTCTGGAGTTGTGTAGCAGCCACCAATAATATTTAATGCAAAAATTTGAAATTTGAATTCTCGATAGCTGTTTGGATTGGGGGGAAAGTTGCGTGGTAGGTGAGATGACTAAAAACAAGTATACAAAAATAATAAGACAAATAAGAATGAAGGAGATAGATAATATGTAGCAGTAGTAGAAGTAAGCTGGAGAGAACAAGACACAATAGGGATCTAATAAAAACACAACAATGAATTGTATAAGTTAGATAAGAAGAAAAAAGGGGGAGGATAAAAAGAGCAGGAAGAATAGAATATAACAACAGTCAAACCATAAACCAATCAGAAAAATATAAGGAAGAAAACAAATTTTTCCAGATCAACCAATAACGAACAAGGAAGAAGGTCATTATAGATGTTTTTGTAAGTGTTTTTGAAATAGTTTTAGTTGTAGTTATTCAAGTCTGTAATCAGTTTATAGAAGCATTTTAATATTTATAAGTTTTTATGTTTGAGTTTTGTCCTCCCCTATTTTAAGCATTTTAACATATGATTTTAGTGCATTCCAGTACCCTAGTTTATAGCTTTGGGATTAATCTAAAGCTTCAATTTTATACTGCTTTTGTTCACCTAGGCCAGTAATATTTTCTGCCAACAGATACTCCTCAGATTACTTGTATAAATTTTCCCTTGAATGTCTTCCTTGTTCAACATATACCCCTAGATTTGCCTCTTATAAGTAGTATCATTTCTTGCCTTAACATCTTTCCTATACCCTGCCCTAAGCAGGGAGAGGTCTTATTGAAACATTGCCTTACATCTTGATTTCAATAACAATCCTATCCCTGTCAACCACGTGTGCCAACCATGTTTGTGTTTTAACAATTAGGTGTTATCCTCAACTAATAAGCCCCTCCTAGGGAGGGAGACACCAAGAATCAAATTAAATTTAGCTTGCAACCAATCGTGAAAGGACTTAGTTGTTGGGCATCTCCATATGTATGAACAATGGTTTCTTCTTGGCTACATACATGTAGAATCTCATTCGAAAATCCTTATTCATTCCTCACTATTTTTCCCATTACAATTCATGATTCCATACCTCCCTACTAAATTTTTGTATGGTCATGGAATAAACACTAACGTGTGTCACTCACTTTTTGTTTCATTATTTACCCTTAGATTCTTTTTTTTCAACTTCAATTTATTCACAAATGGACCAATTGTTCTACTTAGAAGTCACAAGTTATCAAGGGAAAGATATCAAGAACTTAATTCTCATGTTTTATGTTTTGTCTCCTTTTTCTCTTGCATTTCTTAGCTAAAAAAATTAGTCCTATTAACTTGTTAATATTACCATTAGAAATAAAATAATATATTCATATTCTAGATATCCTTTGTCTAATTCATATTTTACAAGTACTTCATTTTTGCAGAGATTCAAGATGCAACTAATAATTTTGATAATTCCCTTCTTCTGGGGGTTGGAAGATTTGGCAAGGTTTACAGAGGAGAAATTATGGGTGGCATCAGAGTTGCAGTGAAGAGAGAAAATCCACAATCACTTCAAGGTTCTTGCAACTATAGGAAAAAGATAGATATGCTATCCAGACCGAGGCATAAATATTTTGTGTCCTTGATAGGCTATTGTGATCAGAATTTTGAAATGTGTCTTATTTATTAGTATGTCCCAAATGGCACACTTTATAAGCATCTCTAAGGAAAGGGCCATAACAACATTATTCTTTCATGGAAGCAGAGGCTACAGATATGCATGGGTGCAACAAAAGGTCTTGACTATATTCACTCTGGGGCATTCCATACGGTCATACACTGTGATGTTAAGAATACCAATATACTTCTAGACCAAATTTTAGGTACCAATGTTTATGATTTTGGGCTTTCCATAAATGTGGGCACGTTTGATCATAATCATGTAATAATAATGGTTAAGGGGAGCTATGGATTTATAGATCCTCAGTCTGGTTGTTGCTAAGAAGTTTGATGTCTATATGTTTGGAGTGGCATTGTTCGTTGTTAATAAAACTATGATATCAAGAAGACGTGGCGATCATTTGTGACCAAAAAATCACAAAATAGCCCTCACATATGTAATGGTATACATATTTCATTACATATAATGATTAGGTACATGTATCACGGGGGTCATAATCATGAATAAAGTGTGAACCTTTTGACTTTGATTATGTGAATGTTATTATCGACGAGCTTAAAGTTTTGTAAGGATATTGAATTTAAAGTTTTGCAAGGGTATGGTATGGCCACTTGATTTTAATCAAAATTCAAACTGGTTTTTAAGCGTGGAATGGACCTTGAATGTTTTGTGAAGATGAACTTCCTAGAAAGGGAAAAGTTTCAATTTCTATGTTTTTAGTTTGCATTGGAAAATATGTAAACAATATTGTGAATGTCAAATACCATATTAGAAATAGTTTGAATGTTTTTGGCATCCATGTCAATGTTTTCCTATTTGGATATAGATTGTGCAATATTCATTGTATTTATGTTGTTTATTTATGTCTTATGAGCAAGATATGCTTTGACCCATATTTTAAATTTTCCTTTCAATGTCTCTTCATTGTCACAATATGGTATCAACAACATATTTTTTTCCATAAAGTAGTTTTTAGTATCAATTTTATCATTGTATCTTAACGATGTTCCTTCCAAGCAAGGTCTTTCTAAATGCTCCACTTCATGACACTAAATTCTACTTATTTCAATGCAACTCTAAACATGTTTCAAAGAAAAAAGTGAATGCAAGGTCTCTTCAAACAATTCACATGTATTGTATATACTTCACCAAATTAATAAATCAAACTTATCTTTTTGATGCACTGCTAGACATATTTCAAAGCTCTTTCTTTCTAAAAGTGGGACATTTAGAACTTGAGAGGAGTGGACAATGAAGAAAGGCAGAACGACAAAGAAACCCTAACAATGGTGACTAGGTCTGCAACAGCGTACAATTGCTCCCTTCTCTTCCTATTCAACTGTATAACATCGAGATTTGTAACTGATGGTTCGTTGAACTAGGATTCAATGAAACAAACCCATGGCTTCTCCTACAAAGATGATGTTCGTACCAAGGCTCCTTTGACTCCACCTTCAACGTCTCCCATCCATCTATTGTGGAAAAATTAGAGGAAATTCCTACAATGGAGATTTTTCTTTATGAGGTAAATGGATTAATCTCTTCATTTAAAGATTATGTAATCATTTGTGGGTTTAATGGGTTTTGGCCTAGGTCAAAATATTTGCATAAATGGATCTATGATCCCTGGACCAATAATTGTGCAATCCATTTATGCTCTAAAGGGTTTTTCGTAGTTCGATTTTTTTAGCTCAAGGATTATCAAATAGCTTTTCAAGAGGGTCCTTGGTTTTGGAGAAGAGTTGGGCTCTTTGTTACTCCTTGGTTCTTTGATTTTGATCCCTTAAAATGGTCGTATCCAAAATGTTACTTTGGGTCGGCTCCCAAACCTCCCTCTTCCCTTCTGGCATCATGCAGCATGTGAAGATATTGGTAACACGATTGGAAGATTCATCAAGATAGATGTTGAACGGGTTAAGAAAGAGTTATATGCCTACGCTTGTATTTATATAGAGGTGGACCTTAGCAAAGGTCTCCCTGATAGAATCCAACTAAACCATGAAAACCTCCTTTGGCTCTGAACCTTGGATTATAAAAACACTGAGTTTCGAGATCATTTTTGTCACCAAACTGGTCATCTCTAGGGAGTTTATCCTCAGGAAGACAAGTCAAAAAAGAGAAAGGATTAGTTCTCTCATCCTAAAGGTTGGCACCCATATGAACAACCCTCTCCAAGCAATGACACGAAAAAATCAAAAGAATATACAAGAAAGAAAGAAGGTTCAAAGTTTAGTGGAGAAATGCAAGGGATAGATTCCTCTTTTCCAATGATATCTACAGATATTGTTCCAAGGGGAGGTATCAAAAGAGCATATGAATCTGAATCTTCTAACTTTGATAAGGATCAACTATTATTGGAACCTTAGTATAATCCTGGTTACCGATGGTTATTGCTAGTCCAATAGATATCGGTCACCAAGAGTGTTGAATTGAGGTTCAAAAGAAAAAAGGTAAAAAAGGACGTATGGTGGATACGGGACACAGTTGTCTATGATTTTTCTAGTTTGTCTTTTATTTTCTTGAATGGCTTTTGGAGTGTGACTTTTCCACCCATCTTTTTTGCATGACTAGTGTTTTTTCATTATTTTATTTATTAATAAAGATGCGCTTTCAATCAAAAAATATTTGTTACTCTGTCTTTAAACCACTAACATACATTCCTCTAAATCACAAGTAATAAAACCGTATTACAACATTTATATAAAAAAATGTTTTGACTCCCATATATATATTTAAATTAACTTTTAAAGTTGAATCATATATATTTTTCAAGGATTAATATATTATTCAAATCATAAAAATAAATGAAAATTTTTAATAACATCTACAATATGAAATAATGATTTATAGTGAAAACTTGTTGGTTCAAGTGGTGAAGTTGCTTGGCTCACAAAGAATCCACTAAAAATCAACAACTTTATCAGTGTAAAACAATGATTCATTTTTATTTTATTTTTAAATCATATAAAAACATGGATTTAATATAAAAACTATCTTATTAATTTTAATGTTAATATTAATTTTATAATATGGTTACAATAATAAAGTGGGTTAGAAATTCACAGCCCAGTAATTTCAAGAAATGTCCAGTTCTTCTTTTCAGTGCCGAATTTTCTAATCAGTAGAACCATACGTTTGCCATTTTATGGTACAAAAAACATTCCTCACATTCTAAGAAAGATGAGCACGCACACATCACAATCTCCTTTCTCACCATATAACCAGAGATTTCTCCTCCTCCTCTTTGGAGATATTCATGATGATGATATTGGGTATGTTTTTTTTTAGTCAGGTCTCACACTAACAAGGATTGATGGAAGTCCCAAGGAATTTTGAATGCGTACAAGGGCAATCTTGATCTCAACATGCATGCATGTATTTACTTATGGCATAATTCAAGCAATCGAGGTTGAACAGTCAACTGCTCAGACGTTAAAATCCAGGTGATCCGTTCAGAATCTAGAGTTAACTGTCTTAATATACGGTGGGATCTTCTTATATAATTGCAGTTTATGTGAAGTGAACCTTCATTGTATGACAATTTAAGTCAAAAGTCGAATCCAACTACTAAAATATCTTTACAAATTATCCGATATCAAATAAATATGAAATAATCTTAAAACAGATAAATTTGACAGAATTAAATTGATAAATTGATGGTATAATTTTAATAAACTCAGGATTATGAAATGGATTGATGGGACAATGGGTATGGTTTCTACAGCAGGATGCCACTCCGAAAGAAGCATTGTCGCTACACGAAACCATCGAAAGCATTTCAGAGAAGTGAAGAGGAAGAGGAATCAAGCTGCAGAGGGAAAATCAGGGGAAACAAAAACTGAGGTAGTGTTTTTAAAGAATCTCACTGCAATTTCCTCCTACTTCACTTTATGAAACATTATGATCTTACATTATAATCTCACTGCAATTTCCTCCTGTTTCAGTGGAAAATTGTGAAACATCTGAGTCTATGTCGACCCAGCTTGTTATCTTGTTATGCTCTGCATTCCTTACCCTTTCAATGATTCCTCATCCTCTTTACGCTGCAGATGATATAATCCTTCTCAACTGCGGTTCTTCACAGACAGCTGTGTCATACGATGGGCGTAAATTTGTTGGAGACCATGCATCTAAATTCGCTCCCCCTACCAGCACTGAAGCAACAGCTTCTGATACTTCCCCTTCTGATGAAACATTCTACACCACAGCCCGTATATTCACAGAAAAATCCACATACAAAGTACCCATCTCAGAGACTGCTCAAAGGCATTTTCTCCGCCTTCACTTTCACCCCTCCTCCTACAACGGCCTCAATTCAACTGACGCTGTTTTTTCTGTCAACTGCGGGACTTATGCTCTACTCCACAATTTCACTGTAGCAGGTCTAAAAGAGTCCAATTCTGTCATGGAATTTAGCATTCATGTGAGCAACCAGAAGCAGCTTGATATCATCTTCGCCCCCGAACCAAACAAACCCAAATCCTATGCATTTATCAACGCCATGGAAATCATATCCATTCCGAATCTTCTGTTTGGGAGGCCCGCTGTTCTTCTTCTTTCTGAAACCCACAATCCATTTCCCATAACCTTAAACACTGTCAATGCAGAACATGTATAGATTGAATGTCGGTGGGCAATCGATATCTCCTGCAAATGATAAGTATGGCAGAACTTGGGATGACGATTCGGACTACATATTTGGGGCTGCTGAGGGTACCACAGGGTGGTCTCAAAGCTTTAATGGAAGCAACCTTACATACTCTGAGTCTGAGGCAGCTATATTTGCGCCTCAAGATGTATATGCCACTTATAGATCAATGCTTATAGACTCCAAAATCAACCTCGGCTTTAATTTAACCTGGATTTTTAGTAATATCGATGCCAATTTCAGTTACCTGCTTCGTCTTCACTTCTGTGAGGTTCAATTCACGACAAAGAACCAAAGGACTTTCGACATTTATATCAACAATCAAACTGCCGAGCGAGGCTACGATGTGGCTGCAGCAGCTTCTGGGCCAAACCACCCCATTCACAGAGATTATGTCATCTATGTTCCTGCAGATGCATCTGGTACAACGGACATGTGGGTGGTTCTGTATCCCAACAAGAAAACGAAGCCACAGTACTACAATGCCATTCTAAATGGGCTGGAGATATTCAAGCTCAATGACAGCTCCGGAAATCTAGCAGGCCCAAATCATGCGGGAACTGAGGAATCTGTAGAAAACTCAGCAAATGGGCATATGAGTAGCCGTAGCAGGCATAAGGGCTATAAGATTGGAGCTGTATCAGGCAGCCTGGCTGCTGCAGTCTCATTGCTGTCTTTGATGATTTTTTGCTTTGTTTTAAAAATAAAATATAAGAGTACTAAGAGCTCCTGTTACAAGCCCTCCACTGCTGTTGCTACTCATGGAGGAGGGGCCATTCCTACTACTAGAACTTCAAAGGAGCGCACTGAATCTTGTGCATTCCCTGGCTCCTACAGCTACGGATCGACTTCTGTAGCAAACCTGTTTTGCAGGTATTCTCGTCTTTCCTTTTTTTGCTTCTTTTGTGGGAATAATGGATGTTATGTTACTTGAGAGTTAAATCAGTTTTACAACAGAATTACTTGGGACTGGGGAGGAGTCTACACTTAAAACCCCGCACAGCTAACATATGTCCCTTTGCCCCTAGAGGCATTGACTCGACAGCTTTGTTGATACTCCTCGAATTACCTTGTATCAATTCTTGCCTGAATGTATTCCCCGTTCAACACATACCCCTAGATTTGTCTCTTCTAAGCAGTATCATTTCTTGCTATAACATCTTCACTGTGCCCTACCCTGAGCAGGGAGAGGTCTTGGAATGCCTTGCATCTTGATTTTAATAAAAAAATGGAATACCTGTCAACCATGCGTGTGCCATAACTGTTAGGAGATATCCTCAATTATGGTCGCATGTTAGGGGTCAGCTAAATGTTTTTAAGCAGGTGCTGTTGAGAAATTAAAGAGACTTATTTTCATTTAGGGTTTTATGCGTTTTTTTTTTTCTGTTAAAAGTACTGCTGCTAAAACAACTGATTTATGAATCATCTAAAAAATTTGAATTTTCATCTTCCAAATATCAAATGGCAAAAGATAATGCAAAAATGTAAGAGCGGAAAGAAGAATTGTTGTACCTCTCACTACTTCCCAAGGTGAAAAATGTCTCCCACAACAGTCACTGCTGAGAAATTTTCGGAAATCTTTTTGTTTAAACAATCAATAGTCTGGAAAAAAACATGAAACTCCATTTCTCATTTTAATAACAGCAGTAACCCCCGCATGGGACCCTGTGCTAAGAACCCCCTCCCAAAAAAGGAGATGCCAAGAATCAGATTAAATTCAGTTTCAAACCAACCTTGAAAGGACTTGGCTGTTGGGCATCTCCAAATGTATAAATAATGGTTTCTTCTTGACCCAATAACTTACATGTGTTTTTTCCATTGCACTTTTTGATTCCCTATCTCTTCATGACTCTCACTATAATTCACTTTCAAGATTCATTATTCAACTTCAATTTTAGAAATATAAATGAATGAACTATTCATTTATCAAATTTTAGTTATGAAGAAAAAGATCTCAGCAACTTAACTTTTATATTTTATGTTTTATCTCTTTTTTCCCTTTAAATTTCTTATTTGAAAAAAGAAAGTACTATTACCCTGTTAAGGTTACCATTGAACATATATATATGTTCATATTCATATTCATAGATATCCTTTGACTGATTGATATTTTGCAGGTACTTCAAATTTTCAGAGATTCAAGATGCAACTAACAATTTTGATGACTCCCTCCTTCTGGGGGTTGGAGGTTTTGGCAAAGTTTACAGAGGAGAAATTGGGGGCGGCAGCAAAGTTGCAGTGAAGAGAGCAAATCCACAATCGCATCAAGGTTCTCGCGAGTTCAGGAACGAGGTAGACCTGCTATCCAGACTCAGGCACAAACATCTGGTGTCCCTGATAGGCTACTGTGATCAGAATTCTGAAATGTGTCTTGTTTATGATTATGTCCCCAATGGCACACTGCAGAAGTATCTCTATGGAAAGGACCATAGCAGCAATTTTTTGTCATGGAAGCAGAGGCTGCAGATATGCATCGGTGCAGCAAAAGGTCTTGACTATCTTCACTCCGGAGCATTCCAGACGATCATACTCCGTGATGTTAAGACTACCAATATTCTTCTGGACGAAAATTTATGTGCCAAAGTTTCTGATTTTGGGATCTCCAAAACTGTGGGCACGTTTGATCAGAGTCATGTAACCACAGTTGTGAAGGGGACCTTTGGATATATAGATCCTCAGTATTTCCGCAGGTTGGCTCTTACTAAGAAATCTGATGTCTATTCATTTGGAGTGGTGTTGTTTGAGGTGTTGTGTGCTAAGCCTGCTGTTATGTCAAGCCAATCGGGGGAGAAGATAAATTTATCTGGCCATGCATTGGAATATCTAAGAGAAGGTGCCCTGGAGGAACTGATAGATCCAAATTTATTAGGTGACATAACCCCCGAGTCCTTCGAGATATTTGCAGAGGTGGGACAGAAGTGTTTGGCAGAAGAAGGTGATGAGAGGCCTTCCATCGCAGATGTGGTGTGGCACTTGGAGTTAGCCCTGCAATTACATGACACTGCCGCTGCTCAGGGGAAAACTATTCATAGTTATGGCAGTTTGAGCAATGAACAGGAAATTGAAGAAAACTGTATACTGGATTCAGGTTGCAGATCAGTCATAAAGAGGGAGGAGCAGCACTGTTGATGCATCTACCAAATAAATAAACAATCAGTACCTAGTGTTTTTTTTTTAATCTTAGGATGGCGAGGATAAATAATCAATCTTTTTCAATTTAGTGTCAGGGAAATTGTACTCGACGGTACGTAAAAATAAATGAATCTTATTATTATTGATATCGATGATATTTATTATTATTATTTTTTTAATAATATAATATAGTTTGATCAAGGATTTGATGTTATTAATTGACATATAACTTCTTATTTAAGTATGTTATGTCTATCAATTACATATTATTGTTTTGTGTGTATGAGAATATTTATATTGTTTTAATAAATATGTTATATATTTTCTAATAAAATTTATTAAAAAGATATTTATTTTTAATTTGATTGATGGATAGTTTGGAGATTGTTTTATAAATAAATTATATATTTTTTAATAAAATTTATTAAAAAGATATTTATTGTAATCATATATTATTGATGAGAGAAGTTAAAATTTTAGAATAAATTTGATTAGGTATAAGTTCTCTTTCTTAATCTACGAAAAAAAATGATCATTTTTGGAAATTTTTAAGATAAAAGTAGTAAAATATCTTTTTGGTTGAGAATTTAGATTTCGAATTTGTGGAGGTCTTATGTTTGGAGGATGATCTACTATTGATTCAACTCATGATGCAGTTTGGACCTATTCTTAGGAAGCTATCATAGATGACAACCCTTGAAATTCTTCCATATGTTGTAGAGTCTTTGCTAAATTGAAAGTTTTTTGACACAATAATTCCTTGCTTTCAATTGATAGTATGTCTTACTTATGATTCCTTCATGGTAGACTCTTTGTTTTTAGTATTTACTTGTATATATTAATGTTTGGATACATCATAGATATAACATGAATCACTGCTTATTCTGCATAATTAGATGGTTGACTTAATTTTTAGTAATCCCCCTCATTACATTGGTCTGCCTCTCAGTGAAAAGATGGAACCTGAAGGAAATTACTTTTGCCTAAAGGAAATGGGAAATTCATAGATAGATTTTTGTGGACTAATATTTTGAGTATGCTAGCAGTTTCTTCTAACCATCAACTTTAATTGACTCATGTGCAATTGCTATCTATAATCCTACGATTCCAATTTATTTTGTTGTATGAATCTATTTTGCAATATCATCAATTTTTGTTCAATTTGATAGGAGGTTTCAGTCTAAAGAAACTCAGATTCTAAGTTGTCAAGTTTGATGCTCAAAAAAGGTTGAAAATAGACCAATTGCGGTTAATTGAGAATTCGTCGAAATACTTTGCAATAGAGTATTTGTTAGAGTTATGCTTACATTATATATGGTTCAATTATAATTGTTTATTTTGAAACACAAAATATAATCGTAACGCTGTAAGAATCAAAGTTTTCATATTTTTATATATTTTTTATGAAATAATATTGGAGAAACCCATGGAGTAGTTTTATAAGATATGCCATCATTATTTTGTATGGACTTTCTTTTGTATTAAATCGTAGGTTTGAGGAGTATGTATATCTGCAAGAGTAGCCCAAAACTTGCATTGAACTTTTTTGATAGAATGAGAACAACGATGAAAATTTATATATAGAAAAACATTTCTTAAGAGAATAGATAATTGATTTGGGTCATTTGACTAACATTTTAATTTAAAAAAGAAAATATTTTTTATATCAATAAATTAGAAATTTTAGTGACATTGACAATGTTCTATGTAACAGTTAAGATACAAATGTTACTTAATTAACTTTGGTGTCACTATTTTTTCATGGTCAACGTTTATCACATCACAATGATAATTTTCAATCTCATAGTCATTTACAAACACTTTCATCCCACAATAGGCATTATGTTTTGAATGGAATCAAGCAAATGCTAGCTACAACATTTTGACTAGGACATTTCTTTGTATTTTGTTGGTCATATTTCATTAGTAATTTATTTTACATTTGTAGCATCACTCCTTGGGAACCTAGGACAATATCGGATAAGTGAATTTCCTTGAAATTAAGGTATATGAACACAAGAAAATTAACAATTATAGTATACAAATAGTATCGAATAAGTGAATTTCTCTAAAATTAAGGTATATGAACATGGGAAAATTAACAACTATAATATATAGTGGGGTCCTATGGAGGGCTTCTATATTTGTTGTGGTAAGTAACCTCATGAAATAAATTTTACAATGCAAAAGAAAAAATAGAATTTCCAAAGAAAAAATCTAGTGATTATTTTGTAGAAGGAATTAAAGTGCTAGTGGCCATCGAGGACTAGAAGTTTGTAATGCCTCTTGAAGGGAATTTGTTTTGTCAAATGGTCTTCACTTGGTTAAATCTCTTTAGATTTAATTTTGATAAATATGAAGTATTAGTTTACTATGTAGTTGTTTTAAAAATGGTAGTTTAATGGTGAGGGTCCACTTCACATCACATGGAGGTTTATGATGGGGTTCACCTTGTATTAGAGCAAATAGTTCCAAATATTAGATTAGATGCCCTGATTTTCCTCATATATATATATATATTATAAGTTTATTGGAACAACATTATGATCTAGACAAATAGCGCTTGAATAAGAATTGCATAGGCACACTCCCCAAGTCTCGCATGCACCTTTTACTTTTCCCAAACTTTAGAAGCTAGATGTAAAACAATTGTACTCAAACTCCCCACATAAACCAATGTGATGTAACAACTAATGGGAGAGCATGGGGTTATGCACAATTTATTTGATGTAAAGCCTAAATAAAATATGATCCTCATAATTCATCTATAATCGAAGCTTTGTATTTTCTTTTATTGCATACAAAGCAAAATTTTGAATACAGTATCAAAAAATTGTACAATTAATCGTCATTAAAAATAATTATGACAATCAATTTTGAAAACTAAATTTATTGCATGTCTCTTTCAAATTTTTGCAATAATATGTAATAGATGATTGAAATCAAAATAAATTGAAATAAAATACTCAACTATAAAAATAAAAATTAATTAATTAATGAGGTTTGTATTCATTTATTTTCATGTGTTTTTGTTGAAGGCCACGCAAAATACAGTAGTAGCAAGAGCTTCTAGTATTGTGTTTAGGGGATCAACAATATAAGCCGTAATAGTTATCTAGCCGTATATTAAATTAGAGTGAAGGTTTGTTTAATGGTGCCATCGGCTCAACAAGTAGAAATGACTATCAAGGCCGCTAAAGGCAATAACAGGTTAAGCTTCTTGTGTTGGTGGTCAAATAGTTTCATTTCATTTCCACATTGATGGTTAAATCAATCACCAAACACTGCTAATTATTTATAAAAATATTAACTGTTTAATTTTAAAATTAGTTATAAATTATTTTCCTTGTAACAAAAATTAAAACAAGTAGCCGTCAACCGATTTTTAATTGATATGTGTGACTAATCTAGAATTTCAACCCTGATCTCCATAAATTGTTTGAAATCTATGATTCTTGCTATGCTTCAACATTTTATCAAATACTTTATGTTCAAGATTGTATTCAATGTTCATCTTATACAACCTACTAAACAAAAATTGAATGGATTCTACTTTTACAATGTTAATGGATGGTTCATGTATGTCAAAAATAGGAAAATTTCTTTTCAACTATTTTTTTAAGATACAAATACTCTCTCCATAATAATAATTTATAAATTCACTTCCAAAATAAAGTTTATAAATTATTTATAATATATTTAAATTCTATTTTAACTCTCACAAGGACTTAATGCATGATATCCTTATTTGATTTATAGTTGCACAAGAGAAATATTATATAGAAACTCCAAAAATTATAATAAAGAAAGAATATTAAAAAAAAAAAAAAAAAAGCTCTCATTTTAATGGTAAACTCAAAATTTCATTCAAAAATTTAGAGCACAAAATACAAGCCATTAAAAAATTATAGTATATAAGGTGATAGTCGTCGTCCTCCTTTTTTAAAAAAACAAGGGTGTCATGTGCCAAGTTACTATGGGAGTTTGTAGACTTTACCTTTGTTTATTGCTTAGTTAAAGAATCATTACAACTTTGTAGCTTTTTGAACAAGGGTAGCATAATGACTAGTGCCTACTTTTATCATGGATATCATATTGTAGTTGATATTTATGTTGTTGAAAAAGAAATGTTAACACAAAATAGGTGAAAGCAATTTAAGGTATATATGTGTAAACAATTATTTATACAAGTCATGGATTTTTGTATATACATTGTAAGGAGAACAAGAACAAAGTTTTAACCAAGAATTTATATTTCAATAATTTTTAAATAATGAAAAAATCATATACTTTAATTTTGTGTTTTTAAATTCAAATTCATGCAAAGAAAGTTTGAATCCCCTTTCATATCCTATCACAAAGTTCTCTTCTTACTTTGTTTATTGGCAGCATTTTTTTTATCGAATCTTTTTGATGGGCTTCTTTGTATGAGTGTTTTAACTTATTTACCTAAGTAGAGAGTTTTAGTTGCAATAGCGTTACTAAGGATAATTTGTCTTCTTTTTATGTTGTTGCCTATATTTAAGATTGTGTGATTATAAAATAATTTATATTTTTAATTAAAAGATATAGAGATAGTTTTCAATTTTAAAATACTTAAAACAATAATTACAAAGAAAATATGAATATCAAAGTAATACCTTGGCTAAAAATTGTCGAGCATTAAAAAAAAATGCATTTTTTACATTTGATAATTATTAATTTTAATAAAAAAAATGTGTAAACAAGAATTTAGCTTTCAATTTTCAAATGTATTTCATATAAAAATTTATATATTGCTAATAAAATTGAAGGAAAAGAATGATGCACATTGATAATCGATTGTTCTTTTGAAATTAATGATTTACATGGCATCATTATTCTTAGTTAAAATCTAAAACTCAATGTAGCAAAGAATTATAAACTATCAATTACTATCTTTAAACATAAAATAAAAGGTCCCATGACTTGATTTTATGACAGAGATTTTTTTTTTTTTGGTTTTGTAGCCTTCCGAGAATTGTATATGTTTGAATACAATTTTTTCATTCAAAATGTGAAGAGCACATCCAGTCCAAATCCCAGTAGACAAACGTCATCCATGACCAAGAACACCACCCTATAACAGTGGCCCCCCACGCAAGTCTTGCCATTCTCCGAATCCAAGTTATATGGCCTACTTAACAAGTTTGTATATGGCCATCCTGTTAGAGTTGGAATTGCATTTACTTTAATGTACCCTTTTGTAGCTTCAATGTCGTACAGAATTCCAGCCAAAAGGCTAGAGAAGAGGAAGGAGCCAATGGGCAGGTTGAGGATGAGGAAGTTGTATATCAAGCCATAGTATTTCAACCCAAAAAGCTCTAATGCAGTTGGAACGGAAATGGAGAGATGAACACCTTAGCAGATAACTACTACAATAGAACCTATGTAGAGATACTTTGCATGCCCACCACCATTGTAATGTACCCCCCTATCATCAAAACCTGTGATGCAGCCATCGACACTAACCTCGAAATGCCCACCTTCCTAAAATTCAAAATAGGGCCTTCGATTAAAAATTAAAAACATATGTAATTTGAGGTCCATAGACTCTACATACCTTATAAAATGCTCACAGATGGAGCTTGCACCGATCCTTCCAAAGAATCCCCAAATGCTGATGAGGGACATAAACATAGAAACATCCACGTAGCCCATGGCAAGGCCAATCTGCCCCATGTTGTTAATCACCACCATTCCTGTGCATACACCGCACATAAACACTAAGAACAACAGTCGGAAGTCAAATTTTTGTAATGCCTCAAATAACATATGGTCTTCACCAATACGTGGCTTGCATTCAGTATGTTTCACGTTGCCATTAGTCGGTGGTGGTGGTGGCACTGATCCAAAAACTGCCACAGGGGCTGCACACGCTGACACGTCTGCTTCCTTGATTTTATTTAACTGGGGCTCTTCAACTTGCTTTCAAATATCCCTACACGTCGAGTTTGATATCCAAAAGGAACATGATCTGACATTGGTTGAATAGTATTCTTGTATCAACAACTCTGCAAGAACAATCAATGGTGCTACGAGGAGGACGAGCATGAACCCAGCGAAAATATGAGAAAGAAGCACCCTGTGCTGTCCAGTCATGTCGAAGATCAACAAGTAAAGAGCCAACATGATTATTATTATATTTAAAATAAATAAATGTTGCGCTTCCTCTATTTCTTCCTTTTCATCGACCGCACATAGAACAGGGTGCATAAACACCATCGCAGCCACGTAGACAATGGATTGACGCTGATGAAAGAAAAGGAACGGAAGAAAGGAGAGAGGAAATGTCATGATTACTGACTTAATAACAACTGTAAGAGTAATCTGTCGAGAGAATCTAGCATTCATCATGGAGCAAATATTATTATTGTTATTTTTTATGACATCAGCAATTTATCTATTAATAACATTTTAGTGATTTTCACCAATGAAAAAAAATTTAAATGATTTTTCTAATAGTTTTTGTTGATAAATGTGCAATTTAATTATTAAAAGTTTTTAAATATTATAATATACAAAAATAATGAATTTTGATTGGTCAACAATGCACAATTTAATCGAAAGTTAAATTGAATTGAAGACTATAGAACTATCCCTTCAAAAATAATAACATTCAGATAGGCATATATATAAAGGAAAAGACTTTGGAAAAATGTACTATGTGGGAAGAACAATGGTGTTTATGCATCTACCTTTATTTTTAAAAATATATTAGAGGGTTTATTTTTAAATTGAAGGATGGGTTGTATAAATAATTAATCTTTTTCAATTTAGTGTTAAAGAAATTGTATTTGAGTGTGGTAATAATAATAATAATAATAATAATAATAATAATAATAATAATAATAATTATTATTATTATTATTATTATTATTATTATTATATTTTTTTCAATAATTTAATATAGTTTGTTGAGGAGTTTTATGTTATTAGTTTTTGTCTTGTATTAATGGTTTCATTTTTTAATTAATTAATATTTGCTCAACCAATTAATTTTGAAAAATGTATATAGTTTTAATAATTTCAAAGTAATTCTAATTTTTTTCCAAAAAAATAATGAAATATTTCCATAGATGTTATTTGAGAATATTCTATTGATTTTAATATAATTTTAAATACTATTATTAAAATAGTACTTTTATAACTATTTTTTATAATTTTTATATTATTATGTCAAAAAAATTAAAAAACTAATATAAAATATATTGATATTAATTCATTAAACTCTTTTAAAGGTGGCAAAAGACAACCATTAGGACCTATGCATTAATTGTGATGGATCTATATTATATTCAATATTTGTAAAGATTAAAGTTTCTGTCACGTCACATGAGTTTAGGCCTCCCCTACTATATAAAGATTAACAACAATATATAGATATTCTTGAAACAATCATACAATCAATCAAATTTGGTGCACAAGTTTATGATAAGAAGGCTTTTCTTGACCGAGGGTGTCTTATTCAAAATCAAATTTTCCCTGAAGGAGAGTTCACATTTCTCTTCCTTTTTAGAATTCAAGTAGGCACAAAATCTATCTACCATTCATATGACCACCCGTTAGAAGAGCTCAAGTATCAATGATGGCCCACACATCCCCTGTTTCTTGCCATTACTCAAGCTTTAAATGCCACATAAACAATGTTGTTGGGTTTCGAACCTTGAATCTATTGGATTTCCCCCATTTTTTATGTTGGCTCCTTTGTTATGCAAAACGCAAGCAAGACTGAAATGATTTATGTGGAAGTCTTCATTATTGCTATCCAACAACTAAATGCATTCCAATAGAAAACCTCAACACCGTGAAAATAAAAAATAAAAAAATATCCAAACTATTAGTCTATTTTCTCAAAATTTTCCGTTTCTATTTTGATTGAGTCATGAAAGAGCCAATGATCAACACCTTGTAAATGACGGACAAGTTAGTGGTGCTGACTCAATGACTGACCCCTCCATCACATTAAAAAATAGGATGCACACATCCTTACTCTTAAAACTCATACTATTTTTTATTAAGCTGAGTCAAAAAACTTTTGTTTTCTTAAAATCATGAAAAATATTTTAATCAAACTTTCTCTCAAAATATCTTCCCAAATTTGTCACATCTCACTTACTATGCATAAAAATAATTTATAAATTTGTCACCTCTCACGTATTTACATAAAAGTAATTTGATTGACCAAGTGTTCAACATTGAACAAAAATTAATTTAGAAAATATACATTGAGAGAAGATTAAATGTCACGATTGTATGCCATCTTATAAATGCATAACCCTCTACAAACCATGGACATGGAGCTACTACCATCATTTTTGAGAGTTTGGTAAGTGTTTCAAAAGTAGGATTTATTGTAGGCCAGCCACATAGCAAGCAAGTAGATGGTAATTCTATCGCCGCCTACCCTTCATTTTATTGTTCTTCCACCAAGAAAATAAGGGTATATATGATATGCACACAAAGACATTAAATGAGAACCATAATCTAATTTTAGAATAAACCTTTTCATAAATAAAGCAAAGGCATTAAATGATTACTAGTCCATGCCAAGCATACGATTTTAATAATTATGTTATTATTAAGAGAGTAATTTTATAACATTTTTATAATATTTTTTATAATATCGTGTCATAAAAATTTAAAATATTAATAGTAGGGGCGGCACTAGCATTAATTCCACAAACTCTTGATAGCGATAGCATAACCAAAAGTATGGTACTACCCACGAAGCTCATTAGTAAATTGAAGGCACGTGAGCTAACGATGAAGCCGAGGGCTAATGCAAATCCCAAAAGCATAAGACAACGACAAGTGGTGAAGGCCTAAATCCAAGGTGCATCAGAAAGCGAAGTGTAGACTGATAGAAGTAAAACTACTCAATCATAACATGGAAGCTTTGTAAAGCAATGCAAAATAAAATAGTGTATTTGATATTTTTCATTAAAAAGGCAACTCAATCTGAATGCACCAGAGCGAAGACAACGAAAAACCTAGAAGCATTCACATGGTTGCATTCTATTTCAATAGGTATTCAATATTGGACACTTATGTCCGACCTAGACACTAGCGTCGACACAACTATCCTAGGTTGATGCAAGTGTCTGTGACTATAGAGGCATTAAATCCAGAATTTAGTGACTGTTCCAAGATCTCCTTCTAGTTTACTTCTTCCTGTTCTAGATCTAAATTTGCATTAGCATCAAAACCATGTGTCTTGTTTTCATTATCATTACAATACATATAACATAGTTATATTTTCTATTTTTAATAAATTCCAATATAATAAATTTAATATATGTTTTATCCGAGTTTTACAATTAATTGGCTTGCTATAGATCTCTTTATTACCTTTGTGCTTATTCATTTTTATATTCTTAATCTTATCTATCCCTATAGGATAAACATAGCCATCCAATTTAAGGTTAAATGAATTATACTTTATATCTTACCCTATCTGAAAATCTTCACTATTTTATATATCTTGTTGCCGTGTAGAAAAATCTTATGAAATGAATTCTCATAGAGTCCAAGTCTTCATCACCTTTTGTCTTTTAATGTGTCCAATGATATTGAAAGATGGGACAGTTTCTGATTGATTCGTAATCATGGGTCACATAGACTTTTGAGCTTCCAAATGATCGAATGTAAAGTTTGTGGATGTGTTAAAACATTTATCTCAATTTATTTCCCTTAATATGTTGAAACAATTACCTACACAATGAATAAATATTCTAAAATTATATTCAAAAATATTAATAAAACACATAAAACACATTGGTATATGTATTTCATTATATACTATGACTGGGCACATTTGTCATGAGGGTCACAAATGCCATGAATAAAGTTTGAACCCATTTAATATGATTTTGTGAATGTGGCCATTGACGAGTGATGCAGAGCACTTTTCAAACTCTGCCTAATTCAATCTCTTGACACCTGCAATCCACCAAATGATCACTCTAAACCTTGTTTCTTAACCCACTATCTTTGACAATGACTTCTTAATTCAACACCTCATGTTATGGTTCTAGGTTCATCTATGAATGTTATGGTTCCAATAGGTTTCTTTATGATTATCAGGGACTTATTAACCCTTTCTACTCAATCAACGACTGTCAATGCAACAATCCTCTATTTTACAATTCTGCTTCCATAAGACACAGTATGAGACTTCCAACTCTCAAGTCTTTACTTTACTCAACTCTGCACATTAATTCCACTGTGAACGTTCTATTATGTTTCAAAGATCCACAATAGGCTTGAAAGGTCTGTATTGACCTTGTTTAAAATTTTCAATCCTTAATTGTCACAATCCATCCTCTGTTACGCTTTTCTACACCAAAATCCATTTTACTGTGTCAAAGAATGCTAGGTACGGGCCTGAGTTTCTTTAGTTTAATCCCTCACGTTACCACACCAAAGAATATTTCAATAACTCTTCACACACGTTCAAAGAACGTATCAACACATACCAGGACTCGTGCTAAGCAAGTTCTGTTCATCTCTAGCACGGGATTTTACACAGGATGTGTGAGGAAAGCAATATACAGGAAACACTTATTCTGCCCAACAAACATAATTCTTTTAATTACAATAATGCTTACACAATCTTTCCCTTCAGTCCTTCCTCTACACGTTGTTTATACATTTCTTCTACGCAGAAGAATTACTTTGGTCTGCTACACGGGCTGAGTGAATATCCACAAGCAGTATTAAATTAATGGGTTTTGTTATGAACTCCACGAAAACATGCAAAACTTTAAGAAGACCCGAGACAATGTATTTGTTCTCTCTTGCTCAATAAGATCATCGACGGCTTGTAAATGATGTTTAGGCCCTGTAGGACCTTATGGAACTCAATTCAAACTGCCAGATGGATTCATCAACCACTTAACTCGCCCAATACAACGCGCTCCTAGTTCTAACTAGCACACCGTTATCTATATCGGTTCACGATGCCCACATATCCTCTCTACCAAACTCAACTTCGTGGTTATTCCAGGTCTGGAGTCGTTCGCGCTTTTTAACACATTGGGATTCAATTATCACAGTCTTTCACTAATCAACCAGACAAGATCAATTACAAATAACAAACTTTATCAGCCCAACAGGGGCCTGTATGAAGAATCTTCAACAGGGTTCTATTTCACAATGTCCTTCAAAAGAATATGTTCTATCACAAAATCTGCGAACCAAAGGGTTCCTTGCAACCTCTCGAACTATCTAGTTTCAAACAATAACACACAAGCTTCAGAAATTCTTGGGGTATTGTGTGGCCAATTGACTTTAACCAAAATCCAAATTAGTTTTTAAACATGAAATGGACCTTGAATGTTTTGTGAAGATGAAATTCCCTAAAGGGAAAACATTCAATTTTTCTTCTTTTAGTTTATGCAAACAACATTATTACAATGTAATAAACCATACTAGAATTAGTGTCAGTGTTTTCCTATTTGGATATGGTTTTTGCAGTATCCATTGTCTTTATGTTATTTATTTATGTCTTATAAGTAAGATATGCTTTGCCCCATGTTTCAAATTTTTCTTTCAATGTCTCTTCATTGTCACAATATGGTATAGCCAAATTTTTTTTTTTTAAATTTTTTTGTTTTATTTTTTTCAGTAAATAGTTTTCATCAATTTGCTCATTGTATCTTGGCAATGTTCATTCCAAGCAAGGTCTTTTTTAATGATGTATTTCATAACACAGAATTCTATTTTTTCAATGTAACTCTAAACATATTTCAAAGAAAAGAATAAATGCAAGACCTCTTCAAATAATGCATATATTGTATATGCTTCACCAAATTTATAAATCAAAATTACTTTTTAAATACAATGCAAAATATATTTTCACCTTATAACAATTTAAATCAAGAGTATAAGAGTATAACTCCCAATTAAAACTAAAGTTACCCAGACCAAATAAAATAAATATGAAATAATTTTAAAACAGATAGATCTATAAAATTAAATTGATGGTATAATTTTAACAAAGTCAGTATTATGAAATGGATGGTGGGATAATAAGTATGGTTGCAATGGATGATGGGACAATGGGTATGGTTGCTACAGCAGGATTTCATTCCGAAAGAAGTATTATATCACAGAAGTCAAGAGGAAGAGGAGTCAAGCTGCAGAAGGAAAATCAGGGGAAACAAAAACTGAGGTGCTATTTCTAAAGAATCTCACTGCAATTTCCTCTTTCACTTTATGAAACATTATGATCTGACATTATAATCTCACTGCAATTTCCTCCTATTTAAGTGGAAATTTGTGAAACATCTGAGTCTATGTCGACCCAGCTTGTTATCTTGTTTTACTCTGCATTCCTTGCCTTCAATTATTCCTCCTCCTCTTTACGCTGCAGATGATATAATCCTTCTCAACTGCGGTTCTTCACAGACAGTTGTGTCATACGATGGGCGTAAATTTGTTGGAGACCATGCATCTAAATTCGCTCCCCCTACCAGCACTGAAGCAACAGCTTCTGATACTTCCCCTTCTGATGAAACATTCTACACCACAGCCCGTCTATTCACAGACAAATCCACATACAAAGTGCCCATCTCAGATACTGCTCAAAGGCATTTTCTCCGCCTTCACTTTCACCCCTCCTCCTACAACAGCCTGAATTCAACTGAGGCTGTTTTTTCTGTCAACTGCGGGCCTTATGCTCTACTCCGCAATTTCACTGCAGCATGTCTAAAAGAGCCCAATTCTGTCATGGAATTTAGCATTCATGTGAGCAAGCAGAAGCAGGTTGATATCATCTTCCCCCCCTAACCAAACAAACCCAATTCCTAAACATTTATCAACGCCATGGAAATCATATCCATTCCAAATCTTCTGTTTTGGAGGCCCGCTGTTCTTCTTCTTTCTGAAACCCACAATCCATTTCCCATAACCATAAACACTGCCATGCAGAACATGTATAGATTGAATGTAGGTGGCCAATCGATATCTCCTGCAAATGATAAGTATGGCAGAACTTGGGATGACGATTCGGACTACATATTTGGGGCTGCTGGGGGTACCACAGGGTGGTCTCAAAGTTTTAATGGAAGCAACCTTACATACTCTGAGTCTGAGGCAGATATATTTGCTCCTCAAGATGTATATGCCAGTTATAGATCAATGCTTCCAGACTTATCAACCTCGGCTTTAATTTAACCTGGATTTTTAGTAATATCGATGCCAATTTCAGTTACCTGCTTCGTCTTCACTTCTGTGAGGTTCAATTCACGACAGAGAACCAAAGGACTTTCGACATTCATATCAACAATCAAACTGCCGAGCAAGGCTACGATGTGTCTGCAACAGCTTCTGGGCCAAACCACCCCATTCACAGAGATTATGTCATCTCTGTCCCTGCAGATGCATCTGGTACAACGGGCATGTGATGTAAAACACAGCAGAAAACTTCAAAACCGCAGGATCTTAATATCCACAATGATCATACAGTTCTCATTCAGGGGGAGATATTAAAACAGGTAAAGAAAATGAGGGCAGAAACAGCACAGCAATAATTTTTATTTATATTTCGTAACTCGTCCAGTACACACAGGGGCGTCTCCGTGAGTTCTCCCTTTTTTGCAGCTAAAAACTAACTTTTCCAAGACTAAAAATTCCCCTTAAAAGATCCGGTTCCTTCTTCCTAGCTAGCACTCAATAATCTCCTAATTCTATTCTAACACCTAAAAATAGTAGTTTGACAACTGTTAGCTATCTCATTACATTCAATCAGTTAACAACTAGCGATTTTTTGGAGAACCTAGACTCCTACTTGGACTGTCACAACTAAATGTAGTACTCTAACTAGTTTGTAGAAATTGACAGCTGGTTGGATATTTCTATCCAAAGTGCTCTGCATCATTCTCCCCTTCAAAAAAAAAGTCTGAACCTCTTGGTTCACTGTCGTACGATGGAGTCTCCTGCCTGTACTTGAGCAAGTCAGCGTCCGTAATCCAACTATTGTAGGCAATTGCTAGGCCTTCCCATTTTACCAAATACAATTTATATGCTCTAGACCGTGTGGAACCCAGTTAGGTGTCTTATCACTCGTTCAATCCTGTCTCTTTTCTTCTTTGGAAAGTGTTTGATCCAAGAACTTTCTTGCCATTGCTGTTCATCACTCATTTGGGTGTCACTCACACTACTTGAGTATGAGTAAATGTCAGCAACATTAAAAATAGGACTAATGTCCAAGTCTTCAGGAAGGTCAATCACATATGCATTTTCATTAATCCTTTTGAGAATCTTGCAAGGTTCAATCTTCTTTGGTTTTAATTTGTTGTAGGTACCTTTGGGATACCTATCCTTGCGTAGATGTACCATGACCATCTCCCCTTCTTGAAAAATTTGTTTCCTCCTATGCAAATCAACATTTTTCTTATATTGATCATTCATTGCTTGCAATTTGATCCTACCCTGTTGATGTACATATTTGATTCTATCTGCAAAATCTGTAGCTTCTTGACTGGATAATGAGTTTGCTAGAAGATCAATTAAGTCTACAATTCCTTTTGGATTAGTACCATACACAATTTGAAAGGCAGACTTACCTATAGACCTGTTAACACTGGAATTATAGGCAAATTCAGCGTGGGATAGCACCAAATCCCACTGGCGAGGAGTGTCACCAACCAAACACCTCAATATATTTCCTAGACTCCTATTCACCACCTCTGTTTGACCATTAGTTTGGGGGTGATACGCTGAACTATATTGAAGCCTGCTGTCCAATTTTTTCCACAATGTTCTCCAAAAATGCCTCAAGAATTTTGTATCTCAGTCACCGGTTATGGTTTTAGGAATACCATGCAACCATACTATCTCTTTAAAGAATAAATGTGCAACTTGACTTGCATCATTTGTCTTCTTACAGGGTATGAAATGAACCATTTTAGAAAAATGATCCACTACTACAAACACAGAATCATGTCCCCTTTGGGTACGTGGAAGTCCCAAGACAAAATCCATGGAAATATCAGTCCATGGTTCCTTTGGCATAGGTAAAGGCATATATAGACCAGTATTTTACTGTCCTCCTTTTGCAATTTGACACACTCTACAATTAGCAATACATTTGTTCACATCTCTTCTCATATTAGGCCAAAAGAATTTTTCACTTACCAATTCAAAAGTTTTATCCCTTCCAAAGTGTCCGCTCAAACCACTTGAATGCATCTCTTACTAGCTTTTCTCTTCTTGATCCAATGGTAATACACAATTGAGATTCTTTAAACAAGAACCCACCTACTATTAAATAATCTAAATGCTTAGCCGTGCTGCCTTGAACACTTAGATATGTGTAAATTTTTCCAAAATATGAGTTTTCAGCATATTCTCCCTTGATTACTTTAAACCCAACCAACTCATTTCTCATTACAACCAACAAATGGTGCCTCCTACTAGCTTTTCTCTTCTTGATCCAATGGGAAAACACAATTGAGATCCTTTAAACAAGAAGCCATCTACTATTGAATAATCTAAATGCTTAGCCGTGCTACCTTGAACACTTAGATCTGCGTAATTTTTTTGAAAATATGAGTTTTCAGCATATTCTCTCTTCATTACTTTAAACCCAACCAACTCATTTCTCATTACAACCAACAAATGGCGCCTCCTACTTAAAGCATCAACAACTACATTAGTTTTACCACTTCTATGTTGTACAACAAATGTGTATGCCTGAAAAAATGAAGTCCATTTGGCATGTTTATGGAACAACTTACCTTGGGAATTTATGTACTTCAAAGCTTCATTATTAGTCATCAAAATGAATTCCCGGTGTAGAAGATAATGCCTCCAATATTTTAAAGCTTGCACAATAGCATAAAATTCTTTATCATAAGTACTATACTTCTTTTTGGCTTCATTCAATTTTTCACTGAAAAATGGTTTACCTTCTTGACTTAATACTCCACCAATAGCTAACCCTAAAGCATGACATTCAACTGTAAAAAGTTTATCAAAATCTGGTATAGCAAGGATCAGAGCTTCAATGGTCCTTCTTTTGAGTTGTTCAAAGCTCATGTCGGCTGCCTTGGTCCAAGTAAATACCTTTCCTTTTGTGCAATCAGTTAAAGGTGCACTTATACCACTAAAATTTCTAATGAACCTCTTATAAAAGTTTACCATCCCATGGAAGCTCCTCACCTCTGTGATACTTTGAGGGGTAGGCCACTCAAGAATAGCTCTAACTTTTTCAGGGTCCATGCTTAATCCATTTTCTGGAATAATACTGCCCAAGAATACCAACTCATTCTTGCAAAACTCACTTTTCTCAAGGTTGATGAACAACCTTTCAGCTCTAAGTATGTCAAGTACCACCCACAAATGTTCTAAATGATCCTTCATATTTCTACTAAAAATCAAGATATCATCAAAATAGACAATAACAAATTTTCCAGTGTGTAGCGTAAATTCTTGATTCATTGTTCGCATGAAGGTAGCAGGGGCATTAGTCAAACCAAATGACATCACCACCCATTCATATAAACCATCCTTGATTTTAAAAGCAGTCTTCCATTCATCGCCTTCACAAATCCGAATTTGATGGTATCCGCTTCTAAGCTCAACCTTGGAAAAGATCTTTGCACCCGACAAAACATCTAACAAGTCATCCATCCTTGGCAACGGATATCTATACTTCATAGTGATTTTGTTAATGGCTCTAGAGTCCATACATAATCTCCATTTCCCTCCTTTCTTGGGAGAAAGTAAGGCAAGTGTGGCATGCGGGATCATACTTTCCCTTATGAATCCTTTTTCCAATAAGTCCATAATTTACCTTCTCATTTCCTCATTTTCTAGAGGAGTCACTCTATAAGCAGCTTGGTTTGGGAGTTGAGCTCCTGGTATGAGATCAATTTGATGTGTAATGCCTATAGAAGGAGGCAAACCTACTGGTAGTTCAGGTGGTGTCAAGTTTGAGTATTTACTTAATAATTTCTACACTTCCATAGGGATAATTGTTCACTGATCTGATTTCTCCTTTTCTCTAGGATATAACAGATAACAAATCTCACCCTTAGCTTCCTTTATAAACTCCTTCCAACCCATTGTAAACAAAGACAAAGCTAACATAATAGTTGTTTCTTCTTCTTTAAAAGGCTTCAAAACATGGAGTTTTCCCTCATGTTGGATAGCATAAGTATTTTTCCTTCCATGGTGAACTACATTCCTATCATATTGTCAGGGCCTTCCTAATAATAAATGAAAAGCATCCATAGGCACTACATCACACAATACCTTATCTTCATAGGGTTCAATATTGAAGGCAACAAAACAAGATTTATCCACTAACACACTTTGATCTTTCTTTAACCACAAAATCTTATACGATTTAGATTTGGGAATACAAAAAAGATTTAATCTTTGTACCATTTCAGTACTTGTGAGATTCTCTATTGAACCGTCATCTACAATCACCTTGCATACCTTTCCTTGGCACTTGCATTTGGTGTGGAAAACATTTTTCCTCCTCCAATCACTGTCTTCTGATTGCTTGTTTCCTACCACTAAGGTCTTTCACAACATCAAATTTTCTCCAGATTCAGCGTTTATTTCAACTTGTGGCTCCTCTTGGGCAATCATAGCTCCTTTGACAACACTAGAGTTTTTTGGACAATCAGAAAATTTATGAGGTCCACCACAATTATAAAACTTCAAGGGCCTCCAATATCCAAACCTTTGTTGGTCTATGCCTCTACTTCATCTTCTAAAACCTCCTCTTCCAACATTATCATGTTGTTGTTCCTTGCTTTCCTATTGCGCATTTTCTTTTGTATCTTTGGAAGAACTTCCTCTCCCTCTACTCAAATTGCTGCCACCCCTTTTAATCATAGCTTTGCTCTGCCTACTTAATTTTTCTTTTGCATTTAAAGCAAATTCATATGCTTCATCCATAATAGGAAGCTTGACTAGGGCTAGTTCATCTTGAAGTTGGAATCTTAGTCCATTAACATACTTGGCTACTGCTTGATCTTTATCCTCTTGGATATCAGTATGAATTGGGAGCCTCATAAATTGTTCAGTATAAGCTTGAACCGATTGATCTCTTTGTCTAAGATTCTAAAATTATTTAAACAATTTTTGTTAATAATTTGAAGGCAAGAATCGAGCTTGTCAACATAACGGTCTAATTCCTAAACCCAGTCCAAGAACAAATTAGGGTTAAGGTCACCTTTAAAATAAGAAATATTGGCTTTTACCTTAGATCCTTGTTTGGATATGGCTTCAATGAGTCTTTCCATAGGGTCCACAACCCTAGCTGCATTTTCCATGTTCTCTGGTTCCTTTTCAAAATCATCCTAGTGTAATCTAGCCTCAACAGCTTCCAACCTTCTAAACAATTTAGTAACCTCATTCCTCTGATGACCAGCTACATTCTCCCTGCCTCTTCCACCCTAGTTCATGTGGATTCCTTTGTGTGCCATGGTTGTTTGCTCTAATACCAAAAATGATGTAAAACACAACAAAAAACTTCAAAACAACAGAATCTTAATATCCACAATGATCACACAATTCTAATTTAGGAGGAGATATTAAAATAGGTAAAGAAAATGAGGGCAAAAACAACATAGAAATAATTTTTATTTATATTTCGTAACTCATCCTGTACACACAACATTGTCTCCATAGTTCTCCCTTTTTTGTAGCTACAAACTAGCTTTTCCAAGACTAAAAATCCCCCTTAAAAGATCTGGGTCCTTCTTCCTAGCTAGCACTCAATAATCTCCCAATTCCATTCTAACATCTAAAAATAGTAGTTTGACGACTATTAGCTATCTCATTACATAAATGAATCAATCAGTTAACAACTAGCTATTTTTTGGAGAACTTAGACTCCTATTTGGACTCTCACAACTAAATGTAGCACTCTAACTAGTTTGTATAAATTGACATCTGGTTGGATATTTCTATCCAAAGTGTTCTGCATCAACATGTGGGTGGCTTTGTATCCCAACAAGAAAACAAAACCACAGTACTACAATGCCAGTCTAAATGGGCTGGAGATATTCAAGCTCAATGACAGCTCTAGAAATCTAGGAGGCCCAAATCATGTGGAAACTGAGGAATTTGTATAGAACTCAACAAATGGGCATATGAGTAGCCGTTATAGGCATAAGGGCTATAAAATTGGAGTTGTATTAGGCAACTTGGCTGCTGTAGTCTCATTCCTTTCTTTGATGTTTTTTTGCTTTGTTTTAAAAAGAAAATCTAAGAGTACTAAGAGCTCCTGTTACAAGCCCTCCACTATTGTTGCTACTCATGGAGTAGAGACTGCTCCTAGTATTAGTACTTTAAAAGAACACACTGAATCTTGTGCATTCCCTGGATCCTATAGCTCTAGATCGACTTCTATACCTAACATTTCTTGTAGGTATTCTAGTCTTTCCTTTTTTCCTTTTCCTATGGAAATAATACATCTTATGTTACTTGATAGTTAAATCAATTTTACAACAGAATTATTTGGGAATGGGGAGGAGTCTTTCTTTAAAAAACCCAACACAGCTAACATATGTCCCTTTGCCCCAAGAGGCACTGACTTAACAACTTTGTTGATACTCCTTGAATTACCTTGTATCAATTCTTGCTTGAATGTCTTCCCCATTCAACATATACCCTATAACTAGTATCATTTCTTGCCTTAACATCTTCATTGTGCCCTACCCTGAGCAAGGTGAGGTATTGAAACATTGTCTTACATCTTGATTTCAATAAAAAATTGTATACCTTCAACCATGTGTGCCATAACTATTAGGAGATATCCTCAACTAAAAAGCCCCTCTTAGAGAGGGAGACACCAAGAATAATATTAGATTTAGTTTCAAATCAATCTTGAAAGGACTTCGCTGCTAAGCATCTCCAAATGTATGAACAGTGGTTTCTTCTTGGCCACATAACTTACATGTAGAATCTCATTCCAAAAACCTTATTCATTCCACGCTATTTTTTCCATTGCACTTTATGATTCCCTACCTCTCTCATGACTCTTTATGATTCCCTACCTCCCTCATGACTCTTAGTTCGATCATGGAATAAACACTAATTCTTTCATGTTTTAGACACCTTTTTCTTTCAGCTTTAATTTTCAAGGTGCAAATGCACCAACTGTTTTACTCAACAATCACAAGCTATCATGAGAAAGATTTACTCTTGTGTTTTATGTTTTATCTCTTTTTCCTCTTGTAGTTTCCTACTTCCATCATGACTCTTAGTACAATCATGGAATAAACACTAACATGTAACTTACTCACTTTTTGTTTCATTATTCACTTTTAGACTTTTTTCAACTTCAATTTTAGAGGTATAAATAGACCAACTATTCATTCAACAATCACTAATTATGAAGATATGAAGAGACAGATCTCAACAAAACTTTGGTATTTTATGTTTTATCCCCTTTTTCTCTTACAATTTCTTATTTGCAAAAAAATAGTAACTATTACCCTTGGACATCAATATATATGTTCATATTAATGTTCATAGATATCCTTTATCTAATTGATATTTTACAAGGACTTCAGTTTTGCAAAGATTCAAGATGCAACTAACAATTTTGATGACTCCCTCCTTCTGGGGGATGGAGGATTTGGCAAGGTTTATAGAGGGGAAATTGGGGGTGCATCAGAGTTGCAGTCAAGAGAGCAAATCCACAATCACTTCAAGGTTCTCGTGAGTTCAAGAATGAAGTAGATCTGCTATCCAGACTGAGGCACAAACATATGGTGTCCTTGATAGGCTACTGTGATTAGAATTTTGAAATGTGTCTTATTTATGATTATGTCCCCAATGGCACACTACAGAAGCATCTCTATGGAAAGGACATAGTAGCATTGTTTTGCCATGGAAGCAGAGGCTGGAGATATGCATCGGTGCATCAAAGGGTTTTGACTATCTTCACTTAGGGGCATTCTAGAAGGTCATACAACATGATGTAAAGAGTACCAATATTCTTTTGGACCAAAATTTAGGTGCCAAAGTTTCTGATTTTAGGCTCTCCAAAATTGTGGGAATGTCTGATCAGAGTCATGTAACCACTACAGTGAAAAGGAGCTTTGGATATATGGATCCTTAGTATTTCTTCAGGCTGGCTCTTACTAAGAAATCTGATGTCTATTCATTTGGAGTGGTGTTGTTTGAGGTGTTGTGTGTTAAGCCTGTTGTTATGTCGAGGCAATCTGGGGAGAAGATTAATTTATCTGATCATGTATTGGAATATCTAAGAGAAAGTGCCTTGGAACAACTGATAGATCCAAATTTAATAGGTGACAAAACCCTTGAGTCCTTCAAGATATTTGCAGAGGTGGGGCAGTAGTGTTTGGTAACAGAAGGTGATGAGAGGCCTTCCATGGCAGATGTGGTGTGGTGCTTGGAATTTTCCCTGAAATTACATGACACTACCATTGCTCAAGGGGAAACTATTCAGGGGGAAATAATTCACGATGTTAGTTCTCATGGTAGTTTGAATTACCAGCAAGAGAATAAATTCCATGGATAAAAGTATTAAATTCCATGGAATCAGGGTGCATTGTTTAGCAATTTTTAGCCACCTAGGGGATCCATTGGAGGGAGGTAAATTAAACTAATTAAGGTTGTAGTCAGATTGGTGACTATGATGGTTGTTTATATTCATCCTTCTAGATATAATTTCTTTAGGTACTTGATATGAAGAGTCAAGTGGATAAGGTTAGAATCATGCCCTTGATAAATTTGATTGCTTAAATGCACTTTCCTCGTGACTACTTACTCATCATTATTATAATCCGCTATATATTTATTTCTGAAATATATAGATGCCAACATTCTATATAATTCAGTGATTCCATGTGAAACTTGTTGAAGTATGCCCAAAGAAATATATATCCCTTGTATTATTAGTCTCGAAGGGATAACTATAGTCTTTAATTCATTTTAACTTTCAATTAAAGTCTCCATTGTTCATCAATCAAAATACGTTTATCTTTTACATATTACAATATTTAAAAACTTCTAATAGCTAAATTGCACATTTATTAACAAAAAATATTTAAAAAATCATTTAACAATGCTTTGATTGGTATAAATTGTTCGGATGTTATTAACGTGTAGATTGATGATGTCAAAAAAAGTAACATTAATAATTATTGCCCATGATTCATCCCAGAATATCTCTAACAAAATACTATTATTACAGTTGTTATTGTTAATTAATAATTTATTGTTGATATTTATGTACTTATCTCAGTTGTTAATTGACAATAATTAAGAATTTTATTTAGGCAAATTAATTGGAAGGAGAATTCATTTTCCCATGTGAGAACAAATTTATAGGAAGCTCTTCTGACGCTGCCAAGAGTTTGAAGGAGACCGAGAAGCTCTGCTAAATCCATTTTTTTGGGTCGACTCTGACCATGTTGAAATACAAGGGTAAATCCGTCACTCACCATTTCCAACATAGGATATTCCCAATTTTATGCATAAAATTTAATTTCAGGGATAATTTTATTTTCATTTGGTTTTAAATTCTACCATATTTTCCTTTTTCTCCAATGAATTTATTGATGGATTGGCTTCTTCAAGGCTTTTACAGGGATAAAATGGTGGGCTTTGTGTTGGAATCCATAAATTCTTCATACTATTTTTAGCAAATTTGTTTTGCATTATTTTTTGTTTATCCACTGTATCTGCTAGAGGTAGTTTTAGATAGTCTTAAAATAGCAACGTTGTTTCATTGTAACTTGTCTAAGTCCTCTTCATATAGAGGCATAAAAAAAAATAAAAATAAAAACAATTATGATGTATGGGCTAAGAAGATGAAGACAATATTTGTGGCGAATGATTTGTGAGAGTGTGTGGTCACCAGATTCATAGACGTGACTGATCTGATAGCATACAATGCATTGACAAATGCCCAGAAGACTTAGTTGAAGGAGAATCAGAGAAAGGACATGAAAGCATTGAATCTGATAGAGACAACAATCACTGAAGCCATATACCCAAGAATTGTAGTAACAAATTATGCAAAGGAAGCACGAGAGATCCTTCAAAATTCCTATCGAGGCAGAGATAAGGTATGGTTAGTGAAACTCCAAACATTTAGAAGAGAATTTGAAACATTGCAAATGAATGAAAATGAGTCTATTTCTAAATTTCATACTAGGATCTCTAACTTGACAAATCATTTAAGAGTAAATGGTGAAACAATAGATGATCAAAGGAACATTGGAAAGATCCTTAGGAGTTTGCCTATGAGATATGATCTAATTTTCATAGCTATTAAGGAGGCCAAAGACCTCTCAAGGATGACAATTGATGAATTGATGGGTTCTCTTCAAACCCATGATCACTGGTTGAATAGATCCAGACCTTCTACCTTGGAGAAAGCCTTCAAGACTCACGCCAGTTTCAGAGGCAGGTGGAGAGGAAGAGAAAACAAAGGCAAAATATTCAGAGGCAGAGGAAGAGGAATGAGCCACTATGTTAGATCAAGCTCAAACAGTCATGAAGGAGCCCAAAACTCCCAATCAAACTTCTAAGATCAGAAAAAGAGTATTACTTGAAATCAAAGGTATGATAAAAGTAATATTTAGTTTTATTATTGTCATAAGCATGGTCACTTTGCCAGTGAATGTATAAAGAGACAATATAACCAATCAAGAAAAAATGCACATGTAGCCACTGAGAATGTAGATGAATCTGAACATTTACCAAATATGTTCATTATATGCAATGTTGCTGAATAGAGCATTGTTAAGGTATGGTATTTGGATAGTGCATGTAGTAACCACATGAGTGATAATGAGAATTTATTTTCCTTTATTGATAATAATATTCATTTAGATATTAAGATGGGAAATAATGAAAGAGTTCATGTTATTGGCAAAGGAACTGTTGTTATCTGCACTAAGCAAGGTGAGAAGAGACCAATGATGTCTACTATGCTCCATATTTGAAACATAATCTGTTGAGTATCGGATAGTTGGTCCAAAAGGGGTATAGAGTTTTGATGGAGAATGGAGTGTGCAAAATCTTTAACAAGGAAGGAAGAAAGAACATTATAACTGTGGTTTAGATGACAAGGATCCAAATGTTTCCTCTCAAGATGCAGATTGAACCTCTCAAGAGTACAACAGTACTACATCAAGCAACCTTCAAAATAGTCATGAAAGACACATCTATACTCTGTAATTTGAGGTATGGGCATTTAAGTTTTTTTGGATTAGATATTTTATCTAAGAAAAATATGGTTATAGGTCTACCAAGGATTGTAGACCCTGAATGAAGATGTGAGTCATGCATCTAGGGAAACAACATAGGCAACCTTTTCAATCAGGGATGTCTAGAAGTGAAAAAAAAAACAATTGGAATTGGTGCACTCAGATTTGTGTGGCCCGATGAAAATTCTCACCCACTCTAAGCATGCTTATTTCCTAACTTTCATAGATGATTCTAGTAGGAAAATTTGGATCTATTTCCTAAATAATAAGTCTGAAACTTTTGAGAAATTTAGATGGTTTAAAGCATTGGTTGAAAAACAGAGTGGTTATTTCATCAAGGCCCTAAGATCAGATAGAGGGGGAGAGTATGTGTCTAAATAATTCTTAAATTTTTGAAAGAATGAAGGAATGGAAAAATAGTTCACAACAAGATACACTCCACAACAAAATAGAGTAGCAGAAAGGAAAAAATAGGACCATCCAAGAGATGGTCACAAGCATGTTGAAAGTAAAAAGACTTTCAAAAGAATATTGGGGTGAAGTTATAGCAACAAAAGTATATTTTTTGAACATGTGTCCCACAAAGGCTATTTGAAATAAGACTCAACAAGAAGCATGGACAAGTAGAAGGTATAGTATTGATCATCTAAGAATATTTGGGTGTGTGGCATATGCACATGTGCTAAAGGAAAAGAGGCATAAATTTGATGATAAATGAGAAAAGTGTATCTTTGTTGGATATTATGAAGACACTAAAGAATACAAATTATTCAACCCTATTACAAAGAAGGTTGTGATTAGTAGGGATGTTGAATTCATTGAAAATGAATCATGGGATGGAACCATTGACACTTCATCAGGTATCTCAGAATCAATACTCATTGATGATGGAAATGAAGATGCTCAAATTGAACAAGCCACAAATCAGCAAGGTGAACAATCAGCAACACCTCCATCACATTCAAAACATAGACCTCAATCAAGCAACTCCAGTACTAGCTCAAATTCAACTCCTACTTCTCTTATGCCTAGAAAGACAAGGAGCTTAAGGGAGATATATGATGACTCAAGGTATGATGATGAAAAATTAAATTTTGATTTATTTTCTCTAAATGAACCTTCATGTTTTGAAGAAGCAATAAAGGAATAAAAATGGTGTAAAGCAATGAATGAGGAAATAGAAGCAATATAAAGAAACAAGACATGGGAGTTAGTTGATTTACCTAAGGGTAAACAAGTGATTGGAGTGAAGTGGGTCTATGAGGCCAAGAGCATAGTAGAAGACAAAATTGATAGGTACAAAGCAAGATTGGTTATTAAGGGATGCAAATAATAACCAGGTAAAGACTATGATGAGATATATGCTCTTGTTGTAAGAATGAAAACTATGCGGGTTGTCTTAGCAATAGTTGACCAACACAAGTTGAAGGTATATCAAATGGATGTAAAATCCACTTTCCTAAATGGAGTACTCAAATACGAAGTCCATGTTGATCAAACACCTGGATATGAAGTGCCAGGAAAAAAAACAAGGTGTATAGGCTCAAGAAAGCACTCTATGGACTTAAGCAAGCACCAAGGACTTGGTATAGTAGAATTGATGCATACTTCACTACAAATGGTTTTAGCAAAAGCAGTAGTGAGCCTACATTGTACATCAAGGAAAGCCATGTTAAGATTTTGATTACTATGTTATATGTAGATGATTTAATCTTCACAGGGAATGATGATGATTTTATTGTTGAGTTCAAAGAAGCAATGAAAAAATAATTTGAGATGACAGACTTGGGTTTGTTAAGGTATTTTCTTGGTATATAGGTACAATAAATGAATCATGGCATATTCATTTCTTAGTCAAAGTTGCTTCAAAAATCTTGAAGAGGTTCAAAATGTTGAACAGCAAGCGTGTGCCAACACCAACCACTACAGGTCTCAAGTTGAGTAAGGAAGATTGCAGTAATGAGGTGAATTCAAATCTATATAAGAGCATGGTAGGTAGCCTCATGTATTTGACAACATCTAGGCTTGATATAATGTATGCAGTAAGTTTGATTTATAGATTCATAGAAACATATAAGGATACACATTGGTTAGCAGGTAAGAGAATTCTAAGATATGTCAATGGAACAAAGAACTATGGCATTATTTATACAACATCAAGTGATTTTGATCTAGTTGGCTATACAGATAGTGGTTGGGTAGGTAGTGTAGATGATAGTAAAAGAACATTTGGTTATGTGTTTCACATCGGTTTAAGAGCCATTTTTTGGGCATCCAAGAAGCAACCCATAGTTTCTCTTTCCACAATAGAAGCTAAATACATTGCATCAAATGTAGCAGCATGTTAAGCAATTTGGCTAAGGAGAGTTTTAATAGATTTGAAGAAGAAACAAATAGATGGTATAGTCATATTTTGTGATAACATGTCTTCAATAGCATTGACAAAGAATCTAGTGATCCATGGACGAAGAAAGCATATACATATTCATTATCACTTCATAAGAGAATTGGTTGAAGATGATGAAATCAAATTGGTATTTTGTAGATCTAAAGATTAGTTAGCAGACATCTTCACGAAGGCACTAGCAAAAGAGACCTTCGAGCATCAGAGAAAGAATTTAGGAGTAATGGATGTTGTAATAACTAGTGGAAGAATTTAAGGGGGAGTGTTGGAATTTGTAAATTCTCCCTTTGCTATTTTTAGGATGTTTATTTGCATTATTTTTTGTTTATCTACTATATTTTCAAGAAGTAGTTTTAAATAGTCTTAAAATAGAAAAGTTGCTTCATTGTAACTTGTCTAAGTCCTCTTCATATAGAGGCATATTGTAAGTAATCTAAAAATATCAATTGAATCGCAACAGTAGCTACTTAGTGTGTTTGTTTTCTCTTCTCAGTTTGGTATCAGAGCCTTGGAGAGAAGATCCAAGGAGGAGAAATGTTGCAGTAGCCACAAAATTGCAAGTGTAGATTTTTGAGGATAGATTGAATGCTATAGCATTATATTTGGTTGCAGAAAAGAAACACAGAAGTAGCTCTAATACCACATGTGAGCTATAGCTCATATGGACCAGCTAGGACTTGAACCTAGGACCTTCCATTTTCTGTTAGAGTGCTCTACCAACTGAGCTACTGGCCCCTTTATGGCCAGCCAATCGTCGGTTTGAGTGTGGCATATTTCCAAAACCTTGAAAAAGCTGTGAAGAGTTTTGAGGTTGTTTACTGAAGGTGGCCTTCCCTAGTTGAAAATACCTGCGGCAATATCATTTCACTAGTAAAGGTTTATTGAAAGAGGCAAATGTAAAGAAGGAAATTATGGTGACACCAGTAAAGATTATAATATCACCAGTATTGTCAAAAAAGTTGTTGTTGTGGTTTCTTCTACTTCTGCTGACACGCTGGTCAAGGATTTGACTCCTACCAATGCATACCTACATGTAGTATACAAAATGTTGAACATAAGATGGAACTGACAAGGGTTCAATCATCCATATTATCTTCCATAATTTCAATAATTGTTAATTAAATGTCTAGATAAAATACATTGATACATCTACAATGTCAACTGCTATTCTAGAAGGCCTCTGTATAATTTGAACAACAGAAATCCAAAGGGGTTGGCTAGGTCCTGTTTACTTGAACATTTCTAGTGGAGCTTAATTATAGAATTTTGAAATCCCACTTTATCTCTAGTAATATGGTCAAGGAAATAGAAGAATTGATTAAAAAATTCAGGCCACATGAAATTAAACTTTAAAAAGCCTAAATAAACCAGAGATCGAGCTATATTTGTTTGAAAAACACTTTGAAATTTCCTCAGAATAATAAAGAACTGTGAGATTCCACTTACTGCGGAGCAACATATCCCTATGTTCCTAAAACATGAGCAGACATTGGCCTCTTATTTTATCAGACCCAAGTTTGGCCAAGCCAAAATCTAAGACTTTGGCATGGTAGTTTTTGTCTAGGAGAATATTGCTACTTTTGAAGTCCCTGTGGATCACTGGAGGATCGATATACTCATGCAAGTATTTGAGGCCTCTCGCTACATCAAGGGATATTATCATTCTCGTCTCCCAATCTAGTTTTGGAGGGGTGCTAGAAGAACTTATCCACAGGATCAACATTTATCTTTTCCTTTTGAAAATGAACTGAATGTAAAATTATAATGAATATCAGATCAACCTACAACTACTACACTAAATTTGACTATTAGGTTTAGTTTAGGGATCATGAAAAGAAGGCATTGCTAACGACAACATTGCATAGAACAATAGCAGAACATAAACATAAAAGTTGATTGATCGACATGGTATTACCAAACAAAGAGTCAAAAACACCAGAAGACCACAAATAAATTTAGGTATGCTTCCTAAAATGCATTAATCAATTGAAAAATAATTTCTTTGCAATATTTCTAAACATGCAGTCTTGGTAATAATACATTTGTTATGACCAAAGTCATCAAAGTGCCATAAGCTTGAGTGGCTTACATGTTTTTTGGGTAACTTCATATTAAATCCAGATATACAAAATCATTTGTATAGAGAGGGGCAGTTAAAGTTAAAGATTTACAGGTATACAAATCAAAATACCTCCATAATTTTATGTTGCTAATGAAATAGGAAATTGATTTAATTGAATACCTTGAGTGAGCTCTTTAATAATCTAGCTTTGGCTGTGATGTTATATAGTCTAAACAAAAACCACCCAAAACTAAAACAATATTTCCCAACAGTGCCATTAGATATAGACTAATTTTGGATGTAATATGGCATATAGACTAAACAAAAACACTCAAATCAAAATAGAGTTACTTGACATGACAAATTAACATGGAAGAAAATAACATCCATAGGATGTCATATACAAGTCAATAACTTAAGATTGAAAATGCATCAAAATGATAGAATCCAAAAGGGAAGGGGATATATCCATAAAGCACACAAGAACATCATTACAAACTGTTGTGCTAGAGAAAAGAGTGGTGTGGGCATTATACACAAATGGTAGGGACTATATAGTGTTCAATTCCTTTTGGGTACCGCACTGTGGTCCCATAGACCTTTTTGGTCTCTTGGATACGATTAAAATATTTCATTCATTCATTGAGAAAGATTTAAAAAATAGAACCATATTGAGCTTAGATTTATAGAGGCAATTTTCACCATAGTTGGTAAAGTGTTTTCCTTCTGTCGAAGAAATGTGTAATGGGAATGATAGTCCATGGAAATAAAATGCAATGGATGTGATGGAATCTGGCCATTGACAACTTTGTAGATAGAGTGAATTATTTTTGGATTAAACTATGTAAGCAAGTTTTAGATAATGTCAAAATAAGTTCATGGTTTTGAGCTGGTAAGTTTTGGGGTTCAAAAGCTACTAGGTCACCCAAGATCAAAATTTAGCTATGAAATTTTTTCCATCAAAGTGGTACTTATTGGTTTGTAATCTAGGAAATCCTTTGACCTTGACATCATATAATTTTCATTTTTTTGTACTGTATAGTTCATGATGTATCATTGATTACATGATACTTTTTGGATTCCTGTTGTAATTGTATTTATTTGAGTTGATTTCTGAAATTGTTAGATATATTTTATCTCTAATTGTCCATAAATGTTACAAATTAAATTCTATAATGACTTTATATAGAAAACCCTCAACCTTTTCTTGTGCCTGTTTCTTGCCCATTTCCAATTACTACTGAGAGAGATTTTTGTATACATTAGGACCAGGTAGGGATTAGTCTATTTCCTCCTTTTTTTCCTCATTGCTTCATACTAAATGGCTTCAATGGATTTTGATGAAGGCCAAGAAGACTACAATAGGTTGAGACCCTTAAGCTATAGGGGTGTAGATGTCTTCCTCCTAGCTTTCTCTTTGATCAGCGGGGCCACTTATGAAAGCATATCCAAGAAGGTAAAATATGAGAGTTGAGTCCCTCTTTTTCAATCACTAAGGTGTTTTATGATTGAATGTTATTTGACCACTAGGTGATACTTATTTTTATTTCTAGATTTACTTTTTGATTCTTGTTAGTTTTTTGCAGTGGATTCTTGAACTCAGACATTATACACTCGATGTGCCAATCATTCTTGTAGGAACCAAATTAGGTGAGATTTTGATTGATAATTTTTTAATATGAAGTGAGAATGTAAATTAAGGTTATATAATTGGGCTTGCACCTAGTTTTGTAAACTTGTCATTTGCATCATTTCCAAAGATTAATTTACTGGATGAAACACAGTTTGCTAGTGGTCATGCTAGTACATCTACTATAACAATAGCTCAGGTATGTCCTTGCATACCTTATAATGATAATCTAAAAATTCCCATTTGAGTAAATTTTGAAATGTAGCTTGTATAAAGACCATTTGTCCTTGAGCTTCACAAGGAAATTATATTCAATTGGGTCATTTTATTTTTTTGAACTAAGAGCTCTAGGTGAAATGCATTGGAGATGATTCACTAAGAGATCTAGGTGAAATGTATAAAGGATGATTCCCTAAGAGGCCTTTTCAATCTTGGTATATATGAATTTTTTGGGTTGCATAGTTATATCCAACACCCCACTTCTTGGTAGGAATCCTAAGCTTCATCTTAAGCAATACTACTTACTAACTTAGTAGGTTTCAATCAAATGATAGTTCATTCATTATTATTGTGTATTATTTGTTTTGAGAATATAGCCATCAAGAAAGAAATAGTAAAATAAAATAATTATCATGTATCACACCAAAGCATGGGAACCCTAAAAGGTGCCCAAGAAAGGCTATCAGGATGGAACTAGCATCCATCAGTGCATATCAGACATGGTACTTGGGTTTATATGCTTAAATATAATATTCCAAGTAGCAGACCATTTTAGATAGGATTAGGCTAGTATTCCTGCTTGCCTATATAAATTCGTGTAACATATTGTCATTTCAAAATTGGCCTATAGCACCATAGAGTAATGAGATTTTAGGTAGCTACCAAATTCTAATCTGTCTAGAATGTATTTGATTAGTTTATTTGGAGATGCAGGAGATTTGTAGAGTATCTCTTATTAAACAATTGTTTTTGGGATGCAATTTTATAGGAAGTTATACTCACTCATCAAACATTTACCATGCTTCATTTCTAGGGAGAAGAAATAAGGAAGCAAATTGGGGATGCAACATATATTGAATGCAGTTCCAAAACACAACAGGTACTTATGTTGACTTGGTGTAAATGGTTAATTAATTTGGGTATTGCAAACATACTATCCATTGCTCAATTGTCTTTTGTTTATTCCACATCTTTGTCCCCTTAATTTTTATCTTTTTAAAAACATCACATTTGGGATCACACACTGATGATGTAAAATGATGTCACAAAAAAAACCTTCGATTAAATTTAGAAGCATTGACAATTCAAATCACAATGTGGGTTTTTGTGTTTTGTTTTGTATTTTTGTTTTTAAAAAAGAGTAAACATTTTTTTGCCATAACTATTAGCGAGATATTTTGGAAAAGACCTCTAATTAACAAAATGATGTCTACAAAACCTATGATAAAATTTAGAAACATTGACAATTCAGATCACAATGTGGTTTTTGTAGCTATGGTCACATAGATCCGAAAGTGCACACAGTTTATTTCATAAGCGTTTATCTACATGCATATCCTTATAACATGATGCTTTCAAGATCTGAACTTAAGTGGAGCTAGAAATAATCCATCCATTTAACCAATCAACCTATCATGTCTCCATGGTAGTGGAAACTTTAATTGAATTCTTATTGTCTCATTGCTAAAAAAGCAACACTTTGACAAACTACAACCCTGTTTCCGTTATTCTATATATGGTTTCTTGATTTTGCCAAAAAATGTAGAGGAAAATATGATAAAGGCATCAACATTATTGGGAAGTAACACACTTCAGCAAAATACTATGGGTAAGAACTTGAAAGAATCCCTAATTTTTTGATTTAAGTTCATTTCATTCCTAGAGAAATGGGTCTATATTGAGAAATATTATTGAAATGTATTATTAGCGTTGATCAAGATAAGTTGCTTTGGGATAAATCATGAATGTTATCAGGCCATAGGGGATGAATACTATCTCAAGTACATTGTTGATAATGTTGAACCACTAAGAGTTGTTGGATGGGCAATGCCATAATTCAATTGGGATGTCAAATTTGGAGGCCTACAAGACTTGACAACCAAGTTACTAAAACAAGCTTGTATAACTCACCAGAAAATTGTTTCATGCAATGGTCTTGTAAGATCAATAAGTAATATGGTAGACGGGCCAGTTACAACCAATCTAACAATAATATTAAATTATATTATATTCTAGTAAATATTATATTATGTTATATTTTACAATTTGAACATAGTAACATATGATATAGTCCACAGAGTAGTGTTCAAGACTTGATTGTAATTTTGGATGCATTCATGACTCGTAGATATGGAAATATAAATAATATTTTACATGCATGTATGCTAACTAAGATATGATAATAACGGCTTTGTCAACTAGTCAATGCAAGAGTTTGGTTATAGTTTGTTGGAGTGTTGAATGATATTGAAGTTAAAGTTGCAAAGGCATTATTTGGCTTACACCCTGCGTTTTAATGTGGCCTCTATTGTTTTTACACAAATATGTCTTCATTCATAATATTTTATCTAAACTTTAATTTTTTCTTATTTTTTTTAAAATGTTATATATTTTACAAATTTTTATTTACTTGTAGTTACATACTATTGCAATAATGCCTTAAATTTACTTTCCACAATTTATTTAACTTCACAACTCAATTGTGATTATGGTTATTCTTATTGCATATAAATCAATACATAATATAAGTGACATCACCTACCTAACTCTGAGTCTACTCTCACCATGGTTTTTTGTTTGATATTAAGACACATTGTGATTGTGACATTTCGTTACAATTTTTTAGAGCCCAAATTTTTATTATTGTATAACATACTTATTAACATGTATATAGAAATGTTTAAACATTGTTTTTTTGTTGTAAAATACAATCAAATTTATTTTAAACTTTATTGGATTGATATTTATAAATTGTCATCTAAATTTTATAAGGCATCTCGGGTCAACCATCAAATTCTTTGGATAATTTTGTCTATGTCAAGTTTATACATATGATTTTTAAAACTAATTTTTAATTTTTTTTTGGTTTACATGTACATACTTATTCTCAAACATGACATAATACTAAATTTCACCCCGCAGGGACTTGGCACATGGCGCCCTTGTTGTTTATTAGTAATTACCATTGAAAGGTTGGTCAAGAGAAGATACATCATTGTAATGTATTTTTTTTTGGAAAATAATGTTGGAATATTCAACACAAAATTTAGGAGTTATATTTCTTCTCATGATAACATTGAAGAAATAAAAGAACCCAAAATTTAAGAACAAAAGTATATAACATTCAAAGATAATATTTTCAAGGTAAGAAGTTAAAATTATCGGAGGCATGCAATGCCTTAAGTATGATAATAGAATGTGAACTAGATAAAAATTTATTAGCAATAATGTTTTGTAAGATAAATATGAAACATATGTCAATTATAAAGTATCCATTGTACGGACAACATATTGTCATTCTATTTTGATAGGATAAAATCATTTTTTATGTTCACATATTGTACCATCAAAGAAGTCTAAAAGTGTTGTCAAAGTGTAGGTTCCATTTAAAGGTCGAGTCCGATGGACTAGAAAATTGGGTTGAAAACCATAAAATTAATTATCTGTATTTTTTTCTTTATTTTTGTTTTGAAGAAAGCAAAAGTATATGTAGTGGTGTAAAAATTTGTATTGAGGTGTATCATTAGTGCATTGTTAATGAAATATCGCAACTCATTGTACTTCAAGTTCTCACACCTTAAATTTACTCGAAAAGCTGACACTATTTTCATTTTTCCACTTGCTAAATGAACAACCCTAGTAATTAATCATTTTTAAGCATAAATTATCTTAGATCTAAATTTATCCATTTAAATGTTTGAATGTCTTATATCCATTCATGTTTAAGCAAATAATTTAAAATATCAAATTTAATTATTTTTACATTTTATTTAGAATTTATACTTTGGTGTGATGACTTAAATTGTTATATATGTAAGTTAAATATAAGTAAACTTTGTTATTGACTTAAAAAATATTATTATTTTAATATCATTAACCATTAGAATACGATTTTCAGTAAAACATTTTAGTATACATAACAAGATGAAAATATATGTAAAAAATGTAAATATTTAAAGATTCCTTTATGAATAACTCTCATCAAGTATATGATGATAATGATGACCACTAAAGGGAAAAGTGGTCTCCAATTTGAGGCATACTTCTAACTATTTTGAAACTTTTTCAATGAGTTGCCTTTGATGTGAGTGTATATGATAGATATGACCTTTCATTAATGAATACTTGTACACTTAAATGTAAAATGAACTCAACATTTAATATCTTAAAATAAGATTAATTTCTCAAAGATTTGCTTATATCTATAATAAATTTTTGTAAAATAAATATACAATATATATCAATAAAGCATTCACTACATGGATTACATATCTAAGAGGGCCATACTCATTTTAGAGATACCATTGAGTAAAAATGAAACAAAAGCTTATTTATTTTGATAGGGTAAAGTGAAATTTTTATACAATGATGTTCACATATTGTACTATCAACAAAGTTCAAAAGGGTCGTTAAAGTGTAAGTTCTATTTAAAGGAAGAGTCCCATGGAACTAGAGGATTAGGTTGAAGACCATAAAATCAATCATCAATATAATAGTGTAAAGTTAAGGTGCACCGTCATCACATTATTAATAAGGGCGCTATGCATCAAGTCTCTGTGGAGCTTAGAATAGTTTTTAATTTTGTTTTAAGTATTGATCATAGAGTGAATATTTTTATTAAACAAAATTAGTTAAGAATATTTATGACACCTTTGAACTGCATTCGTATATAGTGACATTATTTGTTGTTACCACTACCTACATTTGTACTTGTGGAATGCAAGGTTCTTCTTAAATTATGGCTACTTTAAGTTTGTCTAACTCTGTGGTGCACTGTTAGGATGATGATTATGATTATGAGAAAATATGTTCTCATAAGACTTGTTGAGCACATATAATAATTGCATCCGAATTCTCGCAATCGACTTTTATGAGTTTGAAAATGATGAAGGTAGTATAATTGGTTTGAAAAGATATGCAATTATACTTGCCCAACTTTGCTGGCTTAAATGAGGATAAGTTTAACGCATTGGAGTTTATACCAATAACATGAAAAAACAAAAGGCATGACAACATTATCACCAACAACAACACTTCACATGGTAGATATATTCAAAGATTTATCACCACTACAAAAATAATTTGACACAAAATGAGAAATTAATGATGCTTTTTGATAGTGATCAATCTTGAATAATATTTCATCATTTCCCTATCCATATCTTTTCAAACCAAAAATGACTTGATAAGCACATACTATAATTGCATCCAACTCCTCATCTCTCTTTGAAATTACTTATTTAAGAAAATCAAATTAATACATTTAAAATTTTGTTAAAACACAACCCATAATAAAATTATTTTACTATTCAATTACTATCTATAGCATTTGTGTAGTCTCAAATGCAAGATAACTGTGCCTGCAACATATACATGATTTTTTTTAGTTTTTATTCTTGGCGGTAGAGGATTTTATTTATGTAGCCCTACATAGTCATTTTGACCCAAGTATCATATCGATAACATATACATAGAAATATTCTTTTAAAACATGAAAAAATATTTGAGGTGGTGAAATCCAACTTGTTGAGAACACTAGTTCACAAAGGGCCCTCCAAAATTTGAATGCTACTCCCTTGCTCAATGCATTACCTACTTGATTTTGTTTTCCTGATTTATGCTTCAACACAAAAGTATACCCCTAAAAGAAAGAAACCCACTTTGCATGCCTACTATTCAACTTATTTTTGTGTATCCGCATACTTCAAAGACTCATGATTTGTAAATAGGATAAACTTCTTAGGCACTAGGTAATGCCTCCAATGTCTTAAAGCTTATACAATTGCATAAAGCTCAACATTATAAGTAGAATAATTTGTCCTTACCTCATTTAATTTCTCACTAAAATATGCTATTGACTTTCCTTCTTGACTCAACACACAACCAATTCTCACATATGAAGCATCACAATCAACCTCAAACACTTTGTTAAAATATGGCAATGTTAAAATTGGTATTTCTGTAATCTTCTTAAAAAATTCAAAGCTTTTTGTGGTTGCTCTAGTCCATGCAAATTCTTTCCCTCTCATACATTCTATTATTGGTGACACAATACTACTAATGTTTTTAATAAACTTTCTATAAAAATTGCTAAACCATGGAAACTTCTTACCTCTGTAATGCCTTTTGAAATAGGCCACTCAATAATTGCCTTTATCTTTTTTCCATCCATTTTCACACCATCTACTGAAATTACAAATCCCAAAAATACCAAACTATTCTATATAAACCTGAACTTCTTCAAATTTGCATATGACTTCTCATTTCTTAACAAATCCATTACCATTCTCAAATGTTGTAAGTGTTCTTTAGTCTTACTGAATATCAAAATATCATCAAAATAAACAACCACAAACTTACCAATATATTCTCATAGCACTATATTCATCACCCTCATAAATGTGTTAGGTGCATTAGATAATCCAGATGGCATCACCATCCACTCATATAAGCCATCCCTAGTCTTGAATGTAGTTTTTGACTCATCTCCTTCACAAATTTGAATCTAATAATAGCCACTCCTTAGATCAATCTTGGTAAAATATTTTGCTCTTGCAAGCACATCCATCATATCATCTAAATGAGGTATAAAAAACCTATATTTTAATTTTATTAATTGCTCTACTATCCACACACATTCTCTATCCTCCATATTTCTTTGGAGTTAGTAATGTTGGTGTTGCACATGGACTCATACTCTCCCTTATCACTTTTTTATTTAGTAATTCTGTAACCTGTTTATATAATTATGCATGTTTTGTTGGACTCATCCTATATGCTGCTTGATTGGGTAGAGCTAATCATGGAATCAAATCAATGTGATGTTGAATATCTCTCTTTGGTGGTAAAATATTTGGTAACTCATTAGAAATAACATCTACACATTCTTTCAACACTCTTGCTGCTTCTATTGGTATTGGCACCATTTTTATTTCTTCATTCTTTACTACTAGTACATAACCACAACCTACTACCTTCATATCTTGGATAAATTCTTTAGTACAAAGCATGTTTTCTATCTTCTCTTCCTCTTTAAGAAGTAACAAAAATACCTTTTTACTATTTTTCCAAAAAGTGTATGTTCTTTGTTCCATCATGAACAAATTTCCTATCAAATTTCCACCGTCTCCCCAATAACATATGACTGCATCCATCGGAATAACATCACACCATATTTCATCATTATAAGTTTTTTCTATAGGAAAATTGATTACGCACTTTTTATCTACTATAACCTCATTCCCTTTCTTAAACCATGATTTTCGATAAGGGTTAGGATGATTTTCACATTGAAAATTTAGTTTCTCAATCATTTCTTTAGAAACCATATTTTCACAACTACCACCATCTATAATTACTTTTCATACCTTTCCACCTGAAGTACATCTTATTCAAAAAATATGTGATCGCAATTATGCATCACTACCTTTTTAATTTTGTACTTGATCCCTCCTTAGAGCAATCATGGTTCTTCTCATCATGAGATTCTCTCTAACATTAGCTGGTGCAACTTCAGTTTTCTGCTCTTCTATTTTAGCCTCAACTAGATTTACACTTGGGCAATCTTTTTGCCTCCTTTCTTGATCTTGATAGTGTGAACAGACAAATGCTTTGTGCCCTTCTTCTCCAAATCTATAATAGACATAAGATCTATGCTGATTCAAAAACCATCTTCTAGCACCATCATAACCTCATCCTCTCTGAAATCATCTCCCTCTTTGTTGGTATTAAAATCCTTGCCTATTATCATCTTGCCTTTCTACACCACATGATGATTTACCTTTATTAGCATTAAATCCATCTCTGGTGGTATTAAACCCATCTCATCCCCTTATTGGAGGGGATCCACCTCTTTTTGGACCAATAAATGTCCTAAAATTCTATCTATTTTGTTTTTCTTCTGCCTTCAAAGCTAATTGATAAGCCTCCCCCATGTTAAGTATTCTATGCACGCTTAATTCATCTTGAATAATTTTTTTTAAACCATTAACTTACCTTGCATCCATTTGTTCTTCTATTTCATCATGCTCCACTCGTATGGAAAGTTTATAACATTCATATGTATACTCTTGTATACTGTGATATATTTGCCTCAAATTCTAAAATCTTATGTATAAGGTTTGTGCATAATCCATAAAAAGAAATTTCTCCCTTGGCTTCTTCTCCATCTTTTTCCATGAATTAATCTTTTCTTTACATTTTCTCTGTCTGTCTTTCTATAGGTGATCCCACCAAATCATTGCATGATCTTTCAATTTCATGTATGCAAACTTTACCTTCTTGTCTTCTCTCATAGTCTTCCACTCGAAGAACTTCTCTACATTATTCATCCAATCTATCAATTCCTTTGGTTTTAAACTACCTCCATAATTTGGAACATCAACCTTGATTCCTTCATTTATTCCTTCTAAATCCCAAACCATCCTCTCTTCCATTGATGGTGGCTACTCTTGCCATTCTTCTTCTTGCTAAATTTTTTCATCATGATCTATGTCTTCCTCATCACCACCTTATCTTCTTTGCTGATTGGTGATAACCTTTGTTAATTTTTGACCTTGCCTATGCAGCTCTTGTATAGTCTAATTCATTTGCATAACACCTCCTCATCCTTTGGCCATTCTTTACTCCTCCAAGATTTGAACTTGCTCTAATACTAGATAATGAAATAAAAAACTATCAAGAACAAGAAAATTACCATTAGGCCAAGATCTTGACACAATACTTAGAATTGATTCATATTGATTGCTTAAAATAATTATAACCTAAACCATGCTTAAATAAGCTTCAACTCAAACTTTAGAGTTGACATGCAAAAATTTGAAAAATCTAAAAAAAAAATGTCTATTTTTAGTAACTTCTATTTATAGTAAGTTTCGCATGCAATAATGCATGGCTCTAAATTTTTTCCAAAATAACTTAAATACTAAAATTAGCCTATGAAATGAAATTCAATTGAATTTGACTTCTAGTTCTAAAAATATACAATTTCTAAAAATAAAATTCTAAAAAAACATTAAATGTTAATTTTGGACCCTCAGATGATCACGTTTGACCTTTAAAAAATATAAAAATAAAATGTAATAATATAGAATGGCTTAGGGCAGAATTAGACTTTTTGATACGGTCATTTTGGCATGTGGAATAGCTCAAATGGAGTTATGAGTCAAAAGTTATGGCCTCCAAAGGTTGGCCTATTTTTTCTGCATCACATAATAAAATTATTTTACTATTCAAGTACTGTCTATAGCATTTGTGCAGTTTCAAATGCAAGATAACCATGCCTGTAAATATGCATGATTTGTTTTAGTTTTTATTCTTGGTTGTAGAGTATTTTATTTATATAGCCCAACATAGTCATTTTTGACCCACCTATCATATCGATAACATATAAATAGAAATATTCTTTTAAAATATGAACAAATATTTGAGGTGGTGAAATCCAACTGGTTGAGAACACTAGTTCACAAAGGGCCCTCCAAAATTTGACTCTTTAGATGTATTAAGTGAATTATAATGTCTAATTTAAGTTAAAATAACATACCTTAAACATTGACATTACACAGAAAAAGTCCAACCCTCAAAACCTTGACACTAAAAGACTTATGATATAGTTTAACTAGATATCTTGTTCTTAATTTACCAAAAGACCTATTTTTATTAACACCCCATTATAGATACAATAAAAACACCTACCACCTTAGAAACTTAGTAATATGCCCAAAAATAAATAAATAAGCCATATTATTGGGAACCCCACATCCGTTAAAGCATACATCCCTCTTAACTCTATACATAAGAATACCTATTGAAATGATAAAGAACAAGGCCTGTTGAAATGAATGAAATAAAATAAAAGATCTATTGAAATGAATGAAATAAAATGGTTTTAATTATTCTGGAAGACCAAACGGTCTATTATTTTGCACCTAATTTTAATAATTAACCTTCAAAAGCTGAAGAAAACCCATGAGCCCTACACCTCATTTTCCTAGAGTAACAAGAGGAAGAAGAATAATTAAAAAATAATAATCCTTAATACATGGATCCTGAAAATTTGATGTTACAACCAATTCTAACATTATTTTGTTCTAATTTTAGTTGCATGGCACAAAAATGAATAGAGTCACAGTTGATATAGTCAATGCTAACTCCAATTTTACAACTAGATGTATTTGAAATAGGATACTAACACAATTTTGATTACATACTTTACAGTAAATATCATGGATTTAAATAAAGTTTCTAGCTCAAAAATAGTTATGATATGGGTATATATCATAGTCAATTTTTTTGAACCATTCATGTATTTTAGTCAATACATTCGAGGCGATAGAAGAGCAGTGTCTCCAAGCTCTCTAGAGCAGACAATCGGTGAGAGACTTGTAGTTGCCTCCCGTGTATGCCATCAGACCCCTATTTTTATAGTCAAATTCATCCACATTAGATGACGAGACCTAGACATGGTCCTTGACATGGTTGGATGACCAGCTTGCCAAGTTCATCGTGTATATGAGATTTGGCAACCAATTGACCATGTCAGTGGCGTATATCATTTAAATTTCACTAGAGTTAGAGTCCAGTCAGACCCAATTTTTATGCATGCTGAGGATGTCCATCGTGGATGGTACCCACTCAGAGCCAATAATTATTTTAAGTCAAAACCCTATGAATAAGTTGATCTTGCATAACATAGTAACAACTATTATACCCTTTCCTGCAACAAAAAAAAGTGTTAAATCTAATCACATTATACATCTCCTCAACCCAAGAAGGCATTTAACACTTATTTTATCTACAACATTACAACACATCAATGCCCTCTTCACATCCATTGTTGAAAGAGGTGTAACTTCCTTGGTTGCACACATTATAGTCAAATCGACTCTTCCCTTTCCAAATTTTTTTACCCTCCTACCATTCCATTTGTATGACTGACAATCTTAGTGTTGAATATGGAGCTCATACAAAATCAACATGACACAAAGTTTTTTAATGAGAAACCTATGAAGAAACGAACCAATATAAATCCATCCATAGAAGACATGGTAGCGGTGGTAAAAATAGATGCGATTGAGAGCATAATGAGCTAGGGAGAGGGCTCAGGATTATCAATTCAGCTATGTGGTAAGCCATATCCTTCATGTGATAGTGCATTCAATGAATTTTAGGAGACAAGATTAGTTTTGAAAGTCTCAAGACATATTTAAAGGCTAAATTAATGGGAGAAGAGGATACTGTCGACCCTATAATGTTATTTACTTAGTACAATGTGACAACTTATGTATGTATATTGGAATCCGAGAAAGACCCTATCTTATTTTTAGTTTCCATATAAAAATTAAAGGACAGTGCCAAAAAAATGTACTTCTCCACATTTATTCTAGTTTCTATTGATGATGTCAATGTTACATCCTTAAATAACATGTAAACAATTTTGACCAATCACAATATAGATAAATGCCTTTTTTATGTTTTTTGTTAAAAATGCATAACTTGACTATTGTTAAACTATCAATTTTACCATACACAAAAAATAATGAATTCTGATTGGTCCATAAGACAAACTTTAATCGATGGTTAAATAAAATTGAATGCTTTAGTATACCCTCTGAAACTAATAAAATAAGGCAACTCATTATACTTCAGGTTCTCACACCTTGAATTCACTTCAAACATAGACACTATTTTCATTTTTTCACTTACTAAAAAACTCAAGTAATTAATAATTTTTGTACATAGATTATCTTAGATCTAAACTCATTTATTCAAATGCTTGAAAGTTTTACATCCATTCTAAATTTATTTATTTAAACGCTTAAAAGTTTTACACCCATCCACATTTAAACGAATAATATATAATATCAAATTTAATTAGTTTTATGTTTTATTTATAATTTTTTATTTTAGTGTGATGGCCTTTAATTGTTATATGAAGGTTGTAAACAAGTAAACTTAGTTTACTTGAGTATTTTAAAAAATCACTATTTTGACATCATTAACCAATAGAGTAAGATTTGTCGTAGAACATTTTAGTATATGTGTTTTAATTGTGTATTTCTAATAAGATATTATTTTGAACTAATTTAGATTTTATGATGTATAAAAATAAACACAAATTTGAATGTAAAATATGAATTTTATTAAAATAATTATATTTGTTATAAATAGAAAAAACCAAAGGGAATAAGACGTCTTTCTATTTTATGCAGGTTTAAGAATGAATACAGGTGATAAAAAGAACAAGAAAATGGGTTAAGAGTTGTTCGGATCAAAAATTGAGTCTCTAGATCATACATGGATAGATTATGTGAGGTTTTAAATCCTTCCTTTCAAATTGTAATTATCAAATTTTATACATACTTGCACAACCACTTCCAAATCTTTGTTCTTGTCTTATAATCTTAGAATTCTGCACGTGTGTCAGATTCCTAAATTTTATTTGTCATTTCATTGTTATTGCTTATATTTATTCGTTACTTGTTTCATTGGTTCTAATTTTAAGACATTCAAGATTCTAATTTACTATTTAGATTATATTTATCTTAAGACCCTTTATGCTATCCTTTAACTCAATTGTACATCATGTCATTATACTATAGTGTCATAATTTGTTACAACACATCTTAGTAATTATAATCTCAAATAGAGGCACATAATCACTAATGTTTTCATATGATCCTTATTTGATTTGATATATTTTTTTGAAAGTAACTTTCACACTAATGTTGATTTGGCAGTGATATAAGAATTCATCAACTAATTTAGTAAATATATTCACATATTGACTTGGTAAATCATAGAACCAAACAAGGGCATAATCCTTCAAAATTTTAGTAAAGCATTTAGATAAAGTTTGTCATTATGAATAAATCTAAGAAGGAAGCATAAAATTAACTAATACGATATGAATAATCTCTTCTTCTAATGAATAATTCAAATTTTGGAGAAACAAAACCTATTGGAGAAGGATACATGTGCACTTCAAGGACAATGGTTTAATAAAATATCATTTTGAAGTAACTCATTTTTTAACCTATGATAGTCTTGGGTGAGGATTTGACTTTGAGTTTTCTTGGCATGCAAAGTATACATAATGGTAGCTATTAAATAAAGAACTGGGGAAGAAGTAGAAGCCATGTAATATAATAAGTTATCGAATAGAATCATTTTGCAAGATTGAAGGATTAACACCATGTTGATTTGAAATAGGAATGTTATAAGCAAATGATTGTTGAGAAATAGAAGTAGTAAAAGGAATAGAAACGTGTTGAGAATAAATAAATCCATTTGGAGGAAAACTATAACTACATTAATGAACAATGGAAATAAAATGAATATTAGAAATAATGAAACATTTTGAGAAATAAGATAAACATTATAAGTAATGAGTGCAACTTTAAAAATAGGAGGTTGAGAATCAAAATAAGTGTCAGGAATCTAGAACAACAAACATGCTCTGATCCCACTTGTTAGGATGCAAAACCGGAAACATACAATTGATTACCAAACTTCAAACAACTTAATATGCGGAAATAACCAGATTCACCAAGTAACTAGAATTCAGAATAACACAGCATATGAGAGACAATACACAACTTGTATTAACACTTTATACAGAAAAGAATACAATAGAGAATATGCCACATCTTCTCCACCACCTTACAGAGGATTCCCACACCTCAAGTGAGCAGTAAATCTTCTCCCCAAAGCTCTCCCTCTCACCGGTCCCAACACCCAACTCAAATACAGAGTTGATGTTCACCTCCCATGCTCCACGCATAACACAAGTGCTCCACGCACTCCACAAGCACTCCACGTGCTCCACAAGTACTCAAGGTACTTCAAGTAGATCTCCCATGAACCTGCAATAACCTGCACTTCAACAGACCATACTTATGGAAGGAACTTCCTTGCCTTCCTCTTGTTCTATCCGAGTACACACCTGTACTCCAAGTAGATCCTGCCTGATACTGCTCCCTGTTGTGTTGCTATCTGTATGACCTTGCACACCTGCAAATCAAACAATGGTTCTATTCACCTGTGAACCTCGACCTTGCATACACATACACCTGCAGATCAACGATCTTACTTATCATGTAGATCTCCTATATAGGCCATGCAATTGTGACCAAGATCCTACACTCTTGAAGAACCCAGCTGGCTCTCCAATCCAGCACCAACACACCTGGTACTGTGGCACTAGGAGGAACGCACCATTGCTCTACCTCACACACAGAAGGAGCTTATAATTATGCTCTCTTACTCCCTAGCACACTTTTCCAATACAACCATGAGTCTATTATATAGATCTCATCCAAACAATAATTAGACATCTAATTACAATAATTAGATCCGCAGCTATGAGTCTAAAATTAGCACTCATCATGCAAACACTTGGTTCGTTAGCTAACTGGCCGTAAATAGCTCGCAGTCGAACCACACAGGCGACCGACGTCGGTCCCTGTCTGCCTAGAGGTGACCGACGTCGGCCGATATATGACCGACGTCGGTTGCTTCCCTTTGCTATCCTGCCGACGTCGGCTGATCAGACCGACCCCAACTTCTCTGCAATCTTCAGCGACCTCCTCTCCTGTTTGCATCAGTGAAGCTTTTAGCTCCACAATCCTAACAATAAGGAAAAACAACTTGAGAAATAATTGTAGTAGGGTTCACTTTGACATTCAAATTATTTCATAGAATTCATGAATCTAGGTATTTCATCTAGGTAGGTTGAGAATCGCCCCCTAAAGTTTTATATCTCTTGATATATATCCATTTATATAACTATTTCTTTCATCAATATATCTTGATTTATATAACTATTTCCTTGATCAATATATTCTATATGCACATCTTGTGATCCATTATAATTCATAACATTTTCAACATTCAAAGAATACACATTTGCATTTTCATCATTCAAAAAAGATACATTTGCATTTTGTTAGCATGAATAATACATGTATCTATTAATTTTATTTTATGTTCCCACACAATTTCACCTTTTCAAATTTACATGTGTCATGTCTACATGTAAAATCCTTGTGAAATGAATTCTTTCCTAAGTTTCGACGTCTTCATTATTCTTCAATTTAATATGTCTACTCAAATTGAAACACGTGATTGCTTCCTATTTATTCATAGTCATGTAGTGGCATTGAACTTGTGAATTAATTTTAAGTGAGGTATGTGGATCCATTGGATTATGAATTTGTGCTTTATGAGTATTTAAACATGGATGCCTTTCAACTTTATATCTATCATAACCAAGTGGCATAACCTTGCAGTCTGTCTTTGCTAAGTTTTGACTCTTCATCATCTTTTCACTTTACGATGTCCAATTGGAGTGACACACTTTATTTTATTAGATCAAAATAATGGATTAATGGAGTGCTTCGAGTATTTGGAGTGACATTTTATAATGTTTAAAATGTTAGATTTTTAATTTTGATTGATACCTTACCTTGTCTAAATATCTTCATTGTTTTACATATTTTATCGCCATGTGGTAGAATCTTGTGAAATAAATTTTCATAGGATCTAAGTTGTCATGGGATTTTTTCCTTTAATATGTCCAATATAATTGAAACATGTGACAAATTTTTATTATTTTGTAGTCACAAGCTCATGAAGACATCCAAGTTCCAAATGATTGAGTGTGGAGTCTATGGATGCATTGAAACATTGATCTCACTTTATTTCCTTTGACATTTGCACTTTATCTTCACAATGAATAAGTATGTGATAGTTATATTAAAAAATATTAATAAATACCATAGATTAATTTAATAAAATTGTGATATCAAGAAGACACATGACAATCATCCAACAACCAGATGCCACGAAGTAGACTCTATGGATGCATTGGTATTTATATTTCAATCTATATGGTAGTTAGGTATTTTTTTCATGAGTGTCACAAATGTCATAATTAAAGCACAAACCTTTTGACTTTGATTATGTGAATGTAGCCACTGATGAGCTTAAAGGTTTGTAAGGGTATTGTGTGGCCAATTGATTTTCACCTAAACTTAAATTAGGTTTCAAGTGTGATATGGATGTTGAATGTTTTGTGAAAATTAAATTGACCTATAAGGGAAAAGTTTAAATTTCCCCTTTTTTAGTTTGTATTGGAAGTATGCTAACAATGTTTTCAAATACCATATTAGAAATAGTGTCAATGTTTTTGGTAGTAGTGTCAATGAGCTATTATTTAACCCTACTTTTAATGTGGATCATAACTTGGGTAGATAGGGTTAATGATATAAAAATGATAGGTCACAAGGGTGAATATCAAATCTACAATAGGCCAATTAATGTGCTAGACTCAAATGTATAATATGTTAAATTTATTAAACTAATATAGGATATTAATGGAAAGTATTGTATGCAATCAAAAATGCATCATGTCTATAAATCAATCTTTGCTTGGAGAAGATAGAACACACCTACACTTCTGATTGGGAATACATTTGTTAAATAAGATCATGACCAAGATGGGGATCCACTAGAATCGATTAGGGGATCACTTGTCATAATACACCATGCTAGGAAGGGTTCTAAATCCTCCAGTCTAACACAATCATGAAACAACCTTAAAAGAGTCCTAGTTTTAATGTTCACTCTATTCTAATAAATAAGAAAGTAAATATAATCTAGTGCACATCAAAACTTGTGGCAGAAAGTGGGGGATAGAAATAAAATAAACTAAACTAAATATGCATAGAAGACATATACTCACATCAATGTATACAGAATCCTAATGCATGGAAGGAGAAACACAACTGCATTATTTATCTACTCTTACAAAGGAGAAATAAAGTAAAGAATACTTACCTTTGAAGATGAACCTGCCGAGCCTCAATCTCTCGCTTGGACAAGGTGCTTTGCAAGAGATTGTTGTGGTATGTAAAGATAATAAAAACAAATCAGGTCTAGGCTACACAACCTATATAAGTATCTAAAATATTTCTCCACAAGATAATATATGTATCTCTAAAGAGAGTATGGAACCCTAAGCTTTATTCCTCAAGTAGAATGGTCAATAAGTAGATGTTCATTCACACTTATTCTTCTTCACTTCTCTATTCTCAAATGGTTGGAAATGGACTTGTATATATAGGTAGATCTTATCCTAAATCCTTTTGATTATGTTGGCTATACAAGGTCAACCTAGTCGACCCTATATGTTTTTAAGAGATAAATCACTAGGTAGCGAGCTAGGTCAACCGAAGGGTTAAAAAAACTCCAAGTGAAAAATACTTCTAAAAAATATAGGGTCAACCCAGTCAACCTAATACAATCAACTAGTGAAAGGAGGTCAAGGCAAGAATATAGAGGATAATGATAAGATAGATGTTTGGAATAGGTACAAAAGAAAAGAATAATATTAGAATAAATGATTTTAGGAGACAATTTTTTAGATGGAAAGTGGAGAAAGGGACAACAATCTTACAAAGCACCAATGGTCGGCCCACCCATTTTTTGATGCACCCCTTAAAACATGCACTTAGAGAGATTGAGACTCGATGGATTCCTGCAAGATACAAAGTGCCAATAAGTGATAAAAGTTTGAAAATATTATGTGTACATATGCCCCACTTGAAGCACATCACGTTTCATGTAAATACAACATGAGATGGTGCTTTGGGAAATAGAACATGATAACATATAATGTTGACGATAAGTAACTGCAATAAGCAATAAATAAAATAAATAAAAGGATAGAATTGAAAAACACATAACTTTACTTACCTTAATGTCATAGATAAAGAAGTAGACTGTAAGAGATGTGAAGGTGTCCAATGTGAAGAACACTAGGTGAACATGTAGAAGTTAGTGCAAAAAAAAAGCCAAAAATCAATTTTTTTGGAAAATAGGCATATAGTAGTTAGGAGAGACAGAGTTTTTAGAAAAATTGGCAAATTAGGATTGGTAAGGCAAGGTTTAAAATATGGAAGGAAAATAAATGACAAAATGATGGAAAATGAATGACAAATTAATGAAAAATTATTGGACAAGATAGTAAATCATGTTGGGAAACATGTAAAACATAAATGGTAAAAAAAAAAGAGAAAAAAAGAATTAAGAACATACTAAATTACGTTGGAAAATATAAGAGTGAAACAAAATTTGAAAAAATTTGGTCTTAAATTTATCACACTAATTCAAGTTGGGAAGTATGAAAAATTCAAGAAATATTTATATTCTTACATACACTCAGAAAATAGGAAATAAAAGCAAAAGAGAAATGAAGTAAGCATACAACATACTAAATCAAGCTGAGAAATATGAAAAATTCAAGAAATGGTTGTATTCTTACATGCACTCTAAAAATAAGAAGATAAAAGCAAAATAGAAATGAAGTAAGCATAAAACATACTAAATCAAGATGGGAAGCATGTTAGTGATGTGTAAATTCATAATCAATCGAATCTTATCTCATATTTGACACATATAACTTTTGATTGTGACTTGTATTATTAGAAAACTTTGTAAGGAGGGCTAGGTCCTATCCATGGTCTTACACTACAACTCCATAAAGGGAACACCACTGGGGTGGAATAATTAGGACAATCAGGTAATAAAGGATGTGGGTAATAGGAAAGAAAAAGGTGGTAATTTGTAAAGAACATCAGGTCCTATCCATGGTCTTACAAAGCAACTCATAAATAAAATCCAAAGGGGAGTGATCAGTAGATAAAACAATATTTCTCAAGAGGAAATATAAGGGATATAGGTAATGAAAAAGGGAGTGTAAAAATCATGACGTAGGCATCTTATGAGAAGACCTTAGTAAACAAGAGGCATACTAAGGACAAGAAAAGACACTAAGTGACTAGTGACCATCAATGTGCAAAGGAAACCTATTCACTATAGACACAAAGCTTTGTAGGCAAATAAGTGTGCTACTAAGATCAACTAATGAAGGTAGATTAGTACAAGAAAAAATAAAATTGACTTACCTTCTCATGACATGTTTCTCTTTCTTCAAGACCCCTTACAAAGTTATCAGTCTATTGTGAATATTGGGTACTTGCATGATAAAGTAGGTAGCACTAAAAGATTTTTTTATTCTCTTTTTCTAATCTACTAGCCTACCACACCCCAAAGGACCTCAGATCTATCGTGAGGCCAACTGTGGAGTTTGAGATTCAACTATAAGAAGGAAATGTGATTTGAATCACATCTTTTAGTGTGATTTGAATTTTAAGAATATTCTTTCCTTTTCTATCATTGCCTTTTATTTAAATGATTTGCATTTTAACATTTTATGGCTTTTTAAGATTTCTCCTCCATACATATTTGGAATGACCAATCATGAGATATGTAGTGATACACATCAATTATATTTAGGCTAAGGTTAAAGGAAGCTAAGTAACCAAAGACAAAGACTTACTAGGACACTTAGGCTTAACAATGAACTAACATGTGATCTCAAGTCTCAATCGTGTATATTCTTAGTTTGTGAAAAAGGAAAGAAGGGAATAGATATCCAAAGGCTGACCAGTGTAAGGAATGTATAATGAGATATATTGTTTGCTAACTGATCACATGGTAAAAAGATACAAGGACCAAAGGGAACATGGTTTGTATAACCAAGTGACAATGATAATTATCCGTGCAAAATAGAGATAAGAGAGCAAACAATCATGAAGACATAAGAAGAGGGTTTTTAGAAAAAATAAAGAGAGGAGAGAAAGTAATGATAAAGAAGAAACATGCAAGATAAAGGGTAAAATGATCATAAAAACTACTAAGGCAAAGAATGGCATAAAAATAAATAAAATAAAAGAGATATATAAGGGCCAAAAATGAAAACAAATGCCAAATGTGATGTGTAAGAAAACCAAAAAACCAAAGGAAAACAATGATGATGGTAAAGTGAAACTAAAAGAATAAAAATACACAAAGACAAAGAAATATGAGACAAAAAATAAAAAGTAAGATCTATGCTAACATATGTATCAAAGATGAGCATGTGAAATACAAGTCTATGAGTCTCAAAAGGTTTCTTGAAGTTGAATTTTTTTGTTATTATGCATTGTAAAATAAGAGTGGGAATCACAAGATGCCCTAAAGGGTAATTAGATGCAGGGGTGAGCATTTCAAGATGACCCAAAGTCTAAAGGGACATGTGGATGGGCATCACAAGATGCCCCAACATGTGAGTTGGGGTGAGGTGATATTTAATCATTAGAATGATTTGCATTGGGTTGGTAGGTGCATTTGGAGATAGGTAAATGTGTTGGTTTATTAGAGTTTAAGGATGTTAAATGTGACATATGATGTGTAGGAGAGTTATGAGGAGGTAAAGGAGGTAAAGGAGGACCATGTATGATATGAGTTGGAGTAGGCATTTGAACTAGGTACTCCTTTGGTTCATGTAACTTAAGAGGTTGAGGTTCAATGGATACAACAATATGTTTAAAGTTGTTCATGTTAGCTATCCATTCCTTATTGGTGTAGGAACAAGGATCAACTATGGTTTGAAAAAAATTAGCAGATGAGGTGTAGGTATGGGATGATTGTTGTTGTTTATTAAGTAGTTGATGTTGATGTGATTGTGGTTCTTGAGACTGAATTTGAGAAGTGTGAAGACAATCTTGATAACATTGTTTTATGAGAGTGTCAAGATTGAAATGTGGACCAAGCAAGGAAGAAAGAAGAAATCAATGAAGATCATGATAAGACTCATGAGAATTACCTATAGTAGCATGCCACCAACAAAATTTATTAGGATTGTACCATTTTGGAGGATGTTTAAAAGGATCAAAGATCATGGGTTTAGAGGGTGGAAATTTATTCTTAAGTTGTAATAGACTCAAGGGAGGGTGGGTTGGGTTAAAATTGGTTGAATTAGATGCTCCATTTTGAGGTTGAGGAGGCTTGGCTGAATCAATTTTATGAGAAAATGATTGGAAAGATTCTTTAGTAATTATTTGGGGTGTTTCAAATTGAGTTATAAGAAAGTCTTGTCTTTTTGCTTGGTTTAAGGCTTCTTCTAAAGTTTTAGGTGAAAAGATTCAAACTTTGTATTGAAGGGGAGGTTTAAGAGAAATGAAAAATAGTTCTAAAAGAGTGTCATCATTCATGTTATGGTCCACTTTATGAGTGAGAGACTTCCATCATTTGATGAAAGTATGAGTAGATTTATTAGGAAGTTTCTTGGTATTGATATAATGGTTAAGGTAATTTTCACGAAGATCATCATGTTGCAATTCCTTCATTAGAGCATTGACTAAATCCTCTAGTTGTGAGATGTAATGTCTAGTAAGTTGGCTGTACCATTCAAGTGCATCACCAATAAAAGTTTTGGCTAAGAGTTTGGTGGTAACAAAGGTGTTAGTTTGGATCCATTCCTTATAGATATTACCAAAAGACTTAAGAAAGATAGTAGGTTTCTTAGTCCCATTATACGTAATGGTTAGATAAATGTTTCCAATATCTATGAATTCAATGAATGGGGCTAAAGGTTCATTTTGAAGATGTTGAAGTATTTTGTTATTCATTAAAGGTTGGGGGATGATATTCCCATTGGCATCTCTAAGAGGAGAGACAAATTTTTTATTTGGTTGAGACATGATGACTTGAGGTGGTTGACTAATCATGTTGCATAAATATTGTTGAATTTTCATCACTTGAGATTGATTGGTTGTTTACATGATGTTCATTTGTTGTATGACTTGTGAAATAAGTTGAGTTGTATCAATAGGTGGGTGCATGTTTGTAGGAAGGATATTAGTGTTGATAGGAGGGGGATTCATAGTGTTGGTGGGCGGAGGGTTCTTTGTAGGTGGATGATTCCTAACATTAATTTTATTTGTCTTAAGTATGGTAGAAGAAGAAGGAAGCTTTGTAAAGCCACCATTCTTGTGAGGAGTGTAAATGGTATTATCATCAAGGTTTTTGAAAAGTTAGGAATCATCTAGATTATCAATTTGTGTGGGTTAAACAATGTTACTTAGGGAATTGATAAGACTTAGTGATCTTGTTATGGGTGTAATAAGAGGATTATGAACATTGGTTATAAAGGTATGAGTATTGATAGGATAGGTATTAGTTGGTGGAATATTGCCAAAATTGGTATTGGGAAGAGGATTAGGATGAATGACCTCAACTACATTAAATTGTGTAGTGATTAGTTTTGATTCAGGAGAAGAGGAGGGAAGAAATTGGATAGTTTCATATGAACTAATGAAATAAGTGAGGTTATTATCCAAATCCTTAATTATGTAATGTTCTTGACTAAGGGAAGGCTGAAAAGATGTCATCATGATGAGATAAGACTAGATAACCACTCAAGAAAGAGGTGGAAAAAAGAATAAAGAGATAGGAAGTGACAAAAATAGTATAGAGTTGACTATATCGACCTAATACAAAAAATAGGGCCTACAAACCATAGAAGGTCAACTAGGTCAACCTAGTACAATGAATAGAGGTTGGCTAAAGAGTGAACAAGGTCTAAAAATAGTACAGGGTCGACTAGGTTGATCTATTATAGTGAATAGAGGCTAGGAAAAGGTACAAGGTCGATTGGGTTGACCTAGTACAATAGATAGGGAAAATTAAGAAACTCATAATAGATTATGAACTGAAATGAGATGAATTTTTCAAGTGATTTGAAAAATTAAAAATTGATAGGAATTAAATAATCAATTTGACCAATGCTGGATAATCTAATTGAGGCACATGACACAAAACCTTGTACCAACATTGGCGAATGCAATTTTTTATAATACATAATATAATTGATAAAAGAACAAGCAATCAACTTGGAAATTAAAGACATAACTAAATGTTCAACCTAAATATTTATAAGATTATTAAAATATGTTTTTAAATGTGATGGGATGTTGGCTATAAGTAAGGAACTAGAAGGCCATCTAAGGATAGTTTCAAGTTGTTTGGGATGAAAGCGACATGTAGTGGTAATGATACATGATTGGTATTGGGGCCTGCCCTGGTAATGATACATGATTGGTATTAGGGCCTACCCCCTCAATTCACATACCAAAGTGTTAAGGGTGTCGGGTGCTTAGCCAGAATATAACATTAACCACACTTTTACTTGACCACAACATCAAGTCGACTTCCCACTTGGTGTTGAAATCTAAGTAGGTTGGCCTTGGGTAGTCAAACGTTAAAATGCTTGTTTATATTTTTTGATCTAGTCATGTGTGCATAAGATATAAAATAGTGAAACTAAATAATTTATTGAAAAACCACCTAATTAAACTATGTGATCTATTATAAGCATGCAAACAACAAGAAAATAAAGTATGAATTAATTACTAGCATATAAGGTTAATTCCAACTTTGAAACAAGGTACAATGTTGATATGATCAACAATATATGCATAAAATATATAACAAGATCAATAGGGTCAATCCTATACTATAGAATCAAGGTTTTAAAATGAATAGGGTCAACAAAGTTGACCCAGTTATCTAGATAGCACATAGAACATAGAACTGGGTTGGCAGGGTTAATCCAGTTGACTGTACGATGACAGTTTTAAAGACTACAAATTGTAAAAGGAAAGACTATAAAGAAAGAGATAGATATGTAGAAAAGAGCCTTGGTGTATTAGAGATGTGAATAATGAATATCGATGTTTAATAACCTTGATAAATGCTTATAAATTCTATTAACTAGGTCAACTGGGTCAATCAAGTTTTGTAAAAACCTGTTGTTGAGTACCTAAAATATATAGGGTCGGATAGGTCAAACTAGTATGTTGAACAAGATGCCTAAAAATATATAGGGTCGACTGGGTTGACCTAGTAGACTAAACTAGAAGTCTAAAAAACTAAAAACCTATACTGGGTTGACAAGGTAGATCTAGTAGCCTGTACCTAAAAACCTATGCATAAAATTTAGAATTAGGCCGATGTAGTTGACCTAATATGGAAATATATGATAAAAATAATGATGAAAAAGAATGAAATAATAAAATAAGGTGAACAAATATTGTAAGGTTCAGTTTATGTTAGGTTCACCAAAATGTATGAAATCAGAATGCATCATGTCTATAAATCAATCCTAGTTCAGAGAAGATAAAACATACCTACACTTTTGATTGGAAATACATTTGTTAAGTGGGAGCATGACCAAGATGGGGATCCACTAGACTCAATTATAGGATCAATTATCATAATACACCATGCTAGGAAGGGTTTAAAAGCCTACTGTCTAACACAATCATGCAACAACCCTAAAAGAGTCCTAGGTTTAATGTTCACTCTATTCTAATAAACAAGAAAGTAAATATAATCTAGTGCACACCAAAGCTTGTGGCATAAAGTGGGGGTTAGAAACAAAAAAGACTAAACTAAACATGCATAGAAGACATATACTCATGTCAATGTATATAGAATCCCACTGCATGGAAGGAGAAGCACAATTGCATTATATATCTACTCTTATAAAGGAGAAATAAAGTTAGGAATACTTACCTTTGAAGATGAACCCATTGAACCTCAATCTCTCCCTTGGCCAAGGTGCTTCACAAGATATCATTTTGGTATGTAAGGATAACAAAGATATATCAGCTCTAGGCTATACAACCTATCTATGCATCCACAAGACTTATCTATAAGATAAGATCCATATCTCCAAATAAAGTATGGAACCCTAAGCTTTATTCCTCAAGTTGAATGGTCAATAAGCAGATGTTCATTCACACTTATTCTTCTTTTCTTATCTATTATAAAATGATTGGAAATGAACTTATATATATAGGTAGATCTTGTCCTAAATCATTTCAAATATGTTGGCTATACAAGGTTGACCCAGTCGATCTTGTATGTTTTCAAGAGATAAATCACTAGATATATCATGAGTATGTTTTTAGTAATTTAGACCTGTAGTTTGGTTGTTCCTTTGATTGATGTAAAATAGGGTAGAATAGGAAAGATGTTGGTAACTTGAGTGCTCTTTTGGTTTGACTGCTACATGAGGAATGAATGAGGGTTGATATTGTATTTATACCAGTCCTATCAGGAGGTAACTTGCATAACATCACTTAGGCCAACCATTGTAATATGTTTCACTTGTAAATTGGATGACTTTAGGACACTAGATAATTTATTTAGGGTAGGAAAATAACATTGATGCTATTATCTATACCATAAATTAGTGTCCAAGGAGAAGGAGAGCAAACACAAGCTTATAACTTGTAGAGGTGTAAGATAAGTACATTTTAACCTTTTTGGGTAAGACAGGATGTCTATATCATCAATATAAGGTTTATTGGACTAAGAGATAGGGCAAACACAAGATAAAATAGATGCAATAATTGTAGAAGAAATACATATATATCACTAAGAGGAACAACTAAGTTCTGAGTTTGATACATAATCATAAAATATCATCTAGATCCTGCCCCCCCGCAAACCCCCCCCGCCCCCCCCTTTAATGTAGTAATGAAATTTCTAGTTTAAAAGAAAGGAATAAGTACCTCAGTGTGTATGCACACCTTGTCTTTAATTTATTTCAATTTGAGTGTTTTTATGGAGTTGAATTTGAGTGTTGTTGGGACCCAATTTTGGATAATTATTTTTTGGGAAGAAACAGTGTGGAGAGGCATGACACAAAAGATCAAGGCATGGAAGACCATGACACGGGAGTATATGTTATGAAAGGAACAATTATCATAGAATAAATATGCATGATAAATGGAGAACCTAATAATGAAGGATTCATAACTTAGTAGAAGACCTAGGGAGTACAAAGAAAGCAAAGACTCTTATGGAGTAATTCACAAGGATGAAAGATAAGACTAAGTCAAGTGGAATCTAACATTGAGCCATGGAAAGATAGGTGCTTAGTGATGAGAATCCAACATCAAGAGAGAATATAGGGGAATATAAGCCCAAGTCCATAGGAACTTAATGTAAATGGCTACCATGACTCAAATCTATTGATGATCATTGGCTAGTAATCTTGATTATAATTACTTTTGTAACTACTTGGTCAGGGAAAACTAAGTATAAATATGCCCATGATGTGCTTTATAATGTTGTTGTTTAGTTAGATGTTAGTGATGACTTTATGAGTTGCTTAACATTATAAATTTGGATAAATTTATTCATTGAGATCACTAATGAATATGATTAATGAAGCCTATGTTGACATAATATTGTTGTTTAGTTATCTATCGGGTTGATGTATTCTATTATTGTTTATGTCATCTTTTTATTTTAATCATTGAGTAATGAAAAATTTTGCTAAGTTAGATATAAATTGAATAATGAGTTTAGTATTAAGTATGTGTTCGAGTTCCCTTGTCTAAGAAGATGGAAAAACACACCCTCACATTATAAAACCAATGGGAACTGATCCCATACTGCATGCTTTGGGTGAGTGCATAAGAACTTGTTCTTACAAGAAATGCTAGTGCATTAGCATGTTGGACTCTTATTCACTTAGGCACATGCCTAGGGAAAGTCATGCCCATTTAAAGGAAAAAAATCCCAACATTTTGGTTCCATTATCGAGACCCATAACACTTGCTTGCATGATGGTGGAAGATGCTTGAATGACTACCTCTAGAGAATATTTAACTATGGGTTACTAGATTAGAAGATAAATTTTCATTACCATTTCTCGAACCAAGAATCTCCACACGTTCATGGGTATAAAAACATCTATATGACTCACTTTATGAGATGTTATTTGTAGAAGTGCCTATTCACCTTCATGCTTGGATTTAGGCATATGCATAAGATCAGTCGAGGAACTATGGATGGAAGATAACTTTATCACTAGAGTGTCAGTCAACATTAGCATAATTGGGAACACCTTAGATGCATGTCGTTGATGTTTGGTCATGTGAAACTTTGAACAATTACATTTTGAAATACATAGTCTCTACATATTCCTATCCAGAAGAAGCTTAGTTTCACTTCTTTTGAGAACCGTGTGGTAGATATCTCAGACATTTTTTGTTGGAGATTAAGAAGCTAATAGTAGATTATAAAATTGAAAGTTTCTCCATGGATGGATAAACTCTCTCTCACATGAGCAACATAGTTGGTGTGGAAATGGAGGGGCATATTTTAATGGAAAATTGTTGGTTCAGCATGGTAGCCAATCAATGGGAATTACAGAAGTGCAACTATGATGAAGTTAAACAAATGGATATGAGTGGAAGTGATCCAACGAGGGGATGAGAGGACTTAATAAGTGTTTTAAGGTTTCAAAGGGAAGTAGAAGAACATGGTGATGATTCCCCAACCATAGGACCACACTCTATGCTAGCATAAGTATGTGCAAGAGAAATAAGTCAGGTAGTGGTGACTGAAGAACCCAATTTGGATAAGCCCAGTACCCCACCTAAAACACATGCTCATGCTCTTAAGTTAGATGACATATTTTCATGCAATTGGGATACTTATAGTGTATATTTAGAAACTAAACCTATTAGAGATACATTTTTAGACTAAGAATTAGATATTAGTTTATTGGCCATTTATTTTCCTTTGCAAGATAATTCTATGGACCAATTTGGAATGCCTAGTGGATCAAGCATTACTAGTGGGTGAAGTACTAACCCATCTATAGTTAATTGTCCTCTCTCTGGTCCTGACTTATTAGGTGCTTATGTTGTTGTAGGAGGCATAGGAGGCAATGGTGGACCTTTCCCACAAGGTCTAGGAGGGACAAGAAGTGTATAATAACAAACCTCATTACAAGCTCCTCAATCACCCACTATGTATTACAAGATGAAACTACACTTGCTTGAATATCACAGTGTGGATAATGCCACATAATATGTCCATAAGTGTGAACTTATTTGGTGAGTGTGCTACATTTCCTCTTTTGAATGTAAGGTAAAAAAGTTTGCTACCACTCTTTCAGACTATGCACACAAGTGGTACCATAAGTTTGATCTGCAATAGGCTATGGTAAATTATGACCAACTTAGGGAAACATTTCTCTAGGAATTTGATATCTTAGTTTTTGAATAAAAGATCACATCTGCCCTGAAGGACATCAATCAAGATCTAAATGAGAGAGTGTATGAATATGATGCACATTTTAAGATGATTCTCTCTAAGCTTTATTTTGAGATAAATGCTACTCAACATTCCTAATGGTTCATAAGAGGCTTATTACTTCCCTTATGATGCACCTTTTCACATAAGACTTTCACCAACCTATGTGAGGCCTTGGAAGTTTCCCTTCATGTTAAATGTATTGAAAGCATTGACATAGGGATTAGTCCCTTTATGGAGGCTTATATCACTATTATGGCATCTTAGTTCGAAAATTTCACTGCATATAATGTTCATGACACTCGTAGTAGCTTGCAATGTGTGGATTATTAATATAAAGGTCATAATAGGAATAACTACCCTTGAAAGAGTATCTAAGTTGTGATGAAGCAATCTTATGAGATTTGTCAAGAAGAACATGATGTAAGGGATTTACCTCTTCTTCAATATGCCACATAATCAAAGGTTGTTACATATTGTAAGATATGTGATGCATACACTCACTGTACCAATGATTGTCATATTATAAGTGGAATCCATGAGGTGCATGTGAATGGTACGCATCAGACATATGTTTCCAATAAAAAAGACAATGGAGGAGGATATTGTGGTTATGGTCATGGTCAATGATGTGGAGGTGGATGTTTTCCACCAAGAACCTATTATAAGTGCAGGTCCCTAGAGAACTACCAGTGTGATTATCTAGTGTATCCTACATTTGATTTTTATAAAAATAAACACCATCTAGAGGAGAGAAATTGAAAGTGTGATGGAATTATACATATTGAAAATCATTAATGAAGACTGTGCCCTGCTACTCTTATTGGTCCCAAATTCAACATTACTACATGGAGTGGTGGTTAATCCATGTTTATGTTCAACTTGACCACTAAAAAGGTTAAATGAGAGGAACCTCATGCTACTTGTTATGCATATTCTCAATAGTAGAAAGAAGTGATAACAACACTTAATCTGGTGATATAAATGTAAGGAGAGATCTAGTTCCTCAAAGATTGAGATGTTACTACATGTGATGATGTGAAAAAAGCCATAGATCTTCACAAAATGATGCATAATGACTTCCATGAGTTGTTAAAGTGACTCCTTGATGAGGATATTATACCCCTATTACAAAATTAGCTAAGACATCATATACCTAGGCCTACTAAGGATCATTTATTAAACCATGCAAGCAACAAGAGACTCATTTATAACTAGTCCAGAGGAGGATAAAGAGATATTGGTTAATGCCATTATTGATGGATGGTTACTTAGGATATCCTAGTTGATATTAGTGCTAAAGTAAATTTCCTTACCAAATATGCATGGAGGAAGATGTCAAGCCCTGCTTTGAAGCATTCTCCTCATGTGTTGTTTACGTCCAATAAGACTCGTGATTTACCTATTGGAGTACTTAATTATGCTACCATAGATATCCTAGGTGTCACTTTTAAAGCTAAATTTGAAGTCATTGAGTTGGCTAAAGCTGATGACTTTCTAACTTTGTTGGATCACCCTTGGTGTTATGTGAATAATGATTACTTAAGCTTCAAGAATCGCTATATCAGCTTTGAGAATGATGAGCAACACATTATAATCCTTTTATACCATGCTCAAGGACCTCCATATGTTGAGCTAGTAAATGTTGAAGAAGACACTAACCATATCTACAATGCCATAGCTTGGGGTACTGAATGCCTAGATCCTACTTTGGATGGCATATTGCATTGGGTAGATGAACAATTTATATCTAACACTATTAATAATGCCTATTACTATTGGGATCATGGTGAGTATGATCTTACTAGAAGGATCTGTGGTGTTATAGATAGTTGAGAAGATGATCCATAGAAGTACCATAAATTCCATAAATTTACTTATCTTCTTCATAGATAAATTATGGCTGTGCCACCTACGAGGTTAGATGAATATCTAATATTTCATTGTTAGATGGAATTCCACGAGTTTTTGCAATGGTTGGAAGCCTTATATGACTATGAAATTGATTGGGTATGTTCAATTATCCATATCTTTGATGGGATAACTTCTTGGTGGTGGAGAAGTCATCGTTAGTACTTACTTAGAACTAAGTTCATTCTAATCTACACCATCACTTTCACCATGATAATTACATAACAATACCATAGGTTATAGTGGAATTAATGCTCCTAAAACTCATCTTGAATCTTTCAATACTATGTGGAAGGCAAATGAAACATTTTTACTTAAGTACCTTTGGGTTCACGTATTATATAACACTCTATGCACTTGGGCTAGATCATGGTATGTACATGAAGAGTAGAATATGATGATAGATTATTGGCATTTATTTAAGATTAATATGGGTTTAGTGTTTTTTTATTCATCTCCATAGATGGAATTATGCCTCACATTGCAAGCCATACATCATATCAATATTTTGAGAAACTATTGATCTGATATAGAGATCTTTATGGTGTTTAAACTATTAAAAGAGTATCAAGATGTCTTCCCATAGAATTACAATGAAATAAAAGGAGTGAATTATTTCTTTGGAAAGAGCCATATTAATTTGGTATATATTACTTGATCTATCAGGAAGAGGCCCTATTGTATGAATCCCAAATTATGCACTTGAGTCAAGGAATAAATTAATAGCATGCTATGAAAAAGAGTCATTACTTCTATAGACAAGTCTAAATGGGTGAGCCCCATGGTCATTAACATTAAGGAGGATGGTTGTATTCAAGTCTGTGTGGATTATCAGGTACTCAATGTTACTTGTGTAACTGAATCCCTTATGATGCTCTTCATTGAGGAGATTCTAGATGGAGTTGTTAGGTGTGAAATGTATACTTTTACTAAAGGCTTCTTTGGATATCATCATGTCCAAATCATGGAAGAGGATAAACCAAAGACCACATTTGCAACTGAGTGGGTTTGTTTTCTTACAACATGATACCATTTGGGTTGAAAAATGCTCTTGTTATGTTTTCATGGATCGTGGTCGAGGCCTTAAAGGACTTTATTCATAAATTCCTTCAAGCCTACCTAGATATCTAGACTATTTATAGTTTAGTGTGAAACCACTATTCAAATATCTGACTTGTGCTTGAGCATTACCATAACCTTCATATTTCATTAAATCTAAAGAAACATGTGTTTGCTACCCCCTTTGGCATTTTATTTGGTCATGTTATTTACCGTGATGGACTCTTGGTGGGTCCAACCAAGATTGTTATTATTCCTTTCTTTCCAATGCCAACCACCCAAAGAGAAGTACGTGTCTTCCTAGGACACATAGGTTATTATAAGAAGTTAATTCAAGTGTATGTTAATATCACTGCACCACTAGAAGAACTATTGAAATAGAATGGTCAGCTTGTCTGGACCAATGCTTACTAGCATGGGTTTATTTCACTCAAGAATAAGATCATTACTACCCCTATTCTCTAATTTCTAAATTAGATGAATAATTTTTACATGCATTTCGATGCTTCAAGGATGGAGGTAGGTGCTATACTTGCTTAAACTAGTGAGGGCAACCTTGACCACCCTATATAATTTTCTAGTAGGAAGTTCACTCTAGCTAAATGGTACTACATGACTATAGAGCATAAATCTTTGCCCATGGCTTATGACCTCCAAAAGTTTCTTTAGTACTTGCTAGATACTCCATTAATTTTATTTACAAACCATAAAGTGATGGAGTACCTAGTAAATAAGTTAGCATTAAATGGGGGCATTTATCAGTGGATTGTGCTTTTCCAAGAGTTTTAGTTCTCATTGATGGTAAAACCCAATAAGTCTAATTGTGGCCCTGATCATTTATCATGAATTGAGTTTGGTAAGTTGACACAAGCCATTAAATATGACTTGCCTAACATGTAGCTTTTCCAAGTCATATGTGTGCACAAAGATTTAGAGGATATCATAGCATTTTTGAATACAGGTTCAACTTCAACCCACCTCAACACTCAAGAAAAAAATTAGTTAGTTGTTCATGCAACTCCATTCTAGCTGATAGGGGTGACCTTTATAAGCTTGGGTGGGATGAATTGTTATGACACTACATCATACAACATGAGTGTACTAAGGTTATTTAAGAAGTTCATGTGGGTGTTTTCAGAGCACACTATGCCGGTGATACTATATCCTAGAATGTCCTTTTGGTTGGCTTATGTTAGTCTATGTTGTTTAAAGATGCTAAAGCTTATGCACATCGATGTGCCATCTGACAATGCATGGGCAAGCTAAACAAAAGGGATGCTATGACCATTCATCCTATCTTAGCACATGAACCCTTTAACAAGTGGGCTATTGACTTTGTTGCCCCAATCAATCTAATAAGGAGGCATAACAACATGTGTTATGTTATTACGGCTACTGATTACCTTATTTGCTAGTACAAAACCACATTAACCAAGGATTGCATCACTATTACTACTACTTGTTTTATTTAGGAGAATATCATTACATGGTCTATATATCCATTAAGTCTGACTAGTGATCGAGGAACCAATTTCCTTAATGAGATCATCTACATCATCTTGACTAAATTCATGATTGTGTACCACAAGACTACACCTTAACATCCTCATGATAATGGTATAGTTGAGGCATTTAATAAGATCTTGGGTAATAAATTAACTAATATATGTAATATTAGATGCAATAACTAGGATGATTATGTTTCTATGGTGTTATGGGCATATTGGACCACATACAAATGATTGAATAAGAACACACATTTTAATCTTGTGTTTGGTACCAAAGCCATTCTCCCAATTGAATTCTTTGTCCCTTCTCTTTGATTGCATGCATTGGTCAATTATATGATGAAGCATATTTTAAAGTGCACTTGGATGATCTACTTTAACTAGAAACTTGATTTCTCACAAATTAGAGTCAAGGGATAGAGAAGGGCAAATAGAAGGCCTAGTATGATTTCCATTTGAAGAAAACAATTTTTTCTCTAGGCATGTAGGTTTTGGTATATGACTCTAAATTCACACACCAATCAATAAATATTCACATACACTAAGATGGACTATTCATTATTCATAGTATTCATCCCACTGATGTGTGCACATTGAAGCATTTAAATGGCCATTTCCTTCTTGACCATTTTAATGGTAGTTAGCTATGGCCCTACTATTTTGATAGTCTTCCTTCTATGCCATTAGGTTAGAATAGGATTTTAGTTATTTTCAATAAAGTGTCACATTGGTTGCACACTTTTGAGTAGTCTAGGTTCAACACTTTGTTCTTTATATTTTTATTTCTTTGTAATGTCATGGTGGACCATCGATAACTTTTAGTGTGGGGTAGGAAGTGTAGAAGAAGACAACCCTATGGAGCACCAAGGAAATGGTCAATGGGAATGCACATGGGAAAAAGGGTCTTGTAAGTGAAAGTGTATAAGGATAAATGGGTGCATAGGATGTGGCACATAACTAATAAGCTAAATTAAGGTAAAGAAGTGAGGTTCCCACATTCGGAATGGAAATTTTTGAAATTTTTTACAACTGTCATGCACTTTGGGAAAAACATGGGATGAGATAGATATATTTAATACAAGGAAAATAGTGGCAATGACAAGTGTGCAAAGTAAAAATTATGGCAATACCATTACAACATTAATTACATGAAGTGATGGATGAGGTAGTGGGGTAGTAAATACGAGTTACCCCCTCAAGGCTATAAAAGGTTATGATTCAACCACGACCCTAGGTGCCCAATACTAGAGTGGAGTGTTAGATAAGCACTTATTTATGTTCTCACATTTTTCACTAGAGGATGCATTTGAACACCATTGATTTATCTCTATATATATAGTCGAGAGGGATTTCATTCACGCATAGGGAGTTAGGTATATGGGGGTGGTGTGGTGGTTTGATTCGAGTGATAAATAACTAGTTTAACATTGATGATTAAAAAATTCAAGCGATTGGTAGGGAAGGATAGATTTTAGGGCTTTCCCCAGGCTCAGATTGAGTGATTTTAGATTGACCGAGAGAACTTAACCTTTCAATGGATTATAGTCGATCATTATTGAACCTTTCATCGACTAGATGAGAGAGAAGATGGAGAGAGATGGTTGGACTAAACCAACTAGAGAAAGGATCCTCTATCTTGATTAATGAATGGTTTTCATATATTAGTACTAATTAATAGGTGTCCCCCAAATATAATCAATAATAGTGGATCCCAATCAATAACATCCAATCCCACTCGAGGGTAACAAATCCCAATCCATCACCAATCCCAATCTATAGGTGAATAGGTGGTGGCAAAAATTTTCACATGATATTTATAATGAAGAATCCCATTTTGAGTTGTCAATAGATATCCCGAGATTCTTCCAGATACCCTTTGGGTAGACCCCCAGATGTTTACTATAGAAAAAGCTAGTGTGACACTTTTGAAATTAGCACATGAGGTAACTAGGCAAAATGCCTTCTCTGAGTCTAATATTTGAAGAATCCAAAAGAAGCACATAGAAATGGTTTCCTTATATTATAATGAGTGCACCAAAAGAATGAAACTTGAATAAAAATTGGCTAAGGTCAAATACTAGTTATAAATAGAAATAATGGCCAATGTTAAATCTTTGAACATCTACAAGACAATTTTGAGCCAAGAACCAGTTTTTGTAGACGGGATGTCCCTTACTAGTGATGTAATAGATAAATTAGAGACCCTAGTATAGATTTTATTGAAGAAATGCAAGGACTAACCCAATCCCTAAAATGATCAACTTAGGTAACAGAGTAATTCACTGAAGCTATAGAGGTGTGCAAAAACTTCTTGAATAGAATTGGAGATACAATTCCCATCTTGTATGGGGATTTTGAAAATCTAGAGTGACTTGAATTTTTTTTGGAAGCAAGGATTCAAGTGAAATATATTTAGTGACAACAGTTGTTGGATAGTGCCTTAGTAATAAAATATCACATAGAGCGCACTAAACCATTCGAGGATGTGGAGGATATGGAAAATAAAATAAGCGCTCACCCTAGGAAATAGATTCAAAATTTGTGGCACTCTGAGGAAAAGCTATAATCAAGCCACCTCACTTGAAAATGTTTATAAGTATTTGTCTATATCCTTTGAGTGTTTGGTCATTAAAGTAGGCAATTATCTTAAGCATCCTGAAGAGATGAAGAAGCTCAAGGTGGTGGTATAGGAAATCACGTTCTAGTTGTAGAACACCTTAAACTATTGGGAGGGCATCAAAAATTAAATTGAATAGATGAGAAATAAGTTTTTGGAGGAACCTAGGAATAATGCATAGTCTAGGATAGACTATTGGCTTACTGTGGGGTGATGTTGGGCCCCAATTTAGGTTAAATATTTTTTGGGAATAATTGATGTGGATGGGCACATGGAAGACCTTGGTGCGAAAGAACATGGCAAAATATTCCATGGTGCAAAAGGAATAAGTTATGTGAAATAAATATGCATGATAAATAGATAACCTAAGAACAAAGGACTCAAAACTTAATGGAAGACTTGGGGAGGATGTAGAAAGTCGAGATTGTTATATAATAGTTCATAGGGATTGA